>ML682065.1:3555911-3618590 GCA_007922195.1 Podocnemis expansa
GGGGTGCCTGGGCAAGCGGCCCCCTATTAGTACATCAGGCACGAACAATACCCTGGGGCGCACGGATGTGCATCCCGGGGTGCCAACTATTTGAAACTGTTACAAATTAAATGTAGCACAGGTGGAAAGTGCTGGACTGACCACCCTCACCAAAGGATTCTGTTTGTCCACTAAAACACACTTTACAGGTATAAGCAGCACAAACATGCACTGACTTATTTCTGTGCCTCAGCCCAGATACAGGAACCTTCCTCTAGCAGTTCACTCCATTGGCCCATTCAGTGTTTGACCTTTGCTGAAACTGCCAACGAGGGAACCAGTTAATTCCAGTGGTATTAATGGTATTGCGATGTATACACCTTCTGCTCTGAGAATTGGACTGATGCCACAAAACTCACTTCACATGGATCATCATATATGACCCTTGGTCACTAGGCTTGAGCTGGATTTGGAGTGGTAACCTGAAAGGTGCAAGTCTGATTTTATCAACCCTCAGTGTCATCCAGCCCCCATATTTAAGATTACAGTAAAATGACAAAAAAAACCCTGACAGCACCTGAATGACCCCCACCTTGTGAATCACTCATGCCACATTCTGCAGCTTGTACATGTTCCTTGGCAGTCTTCCATCAGTGTTCTGGTCTGATTCAAGTTTGCTTAGCTTGTGAGAGCCGATACAGTCAGAGTACATGGGGATGCCATAGTAGGACAAAATTTCCAGAGATGCAGCTCTGTTAGTCTGTTGTGCAGCAAAAACAACGAGAGTCCTGTGGTGCCTTAAAGACTAACTGATGCATCTGATGAAGTTGGTTCGAGCCCACAAAAGCTTATTCCTGAAGAAAGCTGTTAGTCTTTAAGGTGCCACTGAACTCTTGTTTTTTCATAGTAGGACACTGGCTAAATTAATGGGCCAGGGAAGGCTTCCCATATCTTAATGTTGAGTCATGGCTGCCCCAGGGTAACGTGTTCCTTTTTCTTTCCTTTGAACTGCAGGAGACTTGGAGATCGTAAACAGTGCAACTAAGAAGAACACTCGAGATGTCGGTATGACTTTCCCCACCCCAAGGTCTAGCCAAGTGAGGCCACAGAAACCCTTGAGTTGTGCTGATGATGTTTTTGGGCAGTTGGATGGTGTGTTTTCAAATTTTCAAAGCCCAGGAGGCAAGGGGAGGCACAAAGGACAACCAGGCAGTTTTCTTATGGACAAAAAGACAAGAAGGAACAGACAACAAATACCACAAGGTCAGACCCCAATATTGCATCTTCGTGAGTGGGAAAGTGCTCACTTTTCACATCAGCATATATTCCAAGTACACAATCACGAGATCCCTAGCTGGTCCTGTGAGAGCAGTCTGTAACAGTGGTATGACTATATTTTTTTTAAAAAGGCAGTGGAACCACTTATTGTCATGAAGTGTTTATAGTAGATTGTTTTTAGTGCTCTCAATCTAAATTTCAGGCATGTTATAACAAGTGATGGAGACGAATATAGGGAGTGAATGTCACAAAAAAGGACAAGTCAAGTACATGTTCACAGGGGTACTTTGTTTAGACGTGAACATCTTGGCATTTCCATTAAGTTACATGCATTAAAACAGTAAAGATACAAAACTGAATATTATTGATTCACTTGTTGAGGGCTTCACAAAATAAGTGAGTTGTAAGGTGATGGGAAGGTCATGATGTTGTAATGAAGTGTCCTGGTCTCTCTCTTCAGCTGTGGCAGTGTCTTGGGGTGGGACATGGTCTAGCTTCCTAATTTGAATCTACCTTCAACGCTCAGCTTTGTAGCTGTTGAAGTGTCTTCAGATACATTATTTCCCATCCCTTGATGATATTTTTCATCACCTTTTGGTTAGGAAAAGGTAACCGTATCCATCAGTTGTATCTGCTTCACTTGAAAACTTTTAAAGTGTATCTTCTAGTTTTATGTAAATTCCAGAAGGCTGTACACTTCGGACAGCCTAGTACTTGCGTGTACCTTACAGTTTTGGAAGAAGCAAAGCATTTGGCTCTCAGAAACATCTGTAAAAAGCCATAGGGGGATCCCAGGTGCTTAGAAATGTGAAATTAGTAAATGATTGTATAAATACATAGACATTTGTTAGCTGAGCCATTTTAAAGAACGCTTTATCTGTGTTGGTTAGTAGAAACTCAAGGACTTTTTGTAGAGTTTGGCAAATGAAGTCATTGGGGTTTACATGAATAATCCCATTGAAGTTGGTGGATCGACTGACATGAGCAATGATTACAAGATCAGGCCTCTAGCCATTTTGAGTGAGATACTCAGTGGTGTCGTCGGTGCTGGGCACGGGGGCAGGGTGGGGTGGAGCACATGTGCCCTGAAGTCCCAATACCAGTGCTAAGCGCCCTGCAGCAGTGGCAGCCCATCCAGCCCCAGCCCAAGCCAGGGAGCCGAGTCTGGGCCACCCACGGCGGTGGCTGTCTTACCTGGCCCTGGCCCTGGTGGGGGATCCGGAGCTGGGCTGCCCGTAGTGGCAGCCCCGTCCTTGGCTGGGGATCCAGGGCTGGGTTGCTGCCTGGGACCTGATCGGGACCAGGCGCTGGGTCTTCTTCTGGGGAAGCATCGCTCCTGGACATACTATATTCAGAAAGGCTCAAAGGGAATGGAAATGAGAAATTATATATTCTTCATAATACATTTTTCTCTAATTTTGCCTTTTTGGCTTTAAAAATATTTTCAGTAGGCCTTTCCTGGTTTGTTCCTGCTGAGGATTTAAAATCTGACTCGAGGAAGGAAAACAAATCTAGCTCTGTTTCTGGTCCTGGTCCATCCTGGTTTGAGCCACTGACCAGCACAAAGCCATGGAGAGAGCCACTCCGAGAGAGGAACTTGCAGGAGCAGAGAGGTAGCATCAAGATTCAATCAGTAGGCCCAAGAAGAGATGTTGAAAACAAGCCCCCAAGACCATTTGTGAAAATGACACTGCAGGTAAGAACACTCCACTACAGAGGTCCTTGTTTTATTGTAAGTTTTGGGGATGGGGAAGGACAGACCATGGAGAAGATGAAGGCATGTTTAAGTGCTCATGGTAACAAAACGTGGCCCTGATTTGCACCGTTTTGCCTTCACTGCTGGAGGCAGTCAACAAATATAATAGTATCCTGGGTTTTAGAAAAAAGATTGGATAATTTCATTCTCTTTTTAACATCTGTGACTATACAAGCCAAGCTAATCGGGATGATCAGATCTCATATTTCAGGGTACAAGTTAGCTGCCTTAAGGGCTTGGGAAGGAATGTAGCACCAGCGGTAGCAACTTCTATTTTTTAAATTGCTCCGCTGCAGCACTGTTCATGAGATGCTAAATAACAAAGATTAAAGAGTGTGATGCATTTTGAACAGAGAATACAGAAAAAGCATAGGAAACTAACCAATGAAATGGGAACCACACAGAAGACTGTAGTGAAGGCCAGGTGTGATTGTACTAAACAAGTATGACAAACACAGTTTTACAAAAGTGAGAAGGAGTGGATAGAAGTTTGTATCAAGGGGCAAAGAATTTTACACCCATAGGGCCTGCTTCAGCAAAGGCATGATCATCTGCTGCTTTGAGATACAGGAGAAAAGGCAGGTGTTGTCAGCATAAGTATACATCAGAAGGACATTCAAGGGGTCTTGGGTACAGTCAATGTGTAGTACTCGTTAGCTTTGTATTTTGAAAGCTTTTTGTTACCACTAAACCTCAGGGTTAAATTGACTGTGGAATGCTGAGACCCCATTCGAAAGATCTCCTTAGAAGCAAGAATAATGTGGACACTAATTAAATATATGCTATTTAAGAAGATAGTAATAATAGACTTCAGTTTTATTTTGAGGGAGGGGTCTGATTTTTTTAGTTACCAGTAACTCATCCTGGATGCATGACTGCCTGATCTTTAACCTGCTTATTTAAACTGAACTTTATATCTTTTTAGCAAATTATTTTAGCTAGTTTAACACCAAAACATTAGTTAAAAAGATCCACAGAGAGTTATTCAGTATTATGGATGCGATAATCTGTGCCATGTAAGGGGTGACTCTTTGAAAAGAATGTTTTCCGTGGTTTATTAATGCAGTTAAATATTTTGACCATCCCCTCTCAACTTGGAGGAATGTTCTGAAGCTACTTTTTACTTGGTTATTTTCCTCTTCTTAGGAGGCTCTTGTGTTGCACCGTCCTGATTTCATCTCCCGCTCTGGGGAGCGTGTGAAACGCCTGAAGCTTATCATGGAAGAAAGGAAGATACAGAGTGTGTTGCAGAGCGAGCGAGAGGAGCTGTTCAATCCCCCTGAAAAGAAGGGTTACAAGAATGCTAATTATTTGCTCTCTGAGAGAGGTGCCTCAGGTTTATGCCTTTTTGTGTTCTAAAGGAAATACTGAATTTATGCATTTTGCCTACAGAGCATTATTCTAAGCATGCATAGTTTTAATGAGATTCTGTAGCGTTAATATTCATTTTATATCAATTACTTTCAGACATGCACAAGGAGTAGGATAGTTATCCATTTTACATAGATGAATTGTATATATGAATAATAAGATTATTATAGTAGGTCAGTTCTTCAAGTGTTGTCCCTTTGAGTGCTGTGCTTCTGGTGTTGGCCTGCCCTGCTGCAGTTGATTGGAGATTTCAGCAGCAGTGTCCTGAGGGTTGCATAGGTGCAAACAGCACCTTTTGTCACATCCTGCCCCCCTCAGTTCCCTCTTAACCACCCTTGTCCTGATACAGAGCTCCACAGCATTCCTCCTCTTTATTATAAAACTGAAAAATATCCCTTTCAGATATTGTTTTAGTTATAGTTTTTCAGTAGTCAGTACAGAAACCTCAGCATGCCTGGGTCACCAGGCCTTAAGAGATATGAGAAATGCAGAGGGGTATGCTGATTTCTGGCGGGCATTCCCCATGTGTAAAAAGCTTGGCTCAGAGCCATACAACAGCTAAATGCACTCACTGCTCCAAACTCAAGGTGCGGACCCACCAAGACAGGGAGCTGTCACTTAAATGCTTTCTAATGGAGAAGTCCTAACAGACGGCATCTGACTCTGACTGCAGAGAAGGGCAAACCCTGAGCTCTCAACCCTCTGAATCCAAAAGGAAGAGAGACTTGGCGTCATCTAATGGAGGCTCAAGAAAAATTAAAATGAGCTCCTGACTGGCTTTCTGTATTGGTTCTGTCTCCCTCTAAAGGCTCTTCGGAGATCACATCTGTCATGACCAGTACCGCATCAAAGAAAACAAGCTCCACACGAGGTTGAATACCAGCACCGACCATAGCATTGTCTAAGCTGTTCAAGAGGCACTGAAAACAGTACCTATATGCCTGCCGCCTCCGTTGGCACTGTTCTCGGTACCATCTCTAACAATGGCACCGTCGAAGGCACATTTTAAGATTTTGGCATCAGCGCCTCCTGGTGCAGTGTGCCCCACATTGACCCTGTTGGCATCAACCGAATAACCCCTGCACCATACATGAATGGAGCCACCTTCTCGTTCTCCCTTATGCTGCATGGACAGATCACCATCCACTCACTGCTCTCACTCCCCCATACTGACTCCTCTCTCAACTGATGAACAATATTCTCATGCTGCCTTTTCCACATTCTACTCTTCCTGGATAAAGCTGCTTCTATAGGATCTACAAGATCATTAGGCCACATTGAGAGGACCATGAGGGAATGGACTGAGCAAGTGAAGAACCTGACAGAGGTGTCTATCTGGAGCCACTCCTCCAGGAAAGATAATATAGTCCTCATGAACCCAGACCTTCTACATCTGATACAGAATGACACTTACCACCATCACTACTGCATGCTGAAGATCTTAATAAAAACTCAGAAAGGGTGGTGGTGGAGGATGCCTGCCTTCCACACAGTTCATCCTCTTCTCCTGATGAAGCTGTCATGCCTGCTCCTTCAGCTACAGCTGATGAGTTCAGACAACTACAGGAACTGTTCAAAAGCATAGGAATTGCCTAAGACATACCTCTAAGGAAGGTACAGGACTCTCAGCACAAGCTGCTTCATATACTCCATACCTCTATAAACACATAAATTGCTCTACCAATAAAGATGGCATATTTGAACCTGCTGATGTCATCTGGCAAACACCAGCCTCAAGACCACCTACCTGTAAGAGGGCTGACAGAAAGTATTACACACCTGCTAAGGGTCTGGTATATTTTTTACATATCTGTCACCCAATTCATTGGTTAGGGACATGATGCATCACAAAAACAAAACACGCAAAGTTCCACCCCCATAGACAAAGACAACAAATGAATGGCTCCTTCTAGGTTGCAAAATTTACTCTTCTGCAACCCTGCAGTTCAGGGTGGCGAATTACAATCCTCTACTTGCCAAATATGATCATGACAAGTATGAGAAAGTTGAAGAATTAAAGAAATAGTTACCTGATGACAAAGAAAAGCTCAAGCCCCTGGTGGAGGAAGGACAACTTATTGCTCGCATGACACTACAGGCCTCTCTTGATGTCGTGGACACTGTGGCCAGGACCACAGTAACAGCAATCGCCATGCACCGTGCTTCCTGGCACAAGTCCTCCGAGATTCTGAAAGACCTACAGTTGGAAGTGGAAGACAAATTATTCTCCAAAAAGACAGATGAAACACTACATTTGATGAAGGATTCTAGGGTGACACTTAGAACTCAAGCTGTATACACCCCATTCTTCAAGACATGCAGGTTCCAACCCATTCAGTGGAGAGAATGCCAATCCTCTTGCCAATAGAGAGCCTACAACTCATATAGACAAAGAAAACAACAGTGACCACAACGGAGAACACAACCTTCTAATCAGTTGACCTCTTCGCAACCTTCTCACTGTAAGGAACCATTTTGGGAGGCATCTCAGACCCTGGTGAGGGTCTGAGATGCCTCCCAAAACCAGGACTGATGAAGATTACGGAAATCACCTATCACCTGTCTTTGACACATAGGTGACGATCCCATCCAACAGATGGGTCCTAGAAGTCATCGACAAGGGCTACTCAGTTCCCTTCAAATCTATCCCACCAACCCACTCCATCCCTGTTTCTTTTCAGGAACCTCTCCCACAAACAAATTCTGTGACAGGAGGTTATACATCTCGTCCAAATAGGAGGCATAGAGAATATCGCACCTCAGTACCAGTGCAGGGGCTTCTGTTCAGATTACTTCCTTACGCAGAAGAAGAACGGTAGATGGAGGCCCATCCTCGATCTGTGGTCACTGAACAGATATATCCAAGTTCTTACATTCAAAATGGTTTCTTTATCAACTATCATTCCTGTGCTACAGCAAGAAGATTGGTTCTCAGCCCTCAACTTAAAGGATGCCTATTTTCGTATAATAATACATCCAGCTCACTGAAGAATCATATGCTATGTTCAGCATAGAACACTTCTGATACACAGTTTTGCCATTAAGTCTAGCCACAGCTCCTCAGGTATTCTCCAAGATTCTTGCTGTGGTTGCAGCTCATTCACAATGCTCAGGAATCACAATTTTTCCCTACTTGGACAATTGTCTTCTTCAGAATGTAACAGACTCCAAGGAGGTTTGCAATACAGAAATGGCCATGTATCTCTTACCAAACTTTGGGTTTTTGGTAATCCTCGGCAAATCAATCACAACTCCCTCTCAAATTCTGATGTTTGTTGGTTCCCAACTAGATTCAGTGACTGCAAAAGCTACTTTACCGCTCCAGAGATTCCAAACCATACAAAATATTGTAGAGGAAGTGAAGATAAGTGCCCTCACAACAACTCACACCTGCCTAAATCTACTAGGGCATGTTCTCTACCATGTTGATGGTCCAGCATGCCAGACTACACATGAGACCAGTGCAAACCTGGCTAAGATCCGTTTACAGCCCAAGAGACTTAAAATGTCAAAAGGTCACTCTACCAATCAAGGAGTCCCTAGAATAGTGCATAAATCTGAACAGCCTACTCATGGATGTGTCATTCTAGAAAGACCTACCAACTGCAGTCATCATGACAGATGATACATCTCTAATGGATTGGGGAGCTCGTGTCAGACCACACTGCTTAAGGACTATGTATGGACACGGAGCAAAACCCGCTTACACATCAACGTGTTAGAGCTCAGAGCAGTACAAAGAGTTTTTCGTCACTTTCTTCCACTAATATGAGGCAAATTAATTCAAATTTTGACTGCAGTGTACCCTGCATGAATTACATAAACAGGGAGGGTGGAGCTCAGTCTTGCTCACCATGCATCAAGGCTGGCAAACTCTAGAACTGGGACATCAGACACCATATACTCATAATCGCATGTTATCTGCCTGGATGTTTAAACACAACCACTGACACCCTGAGTAGAAAATTCTGTTCCAGCCACAAGTGGGAAATCAACAAAACGGTCCTAGACAACATCTTTAAAAAACCATTTACAGACTTCTTTGCAACCAGTACAAACCACAGATGCAGACAATATTGCTTCAGGGCAGGTCACGGATCCCAGTCTCTAGAAGATGCTTTCCTCATTGAATGGAAAAAGGCTGTCCTATACACATTTTCTCCAATCCTTCTCCTTCTGCGAGTAATAAACAAAATAAAATGAGTTTATGCCTTAGTTATCATGATAGTGCCAGCATGGGCAAGACAACCGTGCTCAGCTCTCATGAGAATGTCCATCTCCACACTGTGGAAACTCCCAATCAACTTCTGTCTCCTATCACAACACAATGGCATGATGACTCACCCCAACACTGACAGATTGCACCCGACAGCCTGGAATGTTTGTGATTCCAAACACTGGAGACATTGTGCTAAGAACAGGTTCAGAATGTTCTTCTAAACAACAGAAAATTAACCACAGAAAAATCATACCTATGCAAATGGAAAAGATTCTCAATATGGGCCTCTGCCAAACATACGAATCCATTTATGACTCCATTACTTCTCGTGCTCAACTGCCTACTAAATCTAAAATATAACTGATCTACCACTCAGCTCCATCAGTTTTCATCTTGCTGCTATTAGAACCATCCATCAAAAGAATGAGGTATCACCAGTCGTTTTCCATTCAGTCACAAAAGGCTTCCTCTCTGGCCTTCAAAACTTATACCAAGAATTTAGGGAGCGTGCACCACTTTGGGACCTAATTTTAGTCTTGAAGGCAGCTACAAAACTGCCTTTTGAACCTCTAGCCACCTGTTCTCTCCTCCGCCTTTCCATGAAAGTGGCCTTCCTAGTCACCGTAAACACATTTGAACTTTGTGATTTCGTACTTACCCACAGTAATTTCAGATTTGAGGATAGTTTATACCTTCAGAACAGCGGCACTGCTTTGGCTATCCACATGGCCCCTCAAGATGCCAACATTTGAATGGCTGACTTAGAACAACATTTTCTTATGTCTCATCCCAAAGCACCTCTCTTCTGCTTATGCTACATTGATGACGTCTTTGTCATCTGGACCTACAGTAGAGATGCCCTTGAAGATTTCCACAGAGATTTCAACAATTTGCAACTTAGCCTGGAACACTCCATGCAGGAGATCCACTTTTGGACACTGCAGTACAAATTAGGGATGGACACATAAGCACCACTTCATACCAAAAACTTACTGATAGGTATAGGTACCTGCATCCCTCAAGCTTTCATCCAAAATACACCTCACGATCCATTGTCTGTAGCCAAACCCTAAGGTATAACCACATTTGCTCTGATCCCTTAGATAGAGACAGACACCTTCAGGATCTCTATCAAGCATTCTTAAAACTACAGGACTCACGTGTGGAAGTGAAGAAACAAATTGACAGAGCTGGGCGAGTACCCCAAAGTCAACTACTACAGGAGAAGCCCAAGAAAGAGAACAACAGAACTCTGCTAGTCATCACATACAGCCTCCAAATCAAATGTCTATAGAACATCACCAGGGATCTATAGCCTCTTCTATAAAACGATCCTTCACTCTCTCAAGCCTTGGGAGACAGATCTCTCCTCGCTTACAGACGGCCCCCAGCCTTAAACAGATACTTACCAGGAGCAATAGACCTAACAACTGAACCATTAAAGCAGGCACATATCTCTGCAACAAAGCACTCTGCCAACTTTGCCCACATATCTGCACAAAAGACACTATTACAGGACCTAATCAAACCAGCTACTCCATCAAAGGCTCATTCACCTGCTCATCCACCAATGTGATTTACACCATCATGTGCCAGAAATACCCCTGTGCCTTATATATTGGACAAACGGGGCAGTCTGTGTGCAAAAGAATAAATGGGCACAAATCTGACATTTGAAGTCTCAACACTCTAAAACCAGTGGGTCAGCATTCATGATCACTCCATTAACGATTTACTAATTGCAGTGCTCAGACAGGTGAATACCAGTTCAAAGCTTCAAAAAGAAGCTGCTGAGCTTGAATTTATTTGCAAATTTGGTTACATTGTTTCAGGGCTTAATAGGGACTTTGGATTTTTTTTTTAATTACAACAGGTGATTTGACCTCATATTCCTCTATATGCTGTTCCCCAGTGTTTGAATCTTAACAGGTGCTTCAATTTGCTGTTACAGTCTGACCTGACCCCATGACTTATACCTTCCTGCATTTATTTCCTCCCATTCTGTAAGTTCCCCTATCTTCAATGTGTCAGATGAAGTGGGATTTTCTCTCACGAAAGCTCATATGATACATGAATTTGTTAGTCTTTAAGTGCCACAGGACTCCTTGTTTGTTTTACTCTGCTAGAAGAGTAAGTGAGCTGGGATTGCTCATAGCTGATTCTCCTTATACCATCTTTTATGATCACAGCATGGCCATGAGAACCTATCCTAAATTTCTCCTGAAAATATCTTCTGATTTCCATATTAACCAAATGATAGATTTACCTACCTTCTCTCCTAAACCTCACGAGGACGATGAAGAGAACTGGCCCACCCTTGATGTCCACAGGGACATGTCTACCTAAACAGAACAAGATATTTCTAGAAATCTATGAGGCTTTTCATTTTTCAATGCAAGGGTCTTAAGGGAAACTGATATCTTTCCAAAGATTATCAAAATGGGTTTTGGGATGCATTTACCTCTGTTAAGAGCAATCTGGTTCAGCTCCCCCACAGCGAATTAAGGCTCATTCCACCAGAGCTATGGCTTCTTTGGTGGCCTTCCTTACCAACATGCCTATCCCAAAAATGTGCAGGGCTGCCATGTAGACTTCCGAACACACCTTTTTAAGACACTATGCCATTACGGACATGCCTCAGATAGGCGCTAGATTTGGGTCTTCCATACTGACTACAATCAGTGGACCTACTCTGAAGTCCCACCAACCTTAGTTGGTCGCTGCTACTCAGTCATCTAAAGTGGAGTGCTCACAGGGACAGTACTCAAAGAAGAAAGGAAGATTGCTCACCTTGGTGCAGTAGCCAACATTCTTCAAGATGTGTGTCCCTGTGACTGCTTCACCACTCCTCCGCCTCTACTTCAGGGATGTTAATTTTCCACAGTAGAGAAGGAACTGAGAGGGAAGGCCGCGCCGACAACAGTTGGTGTGCTCTATGTGGCGTGAGGCACCATCTGCATACACACAGCCCACACGGACACTGCTGCTGAACTCTGATCAACAATGTCAGGGCAGGCAGACACCTGAAATGGAGCAGTCAAAGAGACATGCATCTTGAAGAAAGTTGGCTACTGCACCAAGGTGGGCAACCTTCCATTCTCTAACCTAAACAAGCTCATTGTTCTTGTAAGCTTTAAAGATTTATTATGCTCAAACCTTTTCCTTTCATTTAGACTACCTGGTAAAACAGAAGAGAGGGACAATTCCAAAGAGTGAAATGGTTCAGCGATCTAAACGGTAAGGCTAAAAAGACTTTGAATAGTCTGCAAATCAGGTGACCTGAATACAGTGGTGAGGATAGATACATCACACTTGCTTGTGAAGATTTTGGGTGTTTCTAAAATGTCAGGTGATTTTAGTACAAAACGTAGCATCTTCTGTTGGACGGGGCATGTGACTTATTAATGGACACATTTCCATTTTTTTTTTTAATTTGAGGAAAATAATTTCTTTTAGCTAGATTGAAGATTTCATTGCAACCCAAAAACTGAAGCATTTTATATGTGACCACCAGAACTGAAACAGACTAGAAACATAAGTCTTTGGTTGGTGAGTAGCCTAGCCATTGGGACAAATGGAGTGAAAAGCAACAAGTAATCAAGAATCCTAGATAGTGAAATGTACATTTGAGATCTGAAACTTTTACACGTGTGGATTGCAGCAAATGTCTAACAGCGTATACCACTACATGATGATTTGGGACAAGTGTTTAAAGGATGTGAAATTAGATATTGGGAGGGAAATGCATAATACTCAGGTAGTGAATTAAAAATACAAAAATAAATGGTGAGATAGGGATAATAAGTGAAAGAAATGAAAAATGTGATGCCTTTCCATTGGGTCTTGAAGTGGTGGAGGAGGAAAGAAGTGAGAAGAAGGGAATGGTGCTACATTTTCAGGGTATTTGTAAAGTATTTAAAATCTTTTGGTGTGATAGGAAAAGAATCAGCTCACTAATCCAGGGTTATTAGGGGCAAGAGGACTTAGGCATGTGGCTGATATCTTTTCTGAAGATGGATTTTAGAGGTTAAACACTGTATGTATTTCAGAGTGAATAGGTAATACACAAAATAAATTTAGTGATTCAATATAAGAGTTGGAAAAGCCTGAGCAAGATGATAACTGATTTCAGTGGTGTTTGGCATTTCAAAATTGGTTTAAAGGTTGTAAACTTGAAAGTTTTTAGTAAGTTTGGAGGATGCCACTTGTCCTGGGAATACAGAACCAAAAATCTTAAAATACTCTAGCACGTTGGGAAAACTAATCACAGATCAGTAGGACTCCTCAGTGTGTGCCATTAACTGCAACATCTTCATGAACTCAGAGTTCATAAATCTCTGAATTCATAGCATGTCTGCTAAATCTTATTCACCTAGCCTGTGTCCAGTTGTGATATTTTTATAGCCATTTACTTGTTCGTGGTGCACTTATAACTGTTGTCTCGGGTGAAATTGGAAAGTAATTTATCACTTTCACTGGCCTTTTTAAATCTGCCCATTTAATTAGCACAGTTTCTTTGTGGGCTATTTCCATGAGGAGAATGTTTTATTTCTCCTTACTAGTTCGAATTCTAAAATCAGTTATGGAACTGGGTGCTGAATTTAACTAGTTGTGCATTCCCTACTTAAGTTAAACATTCTATGAGTGGATGAGTCAGTGGCCTAATACCTGAACAGCAGGTTACTTTCCGGTTAATTAGGCACATCCAGCTATCTTTACCGTGAAGCCTTGGAGAGTAAATGAGATGGTGGTCTGAAGGAGTCCTGCTGGACCTTCCCCCTTCCATCCCATAGGCCATTTACTGGGCTGATGAGGATTGGATGCCCTTTCCAATGAGGAACTTGGATGACTTGAAGTAGAAACGTCAAAAAGGAAACTGTTCCAATGCAGAGGTAGACAACCCTGGGCACGTGTGTTAACACCTTCTGCAATGCCACAGAAATTGTTACTCCTACCACTGAAAGCCACTCTGGGCAGCTTCTTTCAGGGGCATTTGGGGTGCGGCGGGTCCCCGCCCTGCCCATGTTCCAGGCATGGTGCAGAAAGAAGATGCTTGGAATCGCTTTTTTCCATGGTGTGCAGCTGCCAAGGAGCCACTCTGGGTAGCTTCTTTCTTCAGCACACCTGGGGGCATCCCCCATGCCCAAGAGGAGCTGCTCCAGGCAGCTTCTTTCCATGGCATCCCTGGGGACCCCTGTCCCCAGGCATACTGCCAAGAGGAGCCACTCCAGGTAGCTTCTTTCTGCAGGTGGTTCCTCTCAGTGGCTCCCCTCTCCAGCCTGCAGCCATGACTGCCACCAAATTTTCAGGCAGCTGCCACTTTTATTTCTGTGTAGGAAGCACCCGGTGCTGGCTGACAGTCAAAGCGGATGGGCTGGCACAGGGTCAGCAAAGGTTGCTGACCCCTGGCCTAATGCTTATAGAAGATCATGGTGATAATTCTAACAGATATGCCTTGAACTGACTGCTTTGCTCAGAAAAGTTCTCTGAAGTGGAGAACACATTATTGTAGTGTGGTAAGATAAATACTAAATCTAGGCAGTCGATCTTAGTAGGCACATGCTTTGTCTCTGAGAGAGAGTTTCACTGTGCAGCAGTGAAATGAATTCGTTGGCCAGAGGTAAGGCAGTGTTGATGGAGAGAGCTTTGCACACTCCTTATCTGGCTGAACCATTGCACCTTGGTCTGACCTACAGCACAGTTCTGGACCTCTCCTCGTCCAGCAGTGGTATCACAGCCCATATTGTGTCATGCTTTTGTGGAGGGGGGGTTTCAGAAGTGCTCTGTAGTAGTCTAGCTGTACTTCACTGAATTGGACTGTAAGTCTGACCTTTGACTTCAGTAGAAGCAGAGTTTGGCTAGTGCTGAAAGCTTTTGAAAATCCCACCTGTGATGATGATTCATTTTTGTCATGAAGCACTTTTGATTGTGGTCCTCAGAGCACTTCACAGTCTTTAATATCTTTAATGTATTTATCCTTACATCAGCCCTGTGAAGTAGGTTGGTGCTATTCTCTTCATTTTACAGCTGAGGAACTGGGGCACAGAGAGGCTGAGTGACTTGTTCGAGATCACACAAGAAGTTTGTTTCTTAGTGGGAATCAAACCCATGTGTCCCAAGTATTAAGCTAACACCCTAACCCCTTGAGACCATCCTTCCTGATGAAGTGGATGAAGCATCCACCCAGAGAATAAAATCAGGAGCAGTGAACCTCTGATGTCAGAGGTGAAAGACCAGTGCATTAATCGGAGATCAACCTAATTCCTTTAGTTTAAAGTTTAGAAGAAGAAGAATCCACAAGTTTTTAGAAATGTTGAGCTTCTGGGAGCAGCCACAGGCAGAGTAGGAAAACAAGGACGAAAGAGAAGGTATGTTTGAGAGAAGGTGGTAACAAAGAGCTCTACATTAGGGAAACTGTTGCCACTGTATTGGCTGTGTTCTTACTGTTGTATTTGTATATAGTTGAGTTCTTTCTTTTAATTCTATGTAATTCTTAGTTGCTTACTCCCACAAGATTCAGTTCCATAGGGTATGTCTGCTCTAGAGTGTCACTAGACACTCTAGTTGTTAATTCAAACATGTTAGTTAACATGCTTTACATGGTAGTCTGAACTCTCTACAAATGCTGTGGTTTATCCTAGTCTGAGATTTAGGGTATTGCATGGGAATCGGGTTCAGCACTGGTCAGATTTGTTCCCAGGGATGGTTGGAGATTGTGAATGGGTAATGTAAAGTAGAATGAGTCTGCTTTATCCAGTATCCTCCCATTTCTTTTTCTCCTAACAACCTTCCCCACTTCCATACTTTGTGGTGTGTTTTACGTACCTGCTAAATATCAAATTGGTACAACTTCACCATTTATACCTGTTTTCTTACCATTTATGTCCTGCTTTAATTAGCACAGACTTCAATTGAAGATGTATCTGCTATTTCTCTGCTAACCTAGATCCTGTATATGCCTCATGCTCAAACAGAATCCATTGAAGCCTTTTCAAATGGATACCAATTGAAGGAAATACATGTGTTAAAAGAAAATCTGTTTCTAGTTACTTCTGTCACTGCAGGACTGATTTGACAAACTCTGTTGTATAAAAGAGCAAAGCAATAAATCTCTTAAAAGAGCATGTTTTTGAGATAACATGCTGTCTGTAGAAAGTTTCTACTGTATTCACTCAATCACAAATCTCTGTGTAAGAAACAGAATAAGATACAGTTTCTCTGGTTCAACTATTAGAGAGGGCTGACAGTTCAGAGTATGGTAGGCTCTCCACTCCAGTTGATTTTTTTTCTTATTGGAGCCATGCAGTCCAACATGAAGTTAGCATTGTCATGAAATTTGCAGAGCTTTCTAGTCTTAAAGCAGATACAAGACTTAGAGCTTTTGAGGAGTGTGAGGTGAACATAGCTTCTATGCGTTACTTGAGGAAGAGGGGACAGTGTCTGCTGCCTTCTGTGTCTGGCCAGTGTAGAAAGGAGATCAAGATCTTGACCATTGCTCAATTGGCAGCAACAGTACTGGCCTTGCAGAGGACCTTGTCCTTCTGCTTCCTGAGTTCAAGGGTTCCCTTTATTCCTGGTCCCTTTCTGGGAGAGGCTCGATGGGAGAATAAGACAAAATCTGGCCCAAAATCTTTGGATTTCAGAAATGGTTTTGCCAAATTTCACCTATCTCAAGTGCTTCTCGCTACAGAGGTATCTACCCTTTATGGATAAACTTGATATTTGAAACTCAATATGCCCATGCAGTGGTGATAGCACCCCCTGCCAGTGATCTTGAACATTGTGCTTTTTGGACTTGCAAGGTTGCCAAATCATTGTTGTTAATCCCAGAAATAGTCTTAGGGGGTGATACTTCAATGAGCATCATTGTAGGATGTAGGAACTTCCACTACCATGGCTGGTTGTGCATTCTGCAGTTGGTCTCAATTCACTAGCAACCACAAAAGATGATCTTTCTCTGCTATATTTAGCTAGAAGCCTTTCAGAGAACATGAAGAAGATGCTTTTTGCACTAACAAGTTCCTTTACTTTCAAATAACTTCTTTGGTCTTTGTATTTACACAAAGAATCTATGAACGGTTGCCTGAGGTGCAGAAGAGGCGAGAGGAAGAGAAAAGAAAATCCGAATATACTTCCTATCGGCTGAAAGCACAACTTTACAAAACGGTAGGTGTTCTGTCTCATAAGCTCGCCTTCAGCGGGTCACCAAGGGCTTCCAGGCAAACAAGTTAGACTAGAATGTTCAGGATCTCTGACTTTGGATAAAATTCCTTTACTCTAGATTACTCTACACTGTAAAGACAGAGCAGAATTGTTTGAAAAACTGTTTTTTTTCAGAGTAATTATCCGTGACTCACTATCAAAACTGGGACGTTTTATCTAGTGAGGTCCTTCATGGGTCTGTCCTGGATCTGGTACTATTTGCTATTTTCATGAACATCTTAGATCATGGAGTGGAGAGTATGTTTATAAAATTAGCAGATGACACCAAGCTGCGAGAGGTTGCAAGTAATTTGGAGGACATGATTAGAATCCAGAACAACTTAGGCAAATTCGAGAATTAGTCTGAAATGAAGAACATAAAATCCATTAAAGGCAAGTGCAAAGTACTTTACTTGGAAAGGAAAAATCAAATGCCCAGCTACAAAATGAAGAATAATTGGCTAGGCAGCAGTACTGCAGTAAACAATCTGGGGGTTGTAGTGGATTGCACATTGAGTACGAGTCAACAGTGTAATGTGGTTGCAAAAAGGACTGGGATATATTAACAGGAGCATTGTATATAAGACAGAGGAAGTAATTGCTGTGCTCTACTCCACACTGGAGGAGCATGTCTAATCCTAAGCACCACATTTTAAGAAAGGTGTGAATAAGCTGGAGAGAGTCCAGAGGAGAGCTACGAGGAAATTTAGAAAACCTGACATATGAGAGAGGCCATCTTGAAAAAAAATGTTGAGTAGAAAAGACTGAGCAAGGAACTGATAACCATCTTCAGATATGTTAAAGATTTGTTTTAAAGAGGGTAGTGATCAGTCATGTAATCAACTTAGTTTTCAGCAAGAAAGATTTAGCTCTGGTATTAGGAAGAACATAGTAAGGATAGCTAAGTACTAGAATCGGCTATCAAGAGAGGTTGTGGATCCCTGTCACTGGAGGTGTTTTACAAACAGGTTAAACAAACATCTGTCAGGGATGATCTTGGTTTACCTAGTCCCACCTCAGTATCAGTGGAGATGGATGAGGTGACTTCTCAAAGTCCCTTCCCAGCCCTACGTTTCTATGATTCGATGGTATTTATATATTTATACAATATGCCCAAGTCGGCCACACTTCTGTAGGCCAACTTCTGCTCTGCTCTGCTTTCTACTCCACTGTGCACAGTCAATACACAGAAACCAAAAAGAAAATTGTTAAAAGGGGAGGAAAAAGTGGTTCCAAATAAATAAATCTGATCTCTGAAGACAGAGCAGAAAGGGTCTGGTGGGTATACTGAAAGTGTTCCACAGATGATGTCTTTGAATTATGGTATTTGCTTTGTTTGTTTTATTTATATACCCAAGCGCTTTCAGAATTCACTATTGGATTTATAAAGTATGCTGACAAATTTAACAAGGAATGACTGTCCTTATTACAGCTTTGGCTGTGGGATTTTGGAGGACTTTAGAAAGATGATTTGTTAGCCCTGTGAAGCAGCTCCTGCATGACCACATTTTCAGATGTGTTGTTTCCCACAAAGCCAGACAGCATGGAAGTTGCTGTTTAAAAATGGTGTCTTCCATGTAGTGTGCCCTCACGTGAACTGTCCATGCAGTGTCCTGCTGGAAGGAAGATGCTGTTTTACTTTACCAAATAGCATCCTCTAGGCTTCATGACCTCACACACATTGGACACCTGTGACATCATGCTGTGTGGAGGGCACCATTTTGTGGAGGAAAATAGCATCCTCCATGTGATGTGACCTCATGCATATAGTGCATGCAAGGTCATGCTGTACAAGTAGGCCATCTTGTAAAAGGGCATCTATGATATTCCCCTCCAAGAATCTAGTCTGGTGTGCTGACTTCTGGACCCTGACTTACCCCACTTTGCTAGGAGACCACCCACTTCTGGGTCAGCCCATACCAGCCTCCTGCATGTAATTGGTCCCAGGGAGTGGATGGCAGTCTCCAGCTACTCAGGGGATGGTGCCCCAGTGGGCACCTCCATCTCTCAGATGTCACACCAGGAACTTCCATCATGCATAGGGTTTGCCAGATGTCCAGCAAAAGGAGAACATGTCCTGCTTTTTACCTTTATGTCCTCTGTCAGGCAGGCATTTTAAAAATGCATGATTTTGTCTGGCATTTTACTTACAGGGGTTAAAGTATGCTGGAACGCCCCGAAACGGTGTTCTGGGGCCCCATAAATATAGAACAACATGCTGGAATACAGCATTCTGATGCATCCCCCCAGGGCTGGCCCGAGGGGCTGCTTGCTGGAGCAAGCCCAGCCACCCCCTCCCCCTTTCCTGGCACCTGGGGAGGCCCTGACCCAGGTGACACGTGCTCCCTCTTGCTGGCTGGCTGGCCGACGCCATAGTTGTAGTCTCCCAGCATGGCTGTGAGTCCTCATGGGCCCCTTCCCTGCCCCACCAGTAAGGAGGCCTGGGAAGGGCTTTGGGGACAGTTGGGCAGAGTGGGAAGAAGGGGTCAGGATGGTGGACTGGGGAGGTGTGGGACAGGTGTAGGGGGGTGAAGTGAAGATAGAAAGCTGGGGCATGGTGTGGTAGGAAGGCTGAAGTGGGGACATGGGGAAAGAGGGATCTGATGGGGGTATGCATTCATTAATCATTACCCATTTTCCATGACATAATATGGCAATGAATGACAGTTATATTAATACTACATTTTCTCCATGGGTCCTCCAGTATCCTCCTTTTCGTACTTCCTGTCCTACTTTCCATGCTTTGGTATCTGGTAACCCTAATCTTGTAGAAATCGGGGCCCTTCCCAAATCACTGCAAGCTCATAAACTCCAGATCCATCTGTTTAACAAAGAACAGAAATGCAACAACTTTTGCTCTCTCACATTCTCTAAAATCCATGCAGCTTTAGGTAAAACAAACACTGGTTTATTGATTAGACCATGACTTTAAGTAAGCACATAGCAAATCAATGCACAGTCAGTTAATGAAGCAGCCAGGAGTTACCACAAGCAAATTAAAGATAAGCTGAAATCTAACCTAACATCACTACTGCAGTTATGCTCAGCTCACCACTCAAATTTGGCCATGATGGTTTTGCAGCCAGTCTGCCCTTCATGGGTAGGGCCCAATCCTTCTTGTAGATGGAGTGTCACTGGCAAAAAGCCTTTAACAGTCCAAAGTGCCTCCTTTTCAAACCCTCCTCCTCCTTGCTGCTAGGTGGTTATCTTTGTCAAGAAAGGGTGGAAGATCTCCCCCTCTCCGGCCAAGGTGCTACAGACAGTTATCTAGGCCATTGTCGTTCGTGTTTTCTCTGGGTGTGTACTTGTAGCCCTGGCCATATGCATGCTGCTGTGAGACAGCTCTGCTCGTCTCCTGTCCTAAGCCTTGTGAAATGCATGGAACGTGTTTCACTTCTGTACACATACATGATGCTGCAGGCAACATGGCACCACAAAAATAATGCAGAGCACCTTATGAACATTCCGGAAGGGAACCTCGCACGGCATATTTTGCATTAAACCACGTGGTTACATGGTGAAAATGAACAGAAGAGTTCCACAGATGCATCCTGTGACAGCATCCTCTGGACATTTGGAATTGCAGTGATCCCATCTACTGATGAAGTGACCCCACTTAGGGTCATGACCCACAGTTTGGGGCCTGTGAACTGTATGTTTTTAAATATTCATTTAGCTGACAGATTGGCCAGTGTTAATATGCTAAGGATTAATGTTCAGAACTCCTTACGCAAGTCCGTTGTGACCTAGACACAGCTGTAGAAAAGGCACCTCATGCAGAATTCCCTAGACGCATCAGTGTTAATGTGTCTCCCTTTTACTCTCTGCAATGCTTTTACAGTTCCACAAACAGGGAGCCCTGTGGCACTTAAAAACTAACAAATTTACTTATTTCATGAGCTTTTGTGGGAGAAAATCCCACTTTGTCAGACACTCTGAAGATGGGGGAACTTACAGAATGGGAGGAAATAAACACAGGGGAGTGTAAGTTATGGGAACAGGTCCCTGTAACAGCAAATCAAAACTGTTGTAAAGATTCAAACACTGGGGAACAACATACAGAGGAATATGAGGTCAAATCACCAGTTGTAATGAGAGAAACATCCAATGTCCCTATTAAGTCCTGGGGCAATGCAACCAAATTTGCAAATAAATTCAATCTCAGCAGCTTCCCTTTGAAGTCTTGAGCTGTGATTCATCCGTCTGAGCACCGCAATTAGCAAATTATTGGAGTGATCACAAAGATTGAAATGCTGACCTCAAACAGATGAATACTAGATCAAGTCTTCAAAGAGAAGCTGCTGAGATTGAATTTATTTGCAAGTTCAGTTGCATTGCTCCAGGACTTAATAGGGACATTGGATTCTTCTCTCATTACAACAGGTGATTTGATCTCATCTCCCTCTGTATGCTGTTCCCCAGTGTTTGAATCTTTGCAACTGCTTTGATTTGTTGTTACAGTGTGACCTGATCCCATGACTTACATTTCCCTACATTTATTTCTTTCCCTTCTGAAGTTTCCCATCTTCAAAGTATTTGATGAAGGGCAATTTTCTCCCACAAAAGCTCATTCAATAAATAAATATATTAGTTTGTAAGTGCCAGAGGACTCCTTGTTTGTTTTACTAAACTAGACTAACATGGTGGCCCCTTTGGAACTCTTGCACTTCCAGTTATTAGTGAACTTTCTCTTATCAGAGATCGTCTGGTGGCTTTATGGAGTGGACCGAAGTATGCTAGAAATTACCCTGACTTAGTTGTGGCAGTGTGCAGTAGCCAATGGAGAGAGGACTTCTTTCCAGGGCATGGCATCCAGTGATAGGAAGGGGATTGCGATTATATATGATGCAGAATGCCATACTCTAAAAATGTATTTGTACAATAGAAGTGATCCATTAACTCTCCATAAATGTATCTTTGAGATTTATCACTTTTATGATGCCAGGCATCCATATAGTTAGTTCTTGCATTACAAAACAGAAATTGCTGCTTGCATCTTTCTTGTCCCTGTTGATGTCACCAGTAGCATACAGAGTGGGGGATGTGGGCAGGCTGGGGCATGTCCCTAGGCGTTCGGCGGTCCCTCACCAGATCCTGCTCCAGTAGGCTGCTGCTACAGATCTGACAGTCATTTACAGCTGAGCCAAGTGAGTGAGTGAATGCATGCATACCTACCTACGTAGGCAGGAGGAGGGGAGGGGAGGCGATAGGAGATAAGAACTGACCTGGATTCAGTGGAAATGGCTGCCTGGCAGGAGGAGCAGGCTGTCCCTGAGGCTTCCTGCTGAAGAGGCTGAGAAGCTGCCCCCAGCTCTAGAGGTGTTGGGAAGTGCAAGGCTGGGGGCTGCGACTTCTACCTCCAGCTCCCTAGCGCTGTGCATAGGAGACCCCAGATTGCAGCCGGGGTGGTCAAGGTTGGATATTAGGAAAAACTCTCTCACTAGTACATGGCGAAGCACTGGAATGAGTTCCCTAGAATGGTGGTGGAATCTCCATCTTTGGAAACTTTTAAGACCTAGTTGAATAAAACCCTGGCTGAGATGATATAGTGCAGCTGTTGCCTCACTGCAGCTCACGAGCTGAATGAAAAACGGTGAGTTACCTACAGTAACCGTCCTTCTTCGAGATGGGCTGCTCGGATCCATTCAGTCTTAGGTGTCTTTGTGCCAGAGCGCCGAATTGGTCAGAAAAACTTTGTCCTAGCCTGTCAGAAGAGAGGAGGCAGCCACCGCCCATTGTGCCACCCGCAGCAATATATATGGCTGCCTCCCTGCCCCCTCCTCAGTTCCTAGAGTCGCCAACTCCAAAAGTGGGGATGGAGGGGAGGGACCTGAATGGATCCAGCAGCCCATCTCGAAGAAGGACTGTTACTGTAGGTAACCCACCATTCTTCTTCGAACGCTGCTCGGATGCGTTCAGCATTAGGTGACTACTAGCTATGCTGATGGATGGTGGATGGAGTTGGTACTTCCGCCTTCAGCACAGCAAAGAGCCCAGTGAGGCAGATACCTTCCAGCAAGGCACTCGCTGAAGAAAATGGCGAGCAGGCCTAAACGAGCCCGGAAGGGCAAGAACTGAGAGTCCGTCAGGACGGGCAGGCCCAAACCAACTGAGGCAGATATATATATATATATATATATATATATATATATATATCTATATATATATCTATATCTATCTCTAGATAGATAGGGTGGGCCAGGTCACCTGGGTTGGGGAAGAGGTGCAATCTGAGAAACAGATTGCGCAGGTGCCCTTCCCGGGAGGGAAAATCAATATGTGTCCGGCCTAGGTCGTGCCATGTGGATGCGTAAGAAAACGTTAAAGGCTAGTAAATGGGACTAGCCAAATGGACGCGTCTTGGACAAGAACAAGAAGGGAAAGGCATAGGGCACCAAAGGCCTCCAGGAGCCATGTTGTCGTGGACTGGTTTGGCGACTACTAAGTGCACATGAGGGGCAAAAAAAGAAAGGGAATGGGCAATGCCACCTAAGAGGATGTGGCCAGGCCAGTCGTCTGGATAAAAGAGAGGAATAATGGGAGAAACCCACAAGATGGCTCGAGGGCAACTGAGAAGACCACAAGTCACAGGCCACGGCCTATGGAGTTGTGTCAAGCAGGTCCGGGCCTGCGGCGTGTGAATTAATGACCTAGCAGCACAGAGGCACATGATTTCAGCTGGGTTGGCCCTAAGACTGGTCTCTCGCAGGAGAGAGGTTCCAGAAAGGTAGTGATCGCAATGTGGCCTGAGGCAATGCTGACAGGTTGGCCTACTAGGGCCCTCAGGATGCTAGAATGTAGGGAAGGTCCCCTCTAGTCTAGACCTGCAAGGTTTACCTCTCGAAGCTCTCACTAGAGCGTGAAGGGGGAAGGAGAGGAACGGAAGAGAGTTCTCACTGCCATTCAGTCAGCCCCTAGTTGACTGAAGGAATTGGAGGAGAGCTGGAAAATCGTGGACTCGGTACCTATGGTTTTGCCAGCTAGGGCTGCCAAGTAGGACATTCTTCAATGCATGGAAACTGAAGAACTTTGCTGTCAAGGAAGGTCCTTTTAAGCCCGAGAATGGACTCTTGATAGAGTGGTTGCTGCCACCTCTGAAGGACACCTTGGTATGAGAGAACCAACGAAGTCCCTTCCCTGAGGGGAACTAGAGGTGAGTGTGGGGGAGGAATACCACCCCAAACTGCCATGTATTGTATAGCAGTGGTTCTCTGCGTATCACTTCATGGGAACGGCAGTGGTGTCAGCGGGGTCCTTGAAGAGGCAAAAGGGGACCGCATATCCGTTAGGTGCCCCCAATGCACATGGGGAAAAACGCGGTGGCCCTCAGGGGCTATGTGTGGCATGGTGGGACGGTTCCGCGAGGAGGTAGGCCGAATGGGGGGGAGGGTCGTATCCTGCCAGTGGACAAGGTCGTAGGGCAAGGGTTACACAGGTGCCCTGGAAATGAGGCTGTCTGACGTAGACAGCCGTCCCGAAGGTAGTGGATACTGAGGCGGGTACTATATGTGTGAGGGCACTCAAAGAGGTTGGGCCCTCCACAGTTTCCCAATGTGTGGAACACTACAAGATGTTCCCTCTCTGGGATTTCAGTGTCCCCAGCCATGCTTTGATGAGGTCGGGAAACCGTGGGCTACTTCGAAGGTGGTAGACCAAGATGAAGGTGCCTGAGGTGGGCCCAAGGTTCCCACTAGATCACCAAGGGGTAGAGACGAGGAACCGTGCGAGGGTGGAAAAAGGAGGAATGGGCCGTACTGAGGGCCCATGCCAAGGTAAAACCTGTTCTATATGCCCCTTCCTGATAAACGGCTTCCCGGGCAGCTATATTCCATGCAGATGTGTCCCTGTCATTGCGCAGGAGAAATTCCTATCGAAAGAGGTTGGGGTCACAGCGCAGAAGATGGCGGTGCGACCAGGAGTGTCCCCCCCTTTTCCCTGACCCGGATACGCGTGGCCCTACGTGGGACATGCGTCATGCCACAGGAACAGTTCTGTTATGGGAAGTCTTCGCTGGAGCTGGGCTACGACGAGACATGTCTCCATCCCTTGACGAGGGGTTAGGGTGGGGAATGCAACAGGAAGTATTCGGGAAGGGAGTCTGTTGCAATGGGAGAGGGGCGGTTTCCGTCCTCAGGGAGGTCGCTGCATACGGGGTGAGGGTGGTAGATATGGTGTTGGGTACATGTACTGTAGACGGGTGTCCTGTACTGTCAACCCCTGATGTTGCAGGGACCAGGTCAGAGGGTGAAAAAGGGGCTGCTGGGCTCTGGGTCAGTTGGGCTGTTGCCCTCGACCCAACCACCCGGCACCTCCGGCGGGCGAAGGAGGTCCCCAATCCCCAACTCCTTACTTCTGATCTATTTTCCCCACGAGTGGGGGAGGGAAGATGAGGCAGGGGCCTGGAAGGTTCTCCACAGACCTGTCTGCCTTATGTGGGGGGTGGGGGGGATAGGTACACCCTAAGACCCCTGTACCCGCTTTGGGAGGGGTGAGTGAAAAACCCCCTTCTCCCTGCAAGAGTGGCGGAAAGAAGGGCTGTCCCGCCCGGTAAATTGGGAGCTAAGTTGGTGGGGTGGGCCCCGGGGGGAGAAGGCTGAAATATTTTGCCTCTCCCCGAGGGTCCCAGGCTGTGCCTACCATCGAAAGCATTTCAGGAGGAAACAGGACGTTTCCTTCGAAGGGCAGGTCCAAGGCCACCTGCTGTGTGTTAGGGGGCACTCTAGCCTCCCTAAGCCAAACTACCCTATGGAGAGTAACCGCTGAGGCCATGGTGTGGTCAGCGGTGTCCACCGCATCACGGGCTGAAAGGAGGAGGTCGTGTGAGACTGTGCTACCTTCCTCCAGGAAGGCATCATAGTCGTCCCTGGCTTCGGGCGGGAGCATGTCCCTAAACCTCCTGAGTGACTCCCAGACATCCAGCAGGCACCTGCTGGTTATAGCCTGGTTGTTTGCCACTCGCAGTCGAAAGGCCGAGGAAGAACACACCTTGTAGCCTAACAAGTCCAGTTCTCTGGTCTCCCTAGAGGAGGGAGAGGGGTTTCTAGGGGGATCTCCGGCCCCCATTGCCATCTGGACCATGTCCCAAAGGGGGACTGGATGGCCAGCGAGTGAGCGGTGGTCCGATTCTGGTGCCCGATCCTTCATGCTCGCCGTATCTGAAACTGGAAGGACAGAGCATGGGCTTTGCCACCGAGAGTGTGCAAGGTCCCATACGCTCTGGTGGGGCGGGATTGCTAAGGGCGCCGTGGAGGTGAATGCCGGCCTGAACAGGGTATCAGGGGGAAGGTTCAGGGGCTCCACTTCCATGCCTAAATGGGTCGTAGCTCAGCACAGCAGGTCAAAGTGTGCCCCGAGGTTTCCCATAAAGGCCTCTGGTGCTGGGGACAGCGTGGCACTGGGGAATTGCCGGGGAGGGGATGGAGATCCCTCAGGGGACCATTCTTGTGCCCGGAAACGAAAAGGGGATGATGTTCAGCGCCGGGGCCGTTTAGAGCCCCTAGGAGGTCCCTCTTCTGTACTGAAGCTGGGGGAAGGGAATCGGGTTTCCCGGCTCTGTGCTCGCAGCGGAGTGGTGCCTGCCCCCTTTGTGGGGGGAGAAGGGGAGCGCCCCTTTTCAGCCCAGGCCTTTGATGAGAATGCCAGTTTACCCCTCCTGATTAGAGGTGGGGCAGGGGGAGTTGGGAGGAGCAGCAGGGCTCTTGCTGCCTCCACTGTCTCCAGTGTGGTAGGAGCAAGGATTACCCCCACCTGGATCGCAGGCAAGTCCTCACTAGGGAGGAGAGGACTGCTCGGGTGGGAAGGCTCCCGTTCCTTCGGCACTGGGCTCTGCGGTGCCGAAGGTGGGGTCAACCAGTGCCGAGGCGAGGTTGGCACCGGTGAGGCCAGACTATACCGGCCTGTTGGCACCGGCGGTGAAATGGCGCGGTGCTGGGGCAAGCCCGGTGCCGATGGTGCCGGGCTAGCTGAGGGTGACTTCGATCGGTGCCGAGGAGAGCCCGGTGCCAGTTGTGCTAGGCTGACTGAGGGTGACCTTGGTCGGTGCTGGGCTGGCTGAGGGTGACCTCAATCGGTGTCGAGGCGCTGGGTCGGCGCCGCGGTGCCGGAGTCAGCACTGAGATGGTGCGGTGTTGGCGTAGGTCACTGGTGACATGGTGCCGTGAAGGCGCCAGTGCCGAGCTGGGTCTCGGTCCCAGGCTTGAACCCAAAGCCTTGGGTGAAAGGTGCTGAGTCTCCTCCAAGGCTAGGGCACGGCGTCGCTGTTCCCTCTCCTTGATGGTCTGGGGTTTAAAGGAGAGACAAATGGGAACACTCTGAGACCATGTGGTCTTTGCCCAGGCAAGTGAGGCACTTCCCATGAGGATCATCCCTGGGGAAGGCCTTGCCACATTTGGCGCAGGGTTTGAACCCTGGCATGATTGTAGGCTGTTCGGTCCAACGGCGGAAGGCTCTTGTAGTGGAATTAAATCCACGAAGAGATTCTCCCAGTTGGGCGAAAAGCTGAGTCTCAACAGACAGGCTGCTTGTGATAGCAAGGAGCGGACGTTCCTGATCCGATGCGCAAGGCAGAAGAAATTAAACTGAGGAGGGGGCGGGGAGGCGTCTGTATATATAGCCATGGGTGGCGCGAGTTGCGGTGGCTGCCTCCCCTCTTCTGACAGGCTAGGACAAAGTTTTTCCGACCAATCTGGCGCTCCGGCACAGACACACCTAATACTGAATGTGTCCGAGCAGCGCTCGATGAAGAAGTGTGGCTTGCACAAGAGCATGGTGGGGAGTAGTGGCTGAATGGTCGGGAACAGTGGGGGGAAGTGCAGCATGGCCAGGGATAGCAGGGAAGCAGCTGCATGTTCGGAGATGGCAGGGAAACAGCTGCACAGTCGGAGAAGGCAGGGAAGTGGCAATGTGGTTGGAGGTGGTGGGGAGAAGTATGGCATGGTTGGAGATGGTTGGGAGGCAGCGGCATGGCTGGAGATGGAGGGGAGCAGCGTGGCATGTTTAGATTTTCTCATAGGCCCTAATGCAGTTTACTCATTAAAATAAAATCATGTTTTACAAGTCTTTGTAAACATGACGTTGAATAATAAGAAACAAAACTACAAAGAAGAAAATAGATTGTTTAAAACTGAATGTAGATTACTTTCAAATTTTGGCACAACCTAGCTGCTGTGAAGCGTTATATTCCGCAATGAAATTTGTGAAATTGGAACATTGTGCAATACTTACAGATCAGCACCTGGGACAGCTTTTATGTACTGCATTGAAAAGTTACTGCCCAGACTTTAAAAAACTTGCCACTAGCCTGCAGTCTTCTGCATTGAGCGGCAGCTAAGTGTTTACTGTATAGGCCTAGTTTTCATGGTAATCGTAAGTAATTATTAGAGTCTGACTTTAGTAGGGTCAATATTTTCCCTTTTCTATGATAAAATTAAAATGTGCAATGAATTTTAAACTTAGTAATTTTTGCAGTATGTAAAAGTACATGGCTATCTGCCTCAATGTGGCTCTTCACAGGTTTAATAATCAAGTTGTGTGGCTCTTGAGTTCCATAAGTTTGGCAACCCCTGACATAGTGGGAGTGGTCCAGCTTTTAGCAGGGGGTTTGACTAGATGACTTCATGAGGTCCCTTCTAGCCCTAATGGTCTATGATTGTATGACCCCAGCCTAGCTGCAGCCAGAGCTTCCAAGTTCCCTGACTTACTTGGCTGGTATGAGGATTTTCCCTCAGTATTGCACTGTCATTATGTAAGGGAAGGTGGGAGCCTTGGGGACTTCTGGAGCTGGTGGGGCAAGGGTCAGGTTAAGGGCTGGAGGGAACCTGCTTGAGTCGGGGCTGCTCCTAGTCTCCAGCTGCAGTGGTTGAAGCTGAAGAAGCTGGAAGGAGGGACAAAATTAGGGACTGAGACCCCTACCCTCCCAAGCAGCTGCCCTGCTATTACTTGTGGCATGCAGTGGAAATGGCCACTGCTGCTCAGCAAGGAAGAGAGAGGAGAGGGGAAAAGCATTTCCTGACTCCTCAAATTGACATTGCATCTCATCCAACCCACAAAGAAAGGCAGGTTGAGTGCTTTTTTTACCAGTGGGCGCTCTCTGTATTATTAACACAGCCTCCCCTGCAAAAATAAAGAACAAAGCTGGCCCTGCAGAGCTCACCTGCCTGAGCAGTGAGCAGCAGGCACTGGGTAAGAGGGGTCAGGGGAACCAAGCCTGCATTTGTACCCCCAAGCCTCTGGTGTGTCCCCCCCCCCTTGCTGCACAGATGCAGACCCCTCTCTCGGTGCAGGTGGGGAGTGTTGCCTTGACACTTGTCTTGCATGGGGAGGGGATATGAGGCAGGGGGTGGCTACAACTGCAGGCTTGCCACCAGATGCTGGAGATCCTCAGTAGGTCACTGGATGTCACAACTCTGATCTCCCAAACTTTCTGATCAAACTGGCTTAGCATCTTAGTTCCTTAACAATGCACCCTCCACCCATAAAACTTAATCTTCAGAGAATACTAGGATTGGGAAATAATGCACTATATAGTAGAGACAAAGTAGATGAGGAAATGTCTTTACCAGGCCAACTTTTGTTGATGAGGGAGACAAGCTTTCAGACTTACATGGAGCTCTTCATTGGGTCTGGGAAATGTACCTAGTATTACAGCTAAATACAAGAGTCCTGCGGCACCTTAAAGGCTAACAAATTTCTTTGAGCATAAGCTTTTGTGGGCTGCAATCCACTTTGTCAGATGCATGAAGTGGAAACTACAGATAGGGGATGGCTGTTGATTGCAAATGCTCGGCATTCCAGCTTGAGCTATAGTCCTCCCAGGGAAACACAACAGCATGGATCACATGTAGTCCTTAAGGTACTTCAGGACACCTGTTTTTGCTGTGTACGGACTAGCATGGCTACCCTCCTGAAGCTAAATACAAGGTGGAACAGTTCTTTAGCATAAACGATTAACACATTTTTCGAACAACCATTCAAGGCAAAGTGGCTAGTTAATACATCTCCAATCATAGAAGTGGATGGCACAAAGCAGGAAATTTCAGGCCTGGATGCGTCCTTGATTCGGAGAACTGGGTGATTCATTGCAAAAACACAGCGCCTCTTTGTTATTTTCTGTAACAGTACAGAAAAACCATGGAGTGAATTGTTTAGCTGGGTTTAACATGCAATTGATGACATCAGTTCATAATGGAAAGGTGTCCGGTTGTGCATAAAGAAACTGTACTTCCATGGAGTGTTTCTGGAGATGGTGTAAATCACTGAAGTGAAAATTTGGTCATTTTTCACATCCCCTTGATATGAACTTTGGACTAAGTATATTAATTATGTATGTGTGTGTAGATCACATTTTAATTTATGTTGTAGCCATGTGAGTCCCAGGATTTGAGAGAGAAAAGGTAAATGAGGTAATATCTTTTATTGGATAAATACCCTGGGACCAGCTTGGCCACAACAATGCTGCACATCAATGGACGATACCGAATTTTGCCATTTAAAATGGAAACTTCCCAGCCTGACTGTACAGAAAACATCTGTTTCCTGAGCAGACACATGAAAGCGAACATCCTACCAAAACTGGTCCAATAAAAGCTATTGCCTCGCCTAACTTGTCTCTTTAATTTATATATGTAGTTGAGGAGATAGGAACATAAGAGTTGCTATACTGGGCCAGACCAGTAATTCATCTAGCTCAGTTTGCTGGCTCCTGACACTGGGCAATTCCAGATATTTCAGAGGCAACGACCAAAGCAGGGCTGTTAGTGAGTGATTCATCTCCTGTTCTCCAGTCCCAGCTGTGGGCAATCACAGATGTAGGCTTGCCCCAAGCATGGGGTTGTGTCCTTAACCATCTTGGCTAATAGCCTTTAATGGCCTTACTCTCCATGAATTTATCCAGTTAATCCAGTTATTCACGACAACACAGGGCAAGGTGTTCCACTGGTTTAGGTGAGCACTGCCTGAAAAAGTACTTTCTCTTGTTTGTATTAAACCTGCTGCCTAGTAATTTCATTGTGACCCTGGTTTGTGAGTTGTATTGAATGATTTCTCTTTTTTCACACTACTCATGTTTTTATAGGCTTGTATCACATGCCCCCTTAGTCACTGCCTGATCTTTTTTGTCTCTCCCATATGTAAGCTATTCCATCCACTTTGCTTGCTTTGTCCTCCTGCTTTGAACCTTTTCCAGTCCGCTATCCTTTTTGAGATACAGTGATCAGAACTAGCCACAGTATTCAAGGTGTGATTGCACTCTGGATTTATATAGTGGTATTGTGATATTTTCTTCTTTATTTTCTGCCATTTTCCTAATAGTTCTTGACATACTGGTAACGTTTTAATCACTCCTGTGCATTGACCAGAATTTTCAGAGAACTATTCATAGTAACTCTACAATCAACTGGTCATTTAGAGCCTAGTGTTGTCTACAAGTAACAGATTATTGTTTTCCAGAATGTATTACTTTTCATTTGTCAGTGGTGAACCTCATTTTCCATTTGGTTACTTAGCCACCTAGTACCCTGGGACTCCTCGCAGGCTGCTTTGGACTTAACTACCTTAAATAGTTTTGTGTTGTTGACAAACTTTGCCTATTCATTGTTCACCCTCTTTCCCCTTTAATGAATATGTTGAACAGCACATATCCTAATGCAGATCCTTGGGGGAATCTGCTGTTCATTTTTTTCATGTTGTATGAATTGGTCATTTATTCCTACTATTTTTCATATCTTTCAACCTTGAGAGAACCTGCCCTCTTGTCCCATGGCAACTTAGTTTCCATAAGAAAAGTTTTTGGTGAGGGACCTTGTCAAAGGCTGTCTGAAAATCCAAGTACACTATGTTGACCGCATCACCACATGCTTGTTGACTCCCTCAGAAAATTCTGCTAGGCTGGTAAGGCATGGCTTCCCTTTACAAATGGCATATTTACTCTTCCTCGACAAACTATGTTTGTCTTTGTGTCTCATCATTCTGGTCTTTACTGTAGTTTCAACCAGTTGGGCTTTTACTGTGATGGGCCAGATTGTGTCTGGAGCCTTTTAATAAAAAAAAAATGGCCCTCCTTAGCCTTCCAGCCAGCTGGTGCAGAGAGTGATTTAAGTGCTACCATTAATGGTTCTGCAGTTTCAGCGTTGAGTTCCTTATTTGAAATAAACTGGGGCTCTTAATATGTTGTCCTCTGTTTATATTTTTTATTTTGTATGTTGCAGTAGTGTCTAGTAGTATGATCTTTGATCAGGGCCCCATTTTGCCAGTTGCTGTACAAACATACCAAGAGATAGTCGCTGTCTGGAAAAAGCTCAGTCTAAATAGGTTAAATGAAGGATAGGAAGGGAAACCGAGGCTGAGAGAAGGGAAATGACTTGCCCAGGGTCACACAGCAGGTCAGTGGCAAAGCCTTGAATTAGAACGCATGTCTTCTCAGTCCCAGCTTGTGTTGCCCACTGCATTTGACCACACTGCCTGGCCGTTTGCCCTTGTCTTTTTCATTTTACCTCCTGTGCTTCTGGTCCTGTTCTCACCACGCCTGACCGGATAGTTTATGTTATGAAAATAAAGTGCATTTATGGCCTACACTTGGAAAACAGTGATCAAAGTAGAATATGGCTTTGAAAACATAAATTGCTTGCTACAGTTTCCCCTATGGAGCAGACTTGTGGCTGAGAAGTTTTATTGTTTTACAGAAAGGATTAAATTCATTTGTTGTGTTAATGTGGAAAGGCTTTTCTCCTGTACCTCTTGCGGGAATGCCCTTTCTGGTACTGCTTTCATTTGTCCTTTCTGATGCCCCATTGTGAGGTGACTCCCTACAACTGAAGGGAGCCACCCATCCTGGGATCCAGCGGTACTATTCTCTCAAGGGTGTTGCTGGCAAGCAATATGATTTGCTTGCTGCCTCCGCTGGATACTAAATTCCTATTGGGCCAAGGTGCTTATTTTACTGTTTTCTTACAGAGACTTATATTGTCTCAATTTTAAATACATGAACCTACATGCCAAGTGTGTAAGCAAGATGCACATTCTTCATTGAAGTGTTACTTGCAGGGTAAACAGAATTGCAGGAATGTTACATATAACTTCCAGAGGGGCAGCCAACAAGCAGTGCTGTGGCACTTTGAAAGACCAAAAAATGTGTTTATCACATAGGCTTTTGTGGGCATAATCCCACTTCCTCAGATGCATACATATAACAGCATATCACTGCAAACAAAGCAAAATAAATACCTGTTTCTAAAAACACATTTCACCGCAATAAACCAAAGCTTTTAAGTTTTCAGTGAGAGCAGTGATGCTCAGCCTCTCTAGACAGATACGGAAGGCAGGCACATAGACATCTTGTTGTCAAGCAGACGTTGTAAATTCATAGCAGTGCTGACTTACAGATCTTGACCAAGCTGTAATTAACTTCTAAAGAGTGTAATTGCCTGCCTACTTAGGGAGATATTGACTGGGGCGTGTAGATGTTTATAATTACTGATAATTATTTTGATGATTCTCCCCTTTTGATAAGTATGGAAGAGGACACATGTAAGAAGTTTCTTAATCTATTATAGGTGGACTGCTAGCGCCATCTATATTAATGATGCCTGTATGTGACTCTCTTCAATTGCTTATGTTTTTGCCAAACTTGAACTGTTTGAGCTGCAATTTCACATGCTGAGTGTCTTCCATAGGCTTTTGTGTGTGTGTGTGCGCGCGCGCACGCACACACGTTTGTTTGTTTGTTTTTAAGTTTCAGCAAAAGTGGCCCAGCCGTTTCCGAGGATGAGGCTAAGGAAACCTACGTTGTTTGGCCCATTTTAAAACATTCCCAGGACCTTTCATGAAGAGTTCTAGTGCTCTTATCTTCTGGAGCAGGGACTCAAAATTTGGCAGGCTGATGGCCTTTGTGTCAGGGATGTGCTTTTGCTATTGCTGTGAAAATCTGCCACTATTATAAGCATTTGAAAAGTTGCTGTTTTGCACATGCTCTGTAGAAACAGCTTGGATTTGAGCATTTAAATTCCCTGTAGAATTTGTCTTCTCTGGACATGCTCCAGCTTTTGGCTGAGCAGGAGTTTCTCTGCATCTGCAGCTCTGAACTGCTGGGGGCTCTGTCAGAGCTTGGTTGTGAGTGTGACGGTAGAGAGCAGGATTCCTCCTGTCCTGGGTTGGAAAGCTGTCTGACTTAAATGAAAAGGGGACAAGCGCTGATCTTGCTGAGTTACTAGGAGCATGGAGTGTATGGAAGGAGACAGGGAGAGAAAATATGAGTTGGTGTAGGTGGGACTGGCTAGGCAAGGAGACTGAGATTGGGGGGAGTTTCAGGCTGGCTGTGTAACTTAATTGGAGCCTCTTGTTTGTATCATGATAATATAGTCTCTAATTACATGATCACATACTATTTTTTCCACTGGACCCCTGTCTCATTCAGAGCCCAGGAGGGATGCTGCTCTATGGATGAATCAGATTTGAATGGCATGGGAAAAAATATCTCACAGGTTTTAGGCAGATTAATTTGATGATGTATTTTTCCTTTTGAAGATGAGTGTCCATGTATACATTGAAAATGAGAAACAATGAGCCAGTTTCTGAGATTAGACATCATGTTAAGCATGTAGGGCTGTGAGCAAGACACTGGCCACTAGGTGTCATTACACTCACTGAAAGAAAGAATATTGCTTCCTTAGGCATATGATAAATGCTTCTGAGCTGCTTGCTGCTTAGACCAGTGGTTTTCAAGGAGTGTGCCATGAAAACTGTCCATGTGTGCTGTGAAATTGTCTACAAAGGTAATGAAAATCAGTGTAAAACAAACATTGTGTCATCTTCAACAATATTCTATCCAACCAAAATTACAACTTATAAAACTTATGAAAATTAATTATTGAATTAAAAGCGAAGTATCAGTCTTTTCATTCTAAAATGTGAACATTCTGAACACGGATGGCCACAGGGCAAAATGAAGATGACTTGTATTCTTTTTCGGATTTGAAACAATGCATTTGATCTCTCTTTAGCTTGCTGTATGCACTGTGTTGCAGACCTCTCTAGTACAACTGTAACCACAGTAAATTTAAGTAAATGTGATATTTATGAACAATCAGTTTAAATGAAAAAAGTGGGTATGCCGTGGAATTATCTGTCTCATTGAAGTGTGCTGTGTTACTGAAAAGGCTGGAAACCACCAGCTTTGAGAATCTGTTTTTCATCTGATTTCTGACCACCTTGTTACTTCCTCCCAGTGAGTTTCAAGCAGTTTTTTAATAATTAAGGGACTGGTAATTAAACTTCTCATTTTGCACCTCTGGTTCTAGCGGTCAGTCTGAGGCAACTTTTTGAGTCCTAGGTAGTCTGAGGTCATCTGATAGGGTAGGCTTTTAACTCTGCCCACTTGCTACAGAACTGCCAGTTAGAAAACAACACCAGTGTCACGTATGGTGCTGTGCTGCATGTGGCAAATTTCATTGGTTCCATTCAAGGCAGGTTTTCAGTACAATGTTTAGATCACAGGATGGCTAGGGCAGCGTGTGTGCAGTGGTTGAGAGCAGATTCCATACAGAGATGGATGATGATGGCTTTCTTGCTTACAGTCCTCTGTTATGCATACTGAATTTATCTGGGCCACTGGGCACATCTGCTTCCTGTCTGTAGTGCAGTAGAGCTAGATCTGCAAGCGGGCATATCAGTTCACTCTCTGGAAATGTACACAGTACTTTACAAAGCCAAATATGACTGCTCTGTCCTGTAACCTGCAGGTAAAATCTTGTTGCCGGTAAGACTTTACCAGCCCAGGGCTGTGGTGTGTTTCTACCCGAAGTTTGTGACATTTCTTCACTTAATATCAGCGATCACAAATTGGGAGGCACAAGGCCTGTTGGTTGCTCGAAGAGAAGAGATGTCATATTCAGAGAGTGGTGCAGGAGAAGAGAGAGTGAGAGAGAACTTGATCTCCCAGAAATAGTAGAAGTTCTTCCACTAAAAAGTGGGGAAGAAGTGCTGTGCCCTTCCTTGGCCAAAGGGTAAGAGTTGACTGAAATAGCCTCACAATATGAGAAGTCTGTTGCTGTATCAGAAAAGAATAACAATATAGCATAGATGTTGTATGAAACCAAACTGTCAGTGGACAACCTGTTGTGTACAAACTTACTTAATACATTAACTCTGTTAGCCTTTGTCTACTTTGTCATGATGGTACAATTATAGAAATTGAAAATGAGAGTTCTGTTCCCAAACCCACATTTGCTGCAGGCCATCTAGGTATCTTTGTGTATGTGCAGCCACAAAGAATTGCTAGACAAGAGGAGTCTTTATCTTATTTAGTGATGCCAAACTGAGGCTGTAATCAAGCTTTCTTAAGGTGTGGATGCTTCATTTTCTTTGTTTACTGACTTGCAACTAAAAGGGGGTAACAGCTGTCACTTTCCTCACACACTAAATCCCATACGTTAGTTGAAATAAAACTTGTGACTTCATAACTGAGAAATCAACTGTTATTCAACAAAAAAGTTAGTTATTAATTGATTTTCTCTTGCTATAACAATAGACCCATCATCCCTCTCTGGTACTCTGCTTGTTTCATTCTGGCAATGAGAAATGTGTTAATATTCTTGTCTCTTTATAGGTCCAAGTGGGAAAGAACAGTTGGTGTCGTATATGCTCAGGGATTTATGAGTATTTATTTATTGATGACACTGCTTTGAGCAGTTAATTGCTAGGTAGGAGCATTGTTAGAGAAATAATACTAATTTTTCTGTTGTTTGTTTTCATATTTCCCCACAGAAAATCACCAACAACATCTTAGGGAGGAAAGTACCTTGGAACTGATCAGGACTACAATCTTCTGTTTAAATAAGGAGAAATGGATGTAGTGAATTTTTAGCATCTTTCCTGTGTATGCTAATTTGTGATGTGAGAAGAGGATACGCAGTAAATATTTCAATCTGCTGAGTATGTTTGGTGTAATTTAGTAATGTCATTGTATGCTTTCATCATTCTGACAGTTTGGGTGTATTTATATTTGAGAATCAGTGATTTTATGTGGATGGAAGGTTTTTTAATTTTTATTTTTTAAGTAAATGAATGATTTCATTACAGTTGTTTTGCCCTTCCTAGATTAATTTAGTTTGATAGTATTTATAAATACTTAAGAATCAGTGACAGCTGATTTTAAATATTTATTTTTAATAACTATTTTTACCAATGATTTTTAATTTTTATTTTATAGCTCACTGTTTGTAATTATTTTGTACTGCTGAAAAAATTAAATAACTTCAGACTGATTTGCAGTAATGTCACTTTACAGTAGTCATTTCTCTGCAGTTTTGATCTGTATGGCATCCACAAAAGTGAGTTTTACAGCTGCTTAATGAAGGTTTCAGTTTCACAGGATGAGCCTGCAGGCTGTAATTAATATCATCTTGAAGGTGAGACAATTTTAGCACTCAGTGGAGTGGGTTAGGTTTGTGCCTCCCATTAATAATGACTGTACAGATATACAATCTTGTGGTATTAATGCAAAATATATTTCTCCATTCTGTTGGGAATTCGTTGTTTCCATTCCCAAAGGGTTATCCCATTCCCAAACTATATCTAGAGAGAATAATAGTTTTAATCTTCTGGCACGCAAATCCTGAAGGCATAAAATGGCTCGAATGTGATTCCAACCAAAAGGCCCAGGTTCCAGTTACAAATAAATGCCAACTGGTATGAAAAAAATCCATGTCCCCACCACCTCAGCAGCACTGAATTTTCATTAATCGGCACAGATTGAAAACAACGTTAAAGCTGCACCAAGAAGAATCCCAGTGATATACTCTTGCACACACCAGATTGGAAGAAAATTTCTTGGTCTCATCCCCTTTGAAGTGAATGCCCTGCTCTCCAATGCACTGGTGAGTTTATGTTGAGATAATCAGCAAGTCTATGCTCATGTGTCATAAGAGGACAGTGATAAACTGTCCCCTAAGTACATTGTTCTTGTGTGACAGGAAGATGATGGTGTGACATTCCCTTTTCTAGAATCTGGTCTAATGTGCAACTTTGACTCTTGACCTCCGCTCTTGAACCCTGACTTACCCTGCTTTGCCAGGTGACCACTCTCTCCTGAGTCAGTCCACACCAGCCTCCTGCAAGTAATTGGTCTCAGGCAGCGAGTGCATGCCCTCTGGCTGCTCAGGAGCAAGTCACCGAGCCCCAGATACCACACTGGGAATTTCTGTCTTGCATGGATTGGGACCCTCTCCCAATTGCCGTAGACTCACTTCCATCCATTTAACAGAGAAATGTATCATGCCTAGCCTTCCTCATTCACACCCTTTAAAAGTCTGCACAGCTTTTAGTAAAACAAATACCAGTTTACTGAGCAGGATATGATTTTAAGTGAGCATGTAGTAAATCAATGCACAATCATTTATTAAAGCAGTCAGAAGTAGCCACCACCAAATGAAAGATAAGACACATGCTAATCTAATGACACTATCTAGGATCACAGTTTAGCTGGCTCTTATCTTACCTACCCCCAAGTCTGGCTGTTTGATTTTTTTCAACCAGACTAGCCCCTCCTGGCTGTGTGGGTAGGTCAGATGCCTGGCACTTGCTTCTGAGATGGTCTTTCCCTGGCAAAAAGCCAGTGGCTTCTCTTATCTTCCAACTCTGTTTGTTTTTCAAACGCCTGTCAGTCCCTCCCCCTTTTCCCTGGGCTGACGTGTCCCTGGTACCTGCATAGCTTCATTGTCTTGTTATGCAGCTCTCCAGCCTCTGTTCTTGCTCACCACTTTCTGTTTACATGCTGCTGGGAGAGAGTTCTGTCCCTCTCCTCACTGAGCCATGTAACCTCTTCACATGGGCACATGTACAGGATGCTGCAGGAAACATGATACCCTAGTAATCCTGTAGAACATGTTATGAGCAGTCACAGGAATCTCACTTGGTCTAATTGGCATCAAATCACACACACAGAAAAAAAAGTGAACAGAAAGATAATATAGATCAGGAGTAGGCAATCCCTGGCTCGTGTTGACAGTGGCGCATGAGCCTGTTTGGAGTAGCACATGGCCCCCTCTGTGGCGCCGCCAAAATTGTCACTTCTGTCACCAAAAGTCATTCCAGGTAGCATCTTTTGGAGGTGGCTGGATGTGGGGGGGTCCCCGCCATGCCAATGCCTAGGCATGCTGCATAAAGATGCCTCTTGGAGTGACACCTCTCATCAGCATGCTACTGCTGAAAGGAACTATTTGGAGCAGGACCACCAAGAGGAGTCACTCCAGGCAGCTTCTTTCAGTGAGTGGCTCCTTTGAGCAGCATGTCTGGGAAATGTACCTCCAGCCATAGCCACTGCCGAATTTTTAGGTGGCAGCTGCTCTTTTTCCACAGAGGGGTCACGGTCACTGCCTGAGAGCTAGGGAGGAGCAGCTGGTACAGGGTTTGGCAAAGGTTGCCGACCCCAGGGGTTAAAGTAAGCTGGAACGCACCGGAATGGTGTTCTGGGGCCCACTATTTTTAGGTGGTCAGCGTTCTGGGCCCCCTGAAAAAAGAAAATGGAGCTGGAATACTGTATTCTGGGGCCCCATTTAAAAATAGTGGGCACCAGAAAGCTGCATTCCAGCTCCATTTTTTATTTTTAGGGGCCTGTCAAATGCTGAGCCCCTAAAAATAGTAGGCCCCAGAACGTTGTTCCGGCGGGGCAGGGAGCTGCATAGGGCTGGCAGATTTTAAATCTCCCACCGTGAGCCAGCTCTGATGGACCGAGGCCACTCCACATGGCAGCCAGGTAAAGGCACCATGTAGGGGCAGTGTTGGGAACAGGTGAGCCAGCCCGGGGCGGAAAGGGCACGGGGGAGGGGGGTTGGCCCACGGCAGCAGGGAAAGACAGCGTGGCATGGGGGGGTGTTGGGGAAGGTTTGGGGATCAGTGGTGAGGCAGGAGGTTCTGGAGAGGGTTGGGGAAAGGTTCAGGGGACCAGCAGTGAGACAGGCGTTAAGGGCAGTAGCTGTGGTGGTGGAGCAGGTGTGTGGAGACAATGGCTGGGGTGGGTGAAGGAGGCCTGGACCCGCTGGAAGGGGGCCTGGACCTGCATGGGAGGGGCCATAAATTTAGGAGGGTTTTGGAGCCAGCCAAATTATATTTTAACCCCATGCCAACTGCTGATATAGATTCTAGCCCAGGGCTGCACAGGTGAGCATCCTGTGACAACCCAGACTTAACCTGCTTTGCCAGGTGACTGCTCACTCCTGTGTCAGTCCACACCAGCCTCCTGTGTGTAATCAGTCCCAGGCAGTGTGCACGCGCCCTCTGGCAACTCAAGGGACAGTCCCCAAGTGAGCCCCCAACCCCCAGATATTGCACCAGGAACTTCTGTTCTCCAGCAATGGAGACCCTTGCTCAGTCACTGCTAGGCTCACGGACTCTGGTTCGCTCATTTGACAAGGAAATGAGATATGTCCAGCCTCACTCATTCATACCCTTTAAAGTACACACAGCGTTAAAGGAAACAAATAGTTTATTGATTAGAACATAATCTTCTGTGAGTATATACCAAGTCAACGAACAATCATTTAATAAAGGCAGCAGGAGTTATCACAGGTAAATAAAAGGTATAAAATGCATGCTAATCTACTAATACTCTTAGATCACTCCAAGACTACTCTTTAGTCTATTCTCCTTTCTCTTACCTACAAGACTGGCTCTTGGTGATGTTCAGCCAGGGTAGGCCCTTCAGGGCATGTGGATAGGTGCAGTCTCTTGCAGTTGCTCACCAGATGGTATTTCTTTGAAAAAGCATAAAAGTCTCTCCCCAATTCACAGTGTCTGTGTTTCTTTCCAGTTCCCCCTTGGCCCCTCCCTCTTTGTGCTGCTGTGTGGTTCTCTGTGTCCTACCTGAACAATTTGTGTTGCCTTTGTCATTCACCTCTCTGGCCTCAGAGAGAGAGTCCTGAAGGTCTGAGCTATATAACATGCTTCACCTCTCTATACATACATCATGCTGCAGGAATCATGACACCATAACAATACAGTGAAGCATTCAAAAGGGAACCTTGCATGGCATGATTGGCATCATAGAAACTGGAAGGGACCATGAGAGGTTGAATCCAGTCCCTTGCACTCATGGCAGAACCAAGTACTCTCTTAAACCATCCCTGGCAGGTGTTTGTCCAACCTGCTCTTAAACACTTCCAGTGACGGAGATTCCACAACCTGCCTAGGTAACTTATTTCAATGGTTAATCACCCTGACAGCTAGGAATCCACTCTCCTAATTTGCTCTGTGTGTGCATGATGTGAAATGTAGCATGTGACACCGGGCTCCCATGTACATGTGCAGGGCAGGCAGCCTGCTGTGCTCCAAAAAGTGCTGGCAGGCAGTTAGAGCGCTTCGAGGAGCAGCGCTGGCAGCTGCCTCCTGCGGCTCCAGAGAACAGCCAAGCTGGCCAAGCAGCTGCTGGGAGCCTGTGGCTGCTGGGGGCACATGCCCGCTGCACAGGATGGGTGGGAGAGACCTGGGCCATGCAGCCAGCGGAGCTCAGGAGTGAGTAGACTGGGGCTGCAGAGATCAGAACAGCCGAGCCAGGGGGTGAGTCCCAGGGACGGAGCAAGCGGGGGTCCGTTTTCCCTCTTCGTTTTTGACAGGTTACAGCCAGTTTTTTCTTAATGTCTAAGCTAAGTTTCCATTGCTGTAATTTAAGCCCATTGTGTCTTGTCCTATCATCAGCAGTTAAGGAGAACAATTTTTCTCCCTCCTCCTCATGACAACATCTTTGGTTTTTGAAAACCGTTATCAAGTCTCCTCTCAGTCCCCTCTTTTCCGGACTAACAAACCCAGCTCTTTCAATCTCCCTCATGAGTCAAGTTCCAAGTCGGCAACCGTATTAGTCTAGTAAAGCAAAAAAAAAAAAAAAGGGTGGGGTGGGGTGGGGAGTCAACGCTCAATTTCATTGTGGAATGAAAATTGTTGAAATCTCTGTGGAAATCTTCAAAGGCATCTCTGCCAGGGGGCCAGATGATGAAGATGTCATCAACGTAGTGCAAGTAGAGGAGAGGTGCTTTGGGATGAGACTTGAGGAAACATTGTTTTAAGTTGCCCATAACAACATTGACATATGTGGGGTCATGTGGGTACCCATAGCAGTGCCACTGACTTGGAGGTATAAATTATCCTCAAATCTAAAATGGTTGTGGATGAGCACAAAGTTCAGTTCTTTTCATCCCATTCTGTAAGTTCCCCCTCTTCAAAGCATCTGACGAAGTGGGATTTGCTCACACAAAAGCTCATGCGATAAATAAATCTGTTAGTCTTTGAGTGCCACAAGACGCCTTGCTTTTTTTGCTCATGAGTTGTGTTTCAGACCTCTAATCATTTGCGTTGTTCTTCTCTGGACTTTCTCCAATTTGTCCACATCTTTCCTAAAATGAGGCACCCAGAACTGGACAGTATCCACCAGCTGAGGCCTAGTCAGGGCAGAGCAGAGAGGAAGAATTACTTCTCGCGTCTTACTTGCAATACTCCTGTTAATACCTCCCAGAATGGTGTTTGCCTTTTTTGCCACAGTGTTACGCTGCTGACTCATATTTAGCTCGTGGTTCGCTATGACACTCAGATACCTTTCTGCAGTACTCCTTCCTAGGCAGTCATTGCCCATTTTGTATTTGTGCAATGAATTGTCTTTTCCTAAGTGGAGTACTTTGCACTTTCCTTAATGAATTTCATTCTGTTTACCTCAGACCATTTTGTTCAAATCATTTTCAATTGAGATCTTACTCTCCAGAGCACTCACAACCCCTCTCAGCTTGTTATCATTGGCCAACTTTATAACCGTACTCACTATGCCATCATCTAAATCATTGATGAAAATATTGAACAAAAACAATCCCTTGCTCATTAGACCCTTCCAGCTTGACTGTGAACCGCTGATAATTACTCTCTCAAGTGTCGGGAGACAGACCTCTCCTTGCCTACAGACAGCCACCCAATCTTAAACAGATACTCACCAGCAACTACAGATCTAACAACAGAAACATTAAAGCAGGCACACACCCCTGCAACAAACCACACTGCCAAGTCTGCCCACATATCTGCACAATAGATAACCATCATAGGTCCTAATCAAGCCTGCTACTCCTTCAAAGGCTCATTTACCAGCTCACCTACTAATGTGATCTATGCCATCATGGGCCAGAAATGCCCCAACACCTTATACATTGGACAGACAGGACGATGCCTGTGCAAAAGAATAAATGACCATAGAGCTGATATCAGAAATCAGAAAATAAAAGAACCAGTTGCTCAGCACTTCCATCTCTCTAATCACTCGATAAATGATTTGTTAATGACTGTCGTCAGGGATGTGACTGGGACATCAAGACTTCAAAGAGAAACATGAACTTGAATTAATATGCAAATTAAGTTGTGTGAAAGCAAGATTGAATTGAGACGATGGGTTCTTTTCCCATTACAAAAGGTAATTTGACTTCAGGCTTCCCAGGGTTTGAACCTAACAACTGCTCTGATTTGCTGTTACTGTATGACCTGATCCTGAATTTTACACCCTCTTGCATTTATTTTCATTCCATTCTGTAAGTTCACCCATCTTCGAAGCATCTGATGAAGTGGTATTTTCTCCCACGAAAGCTCATGCAAAAAAAAAAATCTGTTAGTCTTAAAGTGCCACATGACTTTTTTTTTTTTTTTTGCTGGACTAGACTAACACGGCTGTCCCTTTGGAAATTGTGCTGCCCAAATTTGTTAATGAGAAGGTGATGCAAGAACATATCAAAAGCCTTACTAAAGTCTAGGGTATACCACATCTACCGCTTCCCCTCTATCCACAAGGCTTGTTACCCCATCACAGAAAGCTGGATTGACGCAATTTGTTCTTGACAAATCCATGCTGACTATCACTTAGCAGCAAATAATACAATTACATTGCAAAAGTGAACAAAAAAAGTTACACGAATTGTAGCCCATTGTGCATCATGTGCAAAGATGGTGATAAAGAAGCTCAGTAGAGTATGCATTCGCTGAACAGAAAATTGTAAATGTAAGATTTTCAACCCAGTTCTGGTTGAACTGATCCTTCTATCTGTCTCCCCACTCTGTGATGTTTGCTTAGACACATTAATGATGGTGCAGCGATAGAAGAGAAGTTGTAAAGTCTGTGGTTGTCAGTGTAAACCTGTTACTCAGAATAGGCTTTTGTTGCTTATCGAAGAGGAGGATGTATGACTGTATAAACAGGAAGGAGATTTGGATAAAACAAGTATGAGCAAACTTTGAGTTCTTATGATTTCAGTGTTGCCTACTTCACCAGAATTAAGGCTGAGATATTTATTAATTCCACAGAATATTCTTGGGTATATGGCTTTACTGCATATTTCTGTGTTGATTTCATCTAGAACGGTGAAATGTAAAAGAGAGGCCCTAGCTTCTTGTAATCATAAAAAATTTCATCATGCTTTTCATAAAAGATAGGGGTGAAATCTCCAATATCCTGGCTAATTACAGTCTTCCTAGCTAATTTCCTTGTGAAGCCTTCATTGCGTATGATGGACCTGATCCTCAAGTAGTCTACATAAATTGCTGCAGTTTCACTGAACTCAGTGGAGTTATACTGAATTATGGCAGGTGAGGATCCAGATCAATATTTTTCACCTCTGGATAAACTAGTGGCACCATGTGCTGTTAGCATTAGTCATGTTCTACCCAGAATCAAGAGGAAATGGGAGAGGGTGAAAGCATCACCTTGTGTAATTTAGAAAGGCTTTTTATTATTGCTTGTTTGTGAAAGTAGTGTCCAAGATGTGGTAAATGCTTTAGTGACATGTAGGAAGACACGACCCCTGGCCTAAAGAGTTTACAGGCTGAAAACTAGACAAAGTATGGGGTGGGGAATATGAAATATACATGCCAGGATGGAAGGTCAAGGTGGTGACCTCTAGGTCCCTCCCCTTTTAAAAAGCTAGGTTAATACTCTATCCTTTGCCAACTTTTATTACTTGGGATGCTCTGGGATGAAAGTTGCAGTTAATGATTTTCCAAATATCTATTTGGAGCCATGTTACCACTTCCAGTTGTTGCAGAAGAGTCTACAAGTATTTGTGAAAGCTTTTGTCGTCTTTATTGAACCCATTTCTGTGGTATAGACAGGGTGACCTTTTCCCTCATGAAAAGGAATATAGCTGTATGGAATCTGCTCGGTTATGTGTTCTCTCACCACAGATGCTCATTAAAAAAGTTAATTAGCTTCATTGTTTGGCTTTTGGGGTTTTTTAAATTTTCAGCTGATGGAAAGCAAATGTCTGCAGTGACTTTTAATGGCCTGTTAATGCCTAATGATAAGCTTTGGACACCTTTGTATTTTCAGATCCTTTTGACTGTGTGATTATATTTAGAGTTCTGCATTGTGCCTTTCTAGCTGTGGGAAGCTACAAAAGTCATGCATCAATCAAATGTATTGTAAGTCGAAAGGACATTAAAGAGATTGCGTGTATTAAGCTGTTTTAGACTCATAGGTGTTACTACAATAAAAAATAATAAAAAAGGAGCAGCTAGCCACAGAAATGGATGACTTACACATGGTATATTTCTGAAAGAATTATTCAATCTGCTTCTTAAATGCAATTTGCTGTCTCTACCACTTGGACTTCCTAGAGCTGCAGGTCTGAAGCCTTAACAACGAACATCCCTAGCCCTCAATTGGTGATGCTCATCTAATCTGATGGACAGTTGAAAAACAGCTTTTCTGGTGGGAAATATTTAATGGTTGAAGGAGTCTCATACAATTTGTGTTCCATCTGAAAATCATGCCTAGTTCTTTTGCAGAACCATTCATCAAAAATCTTGAGCTGCTTAGCAATTGTTTAATATTTACAATACTTCAGGGAGAAAAGGGAATCTTATTTCTGTCTTCCAGATGGAAAAATGAGGGGCAAACGTATGATTTATAGAGGATTTGAAGACCGCTCTGGGAGAGTTGAGGTAAGATTTACAGAGAATTTAAGGACCAGCAATTTCACCTGATATCAACAAAAACTGCAGGTTCTCAGCTTCTATGAAAATTGGGTCCTAGATGATTTGTACATCACACAGCAAGTTTGTAGTTAGAACATAAGTCTCCTGTCTCCTCCCAGTCCTTTCACTTTAACAGCAGTATCATCCATCTTTCTTCCTGCTTCCGCTCAGAGATCATTGGTGTATTCAATATGTACTCTTTTTGTGGAAGTAGGTGGTGTTGGAGAGAGAGTGGTGTTCTGGTGTTTGGGTACTTATTGGGATATGTTTTGGGTGGGTTTTTCTGGTTTTGTGTCTCATCGACAGAAAGGAGGAGGAAAAGCTATGACAGATACAGAGGCAGCAAAGATAACTCAAGCAGTGGAAGAGACAGTGAAGATGAACAGATGTGGAAGCTGTGGGATGTACATGATCTTGGAGGAGGTACCTAGAAGAGCTTTGTGTATATCAAATATCACCTAATAGGGGCGATGGAAGAAAAATTTTGAGAATTGAAGATACATGTGGAAGCTCTGGTTGAGTTTACCGGGGGACTCAACAGCTGATGAAGCAGACTAATAAAGAGGTTGTAAGGCAAAACTCAGAAGTGCAGAGGAGTTAGTTAAGTTCAGTGCCAATGTAGACACAAGAACAAATGGATATAAACTGGCTATTAGGAAGCTTAGGCTTGAAATTAGATGCTGGTTTCTGAACTTCTGGAAGAGCCTTTAAAGGGGATTTTTGGGGGCAAAAAACCTAGCTGGCTTCAAATCTGAGCTTGATAAATTTATGGAAGGGGTTGTATGATGGGACAGCCTAGTTCGGCAATTGACATATCTTTGACTACTGATGGTGGATATGCCAATGACCTGAGAAGGGACATTAATAACTCAGAATACACCTCATCTATAGAGAGTTCTTTCTTGAGTGTCTGCCAGGTGAATCTTGCCCACATGCTAAGGGTTTAACTGATCATCATATTGGTTTGGGAAGGAATTTATACCCCCCCACCCAGGCAGATTGGCAAAGTTTCTGGTGTGTGGATTCCCCCGCCCCCAATCTTCTGTAGCATGGGGCACAGCCCACCTGCTGGTGGATTCTGTGTACCTTAAAGTCTTCAGTTTAAACCATGACCTGTGGACTTTAATGACTCAGTCGTAGATTAGAAGTTTATTACAGGTGTGGGTGGGTGATGTTCTGTGGTCTGCGTTGTGTCAGAGGTCAGACTAAATAATCAGATTGGTCCCTGATGATCTTGGGACCTATGAACCTATAAATCTACTACACTGTTCCCTTCCATATTGTCAGAAATAAGGCAGAAATCATGCTTTACAGTAGTCTTGTTCCGGTTCTTGTAGCTACCTCTGGGTAGGGTTACCAGATGTCAGGCAAAAGGAGGACACGTCCTCTTTTCTACCTTCATGTCCTCTGTCTGGCAGGCATTTTTAAATACGTGATTTTTTATGGCTTTTTACTTATAGGGGTTAAAGTATTCTGGAATGCCATGGAATGCCTTATTTATAGGGTAAAGCGTTCCAGGACCCCCTAAAAACAGAATATTACATTAATACTACGTTTTCTCCATGTGTCCTCCAATTTCCTCCTTTTCATACTTCCCTGTCCTTCTTTCCAGGCTTTGGTATCTGGTAGCCCTGCTTCTGGGTAAATAGAACCAAAAACTCCCAGCAGCAAAACCACAATCATCTCCGGAGAGTTTGTTTTAGTTATCAGCCCTTGTGTAAGATCTGTGTCCCTCTTTTATTTTTTCTAATTTGATTTACATAGAAAATTGTTATTCCTATTTTAATAGTTTGTGCAGCACCCTGATGTGGCACTGTCTGGATTTAGGGAACCATTTATAATACTTTTTCATGTTAATATTTCATAATTGCAATAACCCTAGAATTGATTATATCATGTTTGTGTAGTTGTCATATAAGTAGTGAACATTAGGAATATGTTTGCTACAACTGTGTTTTGACTTATTTGATTTCAGGAAACTCCCCTCCAGACTGGATGTCTACAGCCATTGCCTCCTTAATGGCCCATTAAGGGAACCACAGGCACAATGGCTATGTCTATACTGGGGGGCTATTTGAAGTTGACTTAGTGTTATCTCTATACTAGTAGACATACCCCAGGCCTAGGCTCGGACCCTGCCCTGGGGCAGAACCTGGCTCCAGGCCCCTGATGCAGTCCCAGGGGCCCGATCCGTCTCCTGCCGCTGCTGGCAAGTGGCTGGAAGCTGGATCTGGCTCCCAGCCCCTGCCGCCTGCAGCAAGGGGCTGGGAGAACGATCCAGCTCCGAGCCCCCTGCCCTTTGCAGTAAGGCACTTGGAGCCCAATCGGGCCCTGAGCTGTTTGCCAGTGGCAGCAGGAGGCTCGGAGCCCACTCCAGCCCCAAGCTTCTTGTCGTTGCTGGCAGGTGGCTCAGCGGCCTGGACAACTTCATTCCTGATCTCAGGAGCCGCCTGTGAAATTGACCAGGATGGCAAGCCGCCTGCTGGCAACGGCAAACAGCTCGGGACCGGATCAGGCTCTGAGGTGCTTGCCACCAGTGGTAGGAGCCAGCTCCCAGCTCCCACCACCTGCGACAAGGAGCTGGTCGGCCTCCCAGCTGCTTGCTGGTGGCAGCTGGGGCCACATCAGGCCCTTGGAGCCCAATTGGGGCCCAGTTGGGGCCTGACCCTTTCTGCCCTATAAAGTTGACTTAAAAGCTTAAGTCGACTTCCAGGGCAGGAGTTATTAAGTCAACTTAATAAATTCTAAATATAGATCCAGAGTTGCTTAGGTTGATTTAAGCCTCCAGTGTAGACATACCCAATGGGCCTAGGGAGAAACCTGCTCATTGAGTCACCGGGACTGACCATGTGACTCAGCTGCATTTTGGTTTGCAAAAACCACACAGCATGGAGGCCAGAGGGGATGAAAAGCAGCAGCACCAACTCTATTCTGTCTTCATTCTCCAGTCTACAACCAACACGCACACCTCTGGACCTCACAGCTGTCCCTAGGCAGGTGCAGGGCCCCAGGTCCATTGGCTTCTTCAGGCCCCCCTATCCCTCCTTGCGCTGGGGGGGGGAGCGCAGGACCGACTGGCCCAGGGGTCAGGGTTAGCCCCGCTCTCCCACCCCACCTCTGGACCAGCCCACTCTGCCCCTGGGCCAGCTGTTCCCTGTCCTGGGGGTGGGGCAAGCTGGTCAAAAGCGGAGGCTGAGTTCAGTGCCCCACCCTGCCCTGTTCTCGGCTCCACACGGAAGGCAGCAGGACAGGCAGGAGGCAGCGTGGCCGTAGGGTGGGTGGTGAGCAATGCGGGTCCCGAACTGCCCTGTTCATGGCAGGACAGCACTGGGATCATGGAACCACAGGGCCTGGGGCAATCGCCCCTCTTGCCCCCCCCCCCGGACAGCCCTGCTCAACCTGGTTCTCCTGCGACTGGACAAAGGTCTGAGGTCCACCCAGGGACTGAGTGCATTCCAGAGGAATTGGTTGAGCCTGCAAACTCCCAATTTTTCCAAGCACTTGCTTTACATTGACTTTTAATCATTTGCATATATGTGATTCACTTTGATCCTTTAACATCTCTCATATTTTGTTTCCCTTTTATTTTCTTTTTATATTAAACCTTTAGTTTTAGTTACTAAAGGATTGGTTGGGAGTATGATGTTTCGGGTAAGAGCCAAACCTGTATTCTGTGTAATGTAGCTGGCCCTTTGGGTACAGGAGAACCTACGTATTTCTTTGAGACCCAGTGACTAGTTTGGTACTAGAGCAGCTGATGTGCAGGAAAGGGGACTTTTTCTATTTTGTTATGCTTCCTGATGACCAGTGTGGGGAATCAGAAGCATGATGTGTGTTGCTGATTGGGAGTCTGGTTTAAGTACCACCCATCAGTGTTTAGAAAGTTTGGCTCTCAGTTTTGCAGCTTGCTCTGATTTTTGCATATTCAGGAGGTTATCCCAGGAGGCCTGGGTCACACCTCGTGGGCAAGATAGGCTGTCTTGTAGGTAAACTAATTACTCAATAAGGTTGCCAATGTTAGAAGACAGGATGCTGGCCTAGATGAATTATTGGTATGAGCCAATATAGCTGTTCTTATATTTTACTACAGCCCCCATTACTGATATGCAGAGAAGGAATTAGTATGTGTAAGATCATCACAGATACTGAGTGTTATGGTCACCTATCTGAAATTGCTGAGCAGTGATGCTGTCTCAGCATTTTGAATCTGTTTTGAGAGATCCTCAAAGCTTTTACCATTATCACTTAGTGTATATTTGCTACTCTATGCGTTGCTGAGTCTTTAAGCATCCAGCAAAGTGGGATCTTCTATGAAGGCGCATGCGGTAAATAAGTTTGTTAGGCTTTAGAAGTACCACCAGACTCCTTGTTTGTTTTTCTGAAGTAGACTAACATGGCTGTCCTGTTGGAATTTGTCAGTATGGGAACAGGCACTCTGCCTTAGATACTTAGCAAACCAAATTCGATGTCCCCCTTTGGAGAATAAAACACAAGCAAAACTGGAATAGAGGCAAAGGAAACTGGATGTGGTATGGAGAAAATGATTTGGGGGTGGGAGCCTGTGGTCTATATTCTCAAAGCTACATTCTCCTTTCACCACAGTATATGTTGGGAGGAAGGCTACTGAAGCCAATGGAGTCACACCATCATAAAAATGATACAAGTGGGTTGCAAATCAGGGACACTGAATCTGAATTAGACTAGAAGGTCCTGGGATGAGCTCCTGTCTCCTCTACAATGTTGAGTGGAATGGCATCACTCCATAGTAACGCTGCTATACTCAGCGGAGTCCATGGAGGAGCTTTAAGGTTGTTGATAGGAGTCAGTCTCTTGTGATGAATAGACAATCTTAGGAAAGGATCTGATTTTTAAAAAAAGACATCTCATGAAATGATTTATTCAGAAACTATCAGAGAGGAAGTGGAGTGGTTCCTTCAGCATCTCAGGAAACCCCCAGAATTTTTAACATTCCGGGATCTCTGGCCATTGTAAACCACTCCCCTCCCCCCTTTGTTTTTTTCCGATGGCTAATTGTTTTGCATCTTGCTTTCCTACAAGGTGTGTCCCACCTAATGTACGTCTGCAGCCAGGAGCATTTTGCCCTTAAAAAAAAGATTCAGAGCACAAGACCTGTGCCTGGTCCTTCCCCCCGAGCAGCACCCCTCACCTGGGCCCCATGGCCTGTGCCTGCCATCCTCCCCCAGCAGCCTGACTCCAGGCCCCCCTCCCCAGCTGCTCCCCATGCCCCAGCTTCGGTCCCTGCAGTGGCACCCCTCCCATGGCTCGGTGCTGCAGCCCAATGGCTGCCTTCCGGAGCCCCATGGGGACCTGGCTGTGCCCTGGCTTCCATCTCCCCAGGTCCACCCCCTTGCCCAACCACGTACTACTATTTCCCTCGTGGGGCCCAGCCCCACTCCAGAGGAGTTGTGTCCCCCAGCCATGCAGCCTGGGCCATAGGGGAGAGAGAGATTTAAATGTCCTTCCTCCTCTCCTGCCCTGCCTATGTGCTGCAGGGTGCAGGTCAGGGGGCAGCAACTCCTTTTGCTGCTCTGGGCAGGCAGACTGTGCGCCTGCTCTGCTGCTGAGGCTGCCACTCAGGGCATGGCCTGGACACACAGGGCTCATGCCCAATGTGCCCAGCACCAGCAACACCTCCACCTGCAGCTACACTGGTTCATATGTGCTCTTTAAAGAGCAATGGCTGATGAGCATAGAGCAAAAGATCAGTAGATTTAATCCTGGCCCTGTTGAAATCAACAATGAAAACTCCCATTGGCTTCAGTGGATCTGGGAGATAACCCAGGATTGGCATTTTGTCTCATTTCAACATTACCAGTTTCAAGTAGGAGTATTGAACCCAGAATAACACAGCTGATCCTTTTAAAAATAATGGTTTTCACATGGTTGTGGCCCCGCCACGTTATATCCTTAGATCATAACCTCAAGCCATAGCTCTTTAACACGGTTAGAACACATTTTTCCTACTTGCGCATCTAGAAGTTCAGATTCATGAGGCTTCATTGATGTGCAGCTACAAGTTCCATCTCCAGTAGTGTTCACTTCACCTATCTTCGAACATGGCTGGGTTAGGTTGCTACTAGCTTGCTGTGTGTAGGTTGTTTAGTTGTGGCCCATCAGAGTGGACTGGCCCTTCAAAGGTATGTCTGCACTACAATTAAATACCCGTGGTTGGCCTATGTCAGCTGATGCAGGTTTGTAGGGCTGTAAAATGGTATAGGGCATATGGGCTTGGAATGGAGCCTTCTGGATCTGGGACACTCTCCAGACCTAAAGGCTGGACTACACTAGAGACATTTCTTGGCCAAAGTCAATGTTGTGCACCAAAACTTTGATGGTTATACACATTGCAACCTCCTCCACTACCCTGATTTTGTGACAACCACCTTGACAGGAGGTGTAGAGATTTTTGCATGAAATTTTAGCAAACAGAGCATTGGTGTAGACACTGCACTTGGTTATGTTGTGATAAGTAGCCTTCAGGAAGTGTCCCACGGTGCCCATCACGAGCACTCTGGCTATCAGTTTGAACTCAGCTGCCCTGCAGTCATCCACCCCTCCCCCTTTAAAGTTGCAGGAGTTTCGTCCTGCTTGGTCAGCATGGAAAGCTCACATCTCATCTTCCCAGCTGACTATGGTGATCCCATGTATTAAATGCTCTCTTGCTTCGAGCACATAAGAGCTTCCGGATCTGATCCACATTTGGGGTATGGAGGCTGTGCAGTCCCAGTCAAAAGACCTCTGATAGCCATGGCCAGATTTCTCATGCCACGGCAGGGAAAGGCTATGAGTTTGACATGCTGTAGTGCTGTGTGAAAGTCAAGGACCTGTGGCAGGCGTCCCAAAAGTCTACGGAGTCAAACTGTTGCTCTGGTGCAGAGCCAGGGACAGGAGCTGGAAGCTGTCCTTGTCAGTGACCCCACCTTCACCTGCAAGAAACTTGTTGATACCTCTGCAGGCGATGGAAACAAGTCAACGCCAATAAAGATGCCATGGACAAGGAGGTGGAGATAGAGGATGATGGAAAGCGGGTGAGTGGGTTGCTCATTAGCATGGGGAGCCAGGACCTTGTCTTGACCCTGGAGAGTTCAAGTCTGACCCAGCCCTGGCATGCAGGATGCAGGAGATGGGAGAGTGAGAGTGTGACTTTTTTGAACTGATGATGCTTGGTAACATGGGCTACAGCTGTCCTTTGCTTTGTGGTGTTATACAGTTGGTTGAAAAGATAGAAGTGCACAACAGTAACTGTGTCTGCATGTACTTCCCAGTCCCCTATTTAGCTAGGTTGCGTGGCAGAGAAGTGTGTTAATGCATGCCGAGATTTTCACAGGAATCCTCCAGAGACTTTCGGAGAGGTACTTGCCAAACCCTGCTGGAGATTCCTCAACAGAGCTGCTTTGTTTCTTCCTCCACTGTAGGAAGCTTTTCTGCACCAATCGGCAATCTCACGCTCAGGGACCAAAGTAGCGCACAGGCAAGCAGCATAGGGACCCAATTTGAAGTTGCTCATGTAAAGGAGACACAACCTAACATCCCTACTTATTCTCAGGAAAGAGATATCAGCTTTTGTGACCTCTACCTGTGGAAAAAGGTGGCACAATTTCTTTTTCCCTATTTATCTGCATCAGACTCCCAAACAACCACCCAAAAGCTTTTCTTCAGTTGGAGAGCTCCCTCAGTCAGGGCACAAGCCACTGTGCCTGCTTGATCGTTGAGCTGTGTGCTTGCCCGGGGGCAGTGAGAAAGAGATTTGTTTTACAGGAATACATCAGTACTTTTATTTGCACTCACAATCATGTTTCTACTCACAGTTTATTGTGCTTCTACAGATGTGTCCTTGAGGAGGAGCCCTCCACACCTGCCAAATGCCTGCAGCTGATGAGAAAACGACCCTGAAGAAGCAAAAAGTAGACATTCCAAGAACTCCTTCTGTCCTCCGAGGTGGAAAAAATTAAAAAAAGCCTGGAGGCACAGTATATGTAAAAATCAGTTGATAGGCAGGAGAGGAGGGGAAATCAGCAGTAATTAATAGCAGATCATAAGCACATGATAAAAACCATGGAGGAACAAGCAGAGCTTCAAAGTGTAACACTGAAGACTGAATTCATGCATGCTCTCCTCCAACCCCTCTGTGTAGCCACTCTAGGACTGCTTTCCATGCCCTCCCCAAACGTTCCTACCAAACCCCAGGCCCAGCTCAGTACTGTGTCCGCTCCTGCAGACAGCTTTCTAGCTGGACTTATACCCAGCTGGCATGGCTCGCACTGCCCCTCCTTGCTCCCTCCCACCAGCCCAGCTCTCCCTGTGTCTCGTAAATTGCTGTTATTTAACAAATGCATACTCTGTCCAGAATAAGCAATCTTTATTATTCTCTTGCATGTAGGGGTTGCAGCTTATATTGATACAGAATGCAAGCTGGACGGCAGTCATATAGCATGGCATGGTGCTCTTTGTAAAGGGTGAATCGTGACTATGGATTTTTTCCCCATTATAACAGGTAATTTGACTTCACTCCCCCTCTATGTGCTGTTTGCCAGAACTTGAATCTTTACAAATGCTCTGATTTGCTGTTGCAGTATGACCTGATCCCATGTCTTATGCTCCCCTGCATTTAGTTTCATCCCATTCTGTAAGTTCCTCCTCTTCAGTGCATCTGATGAAGTGGGATTTTCTCCCACGAAAGTTCAAGCGATAGATAAATCTCTTAGTCTTTAAGTACCACAAAACTCCATGCTTTTTTAATGCCAAATTAGTTCTTCAAGGCCTCCCTCATGCTAATACGCTGCACCCCAACTGTGTCCCTCTAAGACCTTGACATCTGCTTGTTCATATTCAGCCACAAGGTGGTCTGCCTCTACGCTCCACCCATGGGGAAACTTTTCACCTTTATTGTCACCAATATTATGGAGCACACAACGGGCAGCTGTAATCATGGGGATATTTTACTTGTTTAGGCCTAGCCCACCATCAAAGGTATCCCCAGCAAGCTTTTAATCTAACACCACACACATTCAGGGGTCGTTCAGCATCGTCTCAGCTTTTGTGCAGATGCTCCCTGGATGCAAGCAGTAATCCAGCATTGTTGTTTGCATGGCACACAGCAGGTCAGGTGCTTCGGCTTCCAGTTGTGATTGGGAGCTCACGATATACTGTGTGACCAGTGATGATGTGTCCAGAACACAGCAGTAGTGGAAAGCAGTGCAGGACCCATCATTTCAGATAAAGCTGATGGGCGCTCAGGAAACTGGGGCTGCTGAAAAATGCCCTGAAACACACTCAGAAACTCACTGCATCATGGGATGTGGAGCCTGCGCCTGTGATGCACTGTGATCATCCCTTCCTTCCCATAACTCCTAGCAGCACAAGGTGGGGAGTTGCACTGAGGGTAGCTGTCTGAGCGCACTGCTCTCACGGTCGATCCTAGAGCATCAGCTGTGGCCGTGCATCGACCCCATGAGTGCTGTGTGGACAGGTGCAAGCGTTTGTAATTGTAGCAATTTTCAGTCATTGCTCTAACGTGCATTGGCAAAACTTTTCTGGTGTAGACAAAGCCTAACATGTGGCACTGTAGTGTGGCAAGCGCCTGCCAGATGTGTACACGAGAACACACAAACCATCACTGATCCAGAGAAACCTGCTTGAAGCAGCTGTGGGCACCATGGTAACCTACATCAGGTCAGTGACCGTTGTGTGTGGTGTCTTCCTGTACTGTGAACTTCCTTCTTTTCAGCTGTTGGCAGCTTCTGTTACTGGAGGTGAATGAGTTTTGTGTGCAATACGATATAAAACAGGAATATTAAGGCTTAAAAATAGACTATGTGCTACTGAGGCTTTGTATTGTGTGAAAAATGCACTGGGAAAGGCTAGTTAGTAGACATGCTTTAAATGCAGTCTCCTCTCCTGTTGTGAACTGCTACTTCCCCACTTCCCGTGCTGTTGGAGAGAGACCCATGTAGTTGTTGGGGGGTTGTGATGAAGTAAGAAAACCTCTTGGGTTATTGTGGTTCTTCTTTTCTGTTCCTGTTCTTTGGTGATGCTATTCTGGTGATGGGACACAGGGGTGTGATAACTATAGGTACCACCAGGGAGGAAGAGGCTTTAGTGTGACCGTACCTGGACCCCCTGGGGGTGACAGGTTGTGGCCGGTTTAGACCAGGGGCAGGGCAGCTGGATAGAGAAGAAAACAAAGGAAGGAGAGAGGGAAGAAGGAAGATGGAGGTCGGAGGGGCAGGACCTCCGGGGCTTGTCCTGGGGGTTTACTATCTGCCTCCTAGGTGATCTGAGAGCCAACTGTCCTAGCTGCTGTGCTAAGTGGATTGCTAATAAACCCTCTGACTGCTACACTGGCTGAGTGTCACTGCTGATTGGGACGGCTGGGACCCTCGTAGGGGGAGGAACCCCCCCCCAAGGGAGACCGGACAGAGCAAGGATCGGACTCTCTGGGCCTGGATTTGGGAAGCTGGCTACAGGTAGCGTGGAGACCCTGGTGAATGGGAGAAAGCTCCACCGTAGCAGAGTCCCTGGTGGGCTGTGAACAGAGGGGATCCAAGAGGCTTTTCTGGGTTCTCCGTGACAGGGGTTCAAGGTGGGCCTGCTGCACAGGGTCAGCTTAGCCATTCTCAGGTTGAAAAGTGCAATCCTCTGCACAGACAGAATGTGCGATCAAGCTAGTTGTCTTGCTTGTGATGTAGCCCACCAGGCATGGGTGTTACTGATGTTGGGCCCACAGGGCATTGGCTCTGCATCGCCCTGGCAGTGCCTCAGATCTGGCTCCAGTCGCCTGCTTCTTGCCAGCAGCAGCAGAGGCTGGCTCTGGCTTCGGCCACTTGCCATCAGCCACAGGGGCCGGATCCGAGCTACCTGCCACTTGCCGGCTGTATTGGTTCTACTGGTGCCGCCTGCCACTTGCTGGCAGCGGCTGGGTTTGAATTGGGCCCCAGAGCAGGTGAGGCAAGGGATGGGCCCTGGCCCTGGGCTCCAACCCTTTCTTGGGGGCAGCACCGCTCCTGCCACCAGGTCAATACAAAGGCTAAGCGGGGCCCGTAGAGAAAAGGAATAAATGCCATATGAGGAATGTTAGCCACATTGGTTAGTACCATTCTAGATACCTCCCTGATGAGGGAAATAAAAGAACCAGAAGAGAATCCTGTTGCGTTCATGTCATGATCTAAAGGCTCGCTCAGTGACATCACTGTGACTCTTACATTTCATAGCTAGCAGCAGTGTAAGACACTGATGTATTTTTGGATGGTGCAGAAAACAGAGCAAAATCCAGATCCCTTCACCGTAGCTGTGTTGGTTTCCAGGGCTGGCAAGGGTGAAAAGCAATAATATTTTGCTGGAGATCCCACAGGTAACAGATCTGGCTCTGAATGCAACTAGGGAGCAGGACTTCCCTAAGGCTCTGTCTACACTTAGAAGGTTAGTTCGAATTAACTTGATTTGAACTAATAATGATTAGTTTGAATTAAGTTTATTTGAATTAACATGGCCGCATTAAGAAACCAGTTCAGACTAGCATGTTCATGGACAGGACTTGCTAGTTTGGATAAGGAGAAGCGCACCATGGGAGGTGTGGCAAGATGGAACCCAAGAAGGGACATGTCCCCACCCAATATATAGAAAGAGGAAGGCACCGTGGGAGGAAGAAGGTCAAAAAGCATTAATTTTAATTAATGGTTAATTTGAACTAATAAATTCAAATGAACCCTTACTTCAAAGTTAAGTGAGGTTTATAACTTTGAAGTAAGCTTTCATTAATTTGAGCTTGGGAACTCCTTAGTTCGAGTTAATAAAAGCCAGTGTAGTCGTGCATTAATTTAATTTGAATTAATCCTCATTAATTTGAATTAAATTGTAAGTCTGGACATATGCTCAGAGAGTGCCATTTCTATATAGTTATTTTTTTTGGAGACTTGTCTGCCCTGGTGTGTTCGGGCAACATCCCCATTCCACGTCTACGGAAGGCTACTGGCCTTTGCTGTGGTTGCACTAGCATGATGTTGTGTGTGGACTATTTGAAAAGTGCTTTGCGATGGAGGGTTTGATATAATATCACTGAAAGCTTTGTTTATGGGGCAGATTATAGATAGACCCAACATCTGCTAAAGAAGTGAGAGTCCTGTGGCACTTTATAGACTAACAGATTTCTTCAGGCATTAGCTTGAGTGGGCTCCAACCCGCTTTGTCAGATGCATGAAGTAGAAACTACAGTTAAGAGGTATATACACACATACCAGGGTTGGGGAGGGCAAGTGTTAGCAAAGTCAGTTCAGAGCAGACAGGCCATTCACACCAGTTGATCAAAGGCAGAGAATGTGTGAACAGAGGAATCATGTTTTGCAATGTGTTAACCATCCCAAGTCTCTATTCAGACCCACTCTGTAAGACTTGCAGATTAGCTCCAACTCTGCAGTTTCACACTGAAATCTGTTTTTGAAGTGTCACACCGTCAGGGGCTCATTCATGTGCACATCCACTAATGTGGTGTATACTATCATGTGCCAGCAGTGCCTCTCTGCCGTGTACACTGGACAAACTGGACTGTCCTTGCGTAAAAGGATAAATGGACACAAAATGGACATCAAAAATGGCAACATCCATAAACCAGTAGGAGAACACTTCAACCTCCATGGACACTCAGTGGCAGACTTGAAAGTCGCCATACTTCACGAAAGCCCCTAAAGCTATTTCCTGCGGCCCACAACAACACTATTGTTACCGATATTTGCAATATCGTTCTATGAAAAGGTTACAGCTTGTGTGGCCCGAGTCTGAGACTCCTGCTCTGCACAGGGCTGTCCCTAAGGTAAGGCGACTGGGGCAGCCGCTCAGGGCCCTGTGCTTTGGGGGCTCCGTGGGGCCGCACTGCTGCCCCCAGTGCCCCCCCCCCCGTGTCAGGGACCACGTGAGCTGGCTGAAAGGGCGGCCTGGTTCAGAGCTGCTTTTGACTCTGTGCTGGAGCTGTGGGGCAGCGGTGGGAGGCAGCACAGGTCCAGTATTGCTGCCCCCCCACAAAACGCTGCTCTAGCAAAGAGCCGAGAGTGGTGCATGTGGTGGGGGAATGGACCAGCAGCACTGAACCAGGCTGCCCTTTTGGCTGGCTCGCCCAGTCCCTGGCATGGGACAGCCAGTGCAGGGGTCTGCACCTCCCCGGGGGGGGGGGTGAGTGGGAGCCCCGCAGGGGGACATTTGTGCCAGGGTCCTGCACGCCCCTGGGGACAGCCCTGGCTCTACATTCGTTGCAGACTGAGTTGCCAAAAGTTCAGGTGCTGCTGGACATGTGGCTGCTTGTGTCAAAGTGGAGGTGTGAAGAGCATCTTCCTGATTTCTGTGCATGATCACAGAGGCAGCAGAGAAGAGGAGAGTGCGTGATATGGAGACTGGGGAGGGTGTTTGGTCCATCACTGTGTCCATTGTGTAGAAGAGTTGGTGCGAGAGAAGTGCTTACCCACTCCGTGTGACATTTTAAATAATCCCACCTTCCACTGCCCTTGTGCTACTGTCGACTCGTGCATGGATCCAGGAATCTCGGCCACAGCTGCCTTGCAGCGGGAAGCAGCTGCAGAACGCAGTCAGTGGGGGTAGCTTTTGTAGCTTTGTTCCAATACTGATGTCACCGAGTGCTAACAGCCAAGATGTTAATGGGACATGGATGTGGAGGGCCTGGTTCTTATTTACACAAAGGCCCTTTGTGCCGCTGTGGCAGCATGAAGTGGTCTTAAAGTAGGTGGAAATGGCCCCTGAGGGTGCCAGCAGTAAAGATGACTTCTCTGGCCTGGTTTACACTGGGCCAGGTAGTCCCTGGCACAGAAAGGGATAAAAAGTTCATGGCTTGGCTGGGACTAGTTTGGGTCAGCTGTCTCATGCCGTGGGGCTGCAAATGCCTGGGTAGAAAGATGCCAGGGCCTGGGCTGGATCCTGAGCTCTTGGACCCTCCATCCTCATCAGGCCCCATAGCTGCTGCTCCAGCCTAAGTGTTTGCACAGAAATTTTTTCCACTCTGGACTTTGAGCTGTGCGACCCTGAATCAACTGACCCAGGCCAGCAATGGGTCTTTTATCCTCACACAGACATAGCTAAAGTCATCTTTGCCCCTTTCTCCCCTGCCCCGAGTGCTGAGACAGAATAACTGAGAATTGGATGTGTTAGGTTGCAGGGGGGGTAGAGACCTGTAAGAGGAATGAGAGAAATTGAAACTCCAGAGTGTGCTGCAGTGCTGTAGCAGGGGGATGTGCATGAACAGTTAACACTCAGGAAACTTGCCCCTTCCTAAGTGATTAATTCCTGGGAGCTGATTGTTTCTGAGGCTTTGTGATGCTCAGCTAGAGGGGGCTGGCGTGGGAAGTTGGAAGGGTTTTGCAGCAAAGCTGTGAATGCCGGCAGTGGGTCTTGCCCCTCCATTTCTTCCACTACCTCCCCTTTGGCCTGTGATCCTCATTTATCTAAACTCCACCTCATTAGGAGTCCCCAGAACCATCCAGTCTCGTGGCTGAGTGGGAACCTCGTAAGTTTGTAGGCCTGGCCCACCTCCCACCGCAGCCAGTCCTGACCCCCACTCTGCCGTTTCCTGTTTGTTAATATATATGATATGTATACGCTGCCCCCCCCACCCCATCATCACCATAGTGTGTGTTTTGCCCATGTTTGGAATGGGAAAATCCTGCTCATCTGTTCAAACCCATAAAAGACTTACTGCTGATTTATAGCACCATTATATTGGATTTTCCATGCCTTGTATCTGAGAATCAGACCATGTGGGATGGGAAACTATTTCCCTCTTTCTGAGATGACTCCCATGATGTTGACATTGGTTTATTGCCTGGGGTAAATTTTATGCCAGTGAACTAGTGGCAGGGGGCTGGGTGTTCACACTACTGCCCTCCCCTGGAGAAAATTTGAACTGCACAGCTCTGTTTCCTAGTCCCTAGATTGTAAAGACCTAGTGGAGATTTTCCTTAGCTCGCGTGCTAGGGGCCTGTGATTTTTAGAGTAGGAGGCTTTGAAATTTTCCCCGTGATAGCCACGTGACGCTAAGTGGCATCCAAATGAGAATCTCAAACAAACTGACTCGTGTGTTAATCTTCCTGACCACTTTGCTAAAGTAGGTAAGACTTAGACCCCCATTTACAGATGGGAAAATGGAGGCACAGAAATGACATGAACTTGCCAAAGGTCACTTCCTGAGTAGCAGGCTGAGGCCAGGAACCTAGACATCCTGGCTGCTCTAACTTCTCGTGCACGTAGCCTTAGGGGGCATAGCCAGAGTGATTCCCACAAAGGAATGCTTTAATTTGCTGTTACGGTGTGACCTGATCCCATAGCTTAAACTGCCCTGCATTTATTTTCCTCCCATTCTGTAAGTTCCTCCATCTTCAAAGCATCTGATGAAGTGGGATTTTCTCCCATGAAAGCTCATGCGATAAATTTGTTAGTCTTTACGTGCCACAGGACTCCTTCCTGCTTTCCCACAAAGGAGTCACCTTTGCTGACATACTGCATATAGTATCCCCTCGCAGCATGTGACTTGGTATCTCAAAGCATAGTTTTAGTTGTAAAGGTTTGGAATTTGGATTGGGGCAGACCCACACTCTCTGCCTAGTATCAAGAAGCCAGAGACTCCTCAGAGAGGAGGAGATGGCAAAGTTTGGGATGACCTTTCCAGAGCCGGCCTTTGCTTTTTCAGGGGTTCTCAATCTTTTTTTCTGCAGCGCCCCCTTTTGAAGATATTTCAGGCTGTGACAACCCCCACCCAAAAAAGTGATGACTCCCTATGTTGTACTGCCCTGAGCGGGGCCTGATTGCTTGCGCCCGCTCCCTGATGATAATCCCCACTTTGCGAGCACTACCTGCCGCTTTCCTCTGAGGGCTGGTTTCGATACTGATTTAACTAAATTTATGCAGACTTCTGCTGTGGGCATTTTTATTCTGAGTGGAGAGTGACAGATTTTGAGTGTTTTGTTTATGGCACAGACTTGAGCAAAAACTAGTGTTCTGAAAAGTGCCTTTGCCTGGGCTCTATCTGTTTTTATACCTCATCTGAAACCTAACACCCACTTGGGGCTTAGTACAGGAAAGGGGGAGGGGGGCAGGAAACTAAAGAAAAATACCTTCCCTTCATTCTGAGAAAAGCGGCGACACCAGCTGAACCCCAGGGGAGGGATATCTGCGACCCTTCGAAAGAGGTCAAGTCATTTGTGGCAATGAACAAGACTCCCGTGTATTCTTTGGCACGCATGTTTGGAAAGGAAAGTGAGAGGCACCCACTGTGAATGCTCCCTAAAGCCCTTCATGCTTTTGCTCCACCCTGGAGCTGAGCTGCGAGCTGCTGAAAGGCAGGAAAAGGGGGATTGCGCGTACAATGGGCACTGTGTGTAGTGAAAATCCATGGCCATACATGGGCACTCACAGACCCGGGGTGTGACCGCCCGGCACTGACGCCTCCTTCGTGTGAAAACAAGCTAGAGAGACCACCTCTGCTCCCCGTTCACCCTGCTTCAGAAGTTCCCCAGGGGCAGCCTTTTCTTTTTCTTTTTCTCCTTCCTCAGCTGTTGGAGTTTGTAGCAAGAAGGTGGCAATTGCTCACCTTGTGTCCCCAGTGCCCACCATTGCATCCTGCCCGCTGGGAGCAAGAGGAAAAGTGGGACCTGGGGACATGCATGGTGTGGGCCCCGGGGAGGGGGCTGCGGCCTCAGTGGCCCTGGCCTGGACACGGAGCAGCGTTCTCCTGGGACTTGAAATGGGGGGGGTAGGGAGGTTTGGGGGACTGTGGGGTGCTCACTAATTTGGTATCACACTGTTACTAGTTGACAAGTGGGGTGAGGGTTAGGGAAATCCCTGACAGCAAACCTGAAGGGAAAGGGGCTAAAGAGTGAGCAGG
>ML682065.1:3623590-3893972 GCA_007922195.1 Podocnemis expansa
GGCGGGGGGCGGCCCCCGAAACCCCTTTGGGGAGCGGCTGCGGCTGCGGCTCCGGCTCCGGCTCCTGCTGCTGCCCCTGCTGCTCCTGCCGCCGCCCCGCCCCGCCGCCCGGAGCCCAGGTGAGGGGCGCCCCGGTCCCCCGGCCGGCTCTGGGGGGCAGAGGGGTCACCTTGGACGGGGCTGAGAGGCGCTGGGGGCCCGGGGACACTCCAGGGCGGCGCTTTTCAAACTTTTCTCTCGGGACCCCCTTGAGAAAAATCTTTCCTGCCCGCGCCCCAGCCCCAGCCCCAGCCCTCCAGGCTTTGGGTGGCGGCAGCAGCGCCCCAGCGCTGGGTCCCAGCCGTGAGTTTGGAAAGCAGCACTGCTCTAGGGCTGGGGTTTTCAAACTGTTTTTCTTGGGACCCAGCTGAGAAAAACCATCTATGCTGGCAACCCAGCATGACTCTTTCGGCAATGCACTCCAGGGTTTCGGTGGCGGCGGCAAGGGGTGCCTCGACCCTGTGCCTGTGGGTCTGTGACCCAGGACTGGGCCTCACCCTAAGTTTGAAAAGCACTTCTCTAGGGCTGTGGTTTTCAAACTGTTTTTCTTGAGACACCATTGAAAAAAAACATTTATGCTGGCAACCCAGCAATACCATCTTGGAGCAATGCGTTCCAGGCTTTTGGCGGTGGCAGCACAACGTGCCATCACCCAGTACCTGACAGGCTGCAGCCCAGTGCTGGGTCCTGTCCCTAAGTTTGAGACCCACAGCTCTAGGGCAGCAGCGGGGATCTGGGGGGAATCGCCTGGGTGCACATGAGCCGGGTCTGGGTGTGGATGGAGCAGGCAGACGGCTGGGCAGGAGAGGAAGGGGCTGTGGCTGGGATGTTAGAGTCGCTGGGGGAGTCGCACCCTCTTTTCCTCCTCCGTGCTAGCCCAGCCGGACTTGCTGCTGGCCCTAGAGGGGCTCCTGTTTTTTGGCTCCACTCCATGACTCTGTACGGTCTGGCTGGCCTGCAACGGTTGCAGATCTCAGAAGCCGGCTTGCTGCTGGCAGCCAAATTCCTTCAGCCCTGGGCTCCTAGCAAGCCCTCACCCAGGGGGCACAGTCACTGGGGGCTCCTGTGGGACAGCAAAAGCCAGAGGTCCCTTTGGGTCCCCACTCCAGTGAACACAGATAATTTGGGGTGGAGTGAGGGCTCACGCTAGTCCTCTTCACTCAGTTGGCAGGGCTCCAGCCTCAGATCCCGCTGCCATCCCTAGGGAGCCAGGGTGACTTTCATTGTGGACCTTCTTTGAGATGAAATCAGCTTTTTTCTTTTTTGGGGGAGGGGGGGCAGGAAATGAACATTTTTTGGAGAAGATTTTGTTTCCATTGACATTTTCTGTTAAGGGGTACAAAGGAAGTGAAATCAAATGTGTGGGCTGGTCTCACTTTCTGGCTTGTGGTGGGTTCCCTCCAAAAAACTGAAATGAAATTTTTCTACTTGAAATGAAATAAAGAACAATTTTCAGAAGGGTAGCTGTGTTAGACCGTATACAGCAAAAACAGCAAGAGTCCTGTGACCCCTTAAAGACGGGCACATTTCTTTGGGCACAGGCTTTTGTGGGGTGCTGCCCATTTTGTCAGTTGCATCCGACAAAGGGGTTTGCAGTCCACGAAGGATTATGCCTGGAAAAAGTTGTTAGTCTTGCAGGTGCCACAGGCCTTGTGTTGTAAAAGCAGTTTTGTGGGTTTGGTGTGTTTTTTGTTTTGTTTCTGAAAACCCCCAGGAGGCTTTTGAGCTGTGATGTGCTAAAAAAAAGATCTCAGATCGGGGTGCAGGTGGGGGACCTTGGCTTGGGCAGAAATAGATAGTCGTGTGGAGGCAGGTGGGAGGAGCGAAGGGAGGGACAGGAAAGCTTACTTTGATCCCCGAATGCAACTCAAGGACTGACTTTAAGTGTTTGTACAGCGCCTAACACAGTGGGCCCTGCTGGAGATTCTTGGTGTTACTGCAGTGCAAATAAGTAATTAACGGCTGTACCAACCACAGGAAAAGTGCTATCCCGGAGAATGTGTTTGCGGCAGAGTTCTGTGTGTGGAGAGGTGGCTGGAAACACCCTGTCGCAATTTATTTGATTTAGATTTTAACAGGGTCTCAAGTGATGTCCCCCGCTTTGACTGCAAAGACAATTTTCAGCACAGCTAAAATCTTAGCCTAATAAAGATCTGCCAGTGCAATATGACTGCATGTCTCCTTCTGATCACTACAAACAACTCCCCATGCCCCATCCTGTCTCCAAACGTGGGTGAGAAAAGTGGGCTTTGCAGCATATCCAGGAAGGCCAGGACCCCTGCTCAGGTGGCTGAATGGAGAAAGACCCTGATCCTCAAAGGTAATAAATAGGCTCCTAATTTCCACTGAAATCCCTTAAATACCTTTGAGGGTCTGGGCGTCAGAGCCTGGCTCTAGATTCTTGGAAGCTTCCCTGAACAATTGGAGGTTTCTGACCTGGGTTCTGGCCTTGGCCTTTCATTTTAATTTGTTCTTTGGCCCTTTTCAGTATAAGAATGATTTCTGCCTCCATCACAAATCTGAAGCCACAGATTGCCCCCAGCTATGTCAGGGGCCTGGAACCTCTTTCCTCTGAGCCATGGCAGGAGCAAGAAGGGAAATGGCTGGTTCTGCTTTTCTCCTTCCCTTTCTGCATGTTGTGTGAGGAAACAGCAGAAAACCGCAAAGGGGAAATGATTTCTAGGGGTTGGGATCCTGAATTGGGCACTGACCCATAATTAATCCTAGCTCTGGCCTCAGCCCCTTTTGTCAAGTGAGAGTAAATCATGTCATTGTGCTGTGCCTCAGTTTCCCTGCCTCAGAAATAGAGTGAGTCATCTGCCTTCAGCAGCTAGGGCTTCATTACTGTTTGTAGAAAGTTTGAGATCTTCCCCAGAAGGGGCTAATAAATTTACCACCATATCTTAGCTCTGCACATGCAGTCTGTTAAGCTATAGATTGAGAGAACAAACTCAATCTCCAGCCCATCCAGTGTCATATTGTTACACAGCAAAACTTCAGGGCCCCTGTTTTTTTCTGTATCAGGCCTGGCCTACACTGAGAAGTTTGGTCAATGTAGCTTGGCAATCAAAGCTGGAGGTCTTTATAAACGATCTGCTCTCATTCAAACAGGAATTAACTCAGGTACGTTCTGTGGCCTGTGCGATGTGGGACAGAAATGTGACTGAGCTCAGTCGTCCCATCTGGGCTACTAAGCCATGAGTCTCGGAGATGCTGTCACAGCTCTGCTTTTGATAATTGTGTTGTGGTAGCCTTGGTTTTCAAGCGTAGTTGGTTTCAGACCAAGTCTTTAGCTGGGTTGAGACCAATGTTCCCTCTAATTACTCATAGGCTGTGTGCGCAAACAATTTCTTTGTGTGCGCAGGAACATTTCTTTGTGAGCACTAATATTAGCACTATTGAATTTTTTCGTGCACACTTTATTTTGTTGTGTGCGCAGGTTTCATGACCTGTGTGCGCACGCACACCCGCACAGCTTAGAGGGAACAGTGGTTGCGACCAAACCTGTTTTCAGGTACTCCACCCTTCACCTCTCCTTCAGCCCCGTTTGCTTTCAGCTCTCTGAACAGATGAACTGAAGCAAGCAAGCCACTGATGAACTGAAGTAAAAAATCCTGCTGTTCCTATCCTAAACCCTCTCCTCTGGGGCTAAACAAACAAAGAGTCTTGTGGCGCTTTTAGACTGACCTGGCACTATGACCTACTCTCCCTACATTTATTCTCCTCCCATTCTGTAAGTTCTCCATCTTCAAAGTGTCTGGCGAAGTGGGATTTTCTCCCATGAAAGCTTGTGTGATCAAAAAATTTGTTAATTTTTAAAACTGCCACAAGACTCCTTTGGAGCTGTGTCTAAACCCCAACTTTCACTGGAAATGCGCTCGCTTGTCCTGAATCCCTGTGATTTTATGCTTTGCAAGATGGGGGCTGTTTTGGAAGTTTCACATGTTTCATCAACATTAGACTGTTTTATTTATAGAGTTGAGTCATCCTTGGCTGTTTTTCAGCACTCAAAGGCATTGATGCCCTTATTAAAAACTCACGATGCTTCCATGTCTCTGATCGAGTAGGGGAGCTATGAGAGTTGTCTTGTCTGGGGGAGAAGGGGGTGGCTCAGAGGAAGTGATAGTGAAACCGCAGAGCCTTTCATTGCTAGGCTGCAGGCTTCACAGGTTGAAAACAGTGACTACTATTGATGCTGCTGTTTGTTGAAATAAAGGAGTGATACTCACTTCAGTGGGCAAATTCCTTGCTGGAGCAATGCCACTAGAATCAAGAGCTCTGCATTGCTCACCCCAAGTATACAAAAAGCATGTGATTGGGTTAAAAGTCAAGATTTTTTCTTTCCATTCATTTGTGAGCCTCCTGATTATGAGTGGGTCACATTTTCCAAGTGTTTTTCTGCAGCCCTCAGGGTTAGATACTTAATCTAGAAAAAAGCCGTGGTTCTCTCTTGATCACAGGACTCCAAAACCTGGGGGTTTAAGAGAGCCGGCAACATCCACACTAAAGAACTTACAGCAACATTGCTGTGAGATCTCTTGTGGCCCCTCTCTGTGGTAACGAGAGCTCTTCCTCGGCATAATTAAATAACCTCCAATGAGCAGTGGTGGCTACGTTGGCGAGAGATGCTCTCCTGTGGATGCAGAGCTGTCCACAATGGTGGTTGTGTTGGTGTTATGTCATGTCACTCAGGGTTTATATTTTCATATGTTTGAGCGACATAAGTGGTTGTGTAGACATAGGGTATGTCCACACAGGCTTCTTATTTTGAAACAACAGGGGTTGTTTTGAAATAAGAAGCGGCATGTCCACACGACGCACTGTTATTTCGAAACCATTAAACCTCGCATCTAATTGAAATAGCTGTTGTATCGAAGAGGTTGTTTCGAAACAATGGCATCCGGATATATTGTTTCGAAACAACACCATTGTTTCGAAACAACTGTTTCAAAACAACATGTCCGAACGGTCTTGTTTTGAAATAACCATTTTGAAACAATGGCTATTTTGAAAGCAGGCTTTCCCTTAATTCGAATTAACAAACTGTTAATTTGAATTAACTTATTTCAAAATAAGGGCTTTATTTCAAATTAACTCATTTCGAAATGGGTTATTTCGAAATAATGATGTATGTGTGGACCTAGCCATAATGAGTAGCTGCCTCGGCAAAGAAACTGAGGATTGAACTGAATTGGGGTGAATAATCTCTTCTCTGGCCTCTCACCATGGTCCCAGGGTAGGGCTGCAGCAAACTGATGCAGCCGAGAGATCACATGTTCCTTGCTGCTACCAGTGCTGCACCTGCTGGATGATTGATCTGGAGCGGTGGTTCTCAGCCTCTTGTGGGTTGTGGCATGCTTGGCTCCATGTCGCAACCCTACAGGACACACCAGCCCACTCCCCGCAGGCCGAATCCAGCCATCTCCCCGGCTCTCCGTGACACTCTTACTGCTGTGTGGTGACACAGTAACGTGTCCTGACACGGGTTGAGAATCACTGATCTGGAGTATTGTGGTCTCCAGGGGAGCAATCTGGCGTCTTTCATCAGCAATGTATTTGTGTTATCTGGGGCTCAAAGCTTGCAGTATTTTACTTTGTGCAATTTGATGTCAGTAAATAAGCCAAATGGAGAAACAGCTGTCCAACAGATAGATGGATGGGTAGAAACTGTATAATACAAGAGTGCTCTACTTCAAAGCTGTGCTTTCATTATTGTTATTGCTCTCATCACTGGGGCACCATCACTGATGAACAGTCAACTGGTTGTCTCCACCCCGGATGATTCTGTAGCAGTTCCTAAGACTTGGCAAAGTCCGTTCCTGTCTACTCTTTTATGTTGTTAGTCCAGCTGCTCTGCCTGCCTCTTCTCCTTTTCTCTTGTACTGTCTTTTGGAGGATGATTTTGGATAGGCCAAAATGAATTTGGTACATGGTGTGCCACTTTAGCTTGTGCTTTTTCATGATTGTCAGGAGATCTTGATGTGACCCAGCACATTGGTTGATGATGTTCTAAACCTCTTGGTAAATGACATGTTGGAGATAGGAGATGCCCAAGATTTTACAGAAGTATCTCATCTCCATTGCCTGTGTCTTCCATTTGAGTTCTGCCATAAGCGTCTGTGTCACACACCTGCAAAAAAACTGAGATGTTCTTTGTGCTCCAAATTGACTTTAACTTTGCCAGTTTTGCTGTGGTTTGTGCGCTTTTTGCCAGCATTTCTGCTTTTCCTCCCTTGTTGGTGATGATTGCCCCCAGGTACTTGAAATGTTTCACTATCTCCAGTTCTTGTCCACTGACAGTGATGTGTGAGTTGATCCTGTCATGTGTGTCTTCCATCAACTTGATTTTCTCTGCATTAATTTCCCTGCCATACTTTGCGGGGGTTTCATCCAGTCATTTCACAAGGTTAACGAGTTCATCTTTGCTACCTGCCAGGCCATCAATGTCATCAGCAAATCGAAGATTTGAAGCTGTTTGTCCCCCAGTACTGACTGAACATGCGTGATCTTTTAAGGTGTCAGTCATTATGCACGCCTAGTAAATGTGAAACAGTGTGTGTGAAAGAAGGTAGCCTTGCTGGACTCAAACAGTGGTGTAAAACTATGCTCCTGTTGTGCTATTGATGAGAACTGTGTTGTTGGTCTTGGCATACAGTTGTTTAATGGTAAAATTGAGCTTATGGCCAATGTCGTACTTCTTCCTGGTTCCTCAGAGAGCTTTGTGCCATACTCTGTCAAATGCCTTCTTGAAGTCAACAAAGTTGCCTGGTTGCCTAGGCAGGTTGTGGACTCTCCATCACTGGTAGTGTTTAAGGGCAGGTTAGACGAGCACCTGTCAGAGGTGGTTTAAGAGGGTACTTGGTCCTGCCGTGACTGCAGGCGACTGGACCTCTCATGGTCTCTCATGGTCCCTTCCAATTTCTATGATTCTGTGAAAACTGGTAGTTGTCATGCTTGTGTGGCAAGTACTTCTCCCATAGACCGTGAAGGTTGAAAATCTCTTCTATGCTGTTTTTCGCATGAAAGCTACCCTGTTCTTCAGCGATGACAATCTCCACTTGGGATTTCAATCTGTTTGATATAACTTTCAGCATCACTTTGCTGGGGTGGCTAAATAGGTCTGATCATTTTGATACAGTTTCTGGTTGCCTTTCTTTGGCAGAAAAAATGATTAATGATTTGTCCATGTGGAGGGCCACTCACAAGTCTGCCAGATCTGATTGCAGATTTTGGGGAGTCTCTCTCTTACTCTGTCTCCTCTGAATTTCATCAGCTGAGATGTTGTCTGTGCCTGTAGCCTTTCTGTTCTTAACTGATTTCACAGCTCCCTCCACTTCTTCACAGTATTGGAAAATTCTCCTCCTCTGTTGAATTTGGGCCACTTTGAACACTAGGATCTCCATTTGTCTGGTGGTTGTAAAGCAATAGTTTGTATGGATGAAGTCCCTTCCTTCTGTGAGACTGTTCCCGTCTTTGCCTCGAATTGAATCAACTTTGGTCCATCTTTCCTTTGTCAGATTTTTTACAATTTGGAAGGCTCTTTTGCCTTTTTTTTTTTTTTATCACTGATGCAGTCTTTGATTTTAGAACATTGCTTTTCGATCCATATCTCTGTGGCCATCTCGATTCCTTTCAGTGTTTCTGCGTCTTCGTATAGAGCAAATGGCAAATTTTCAGCTGATTATTGCTTGGAATGACTCTGCAGAACTGCAGTCATTGAGTCTTTTCCAGGCTCAGACACAACACGAGGATGCTTTTACTTTCAAGCTGTATTTTATTTAGGCTCAAGCACTTGCACAGGTTGGCAACAGGTTAGTAAAATGGCCCAACCCTCAATAATTACCGACGTCTGGGGTGGCTTTCAATTGGAAACAGTGACTGCTTTCAAATTGGCCTGATCTTCCATCTGTCATTGTAGAATAAAAAACTTGTTTGTTTTGCTGAGATATGCTGGCCCATTTTCCCTCTGCAGCTGTGTGAATTGACCTTCTGTCCCACCCTTCTTTGTACTTTATTTAGACACCTAACACACTACAGTTTCCATTTCATGCATCTCATGAAGTGAGATTGTGCCCACAAAAACTTATGTGACAAATAACTGTTAGTCTTTCCAAGCTCCACAGGACTCCTTGTTTGTGTCCAAGAAGAGATCCCAAAGAGTCCAAGCCTCCTCCCAGCCCATTATCCTTGTTAGTATATAACAACACATCAAGAAAGAGGGGGAAAAAGTTTCAAAAGCTAGCCCTAAGGTCATCAGAGTACTTAACTAACTAGATATGTTTCTACAGAATCTGTGTATCTTGAGACCCACACAAACATCTCTCAAAGGACATGCCTAAATAAGCTTGTTGGTCTTTTCCTCAAACACAGATCCAGGCACATCCACCAGATTTATTTTTCACATGAGCTTTCGCCTTTAAGTGCCACTCAACTCCTTGGTTTTTTTTGCTGGACTAGACTAACACAGCTACCCCTTTGGAAATTGGCACCATCCACCAGAGCATCAGGGAGGAAGCAGGGTCAGGCAACGGGTGAGCAGGAGGCTCCCATCCCCTCCTGGCTTAGCCATTGCAAGACTGCCCAGGCCTGCAGAGAAGCCTATTTATTTTGGCTGCTGTTAGCAACAAATACGATAATCAGTATTGCATTATTGTTGATCTCTGGCCCTTTTACTGGCCTATCCAAATCGCCGCCTACATTTGTATGTAGGGTTCAGATTTTGTGCTGACAATAGGTTCAGGCTGTGAGCTTGGATTTGAAACAGAGATCTTCCAGGTTATTATAATCTCTTGATTGTTGTAGTCACACAACACTTTTCTTGGTGCTTTCCGCCTGAGCGGAAGGATGGGCCGGTGGTTAGAGTGGTTTTTTGGGAGCTGGAGGCCCCCGTCTCATGGGGAGAATAAAAATGGACATTTGTAGATTCCCAAGCCAGAAGGGAGCACTGAGATATCTGGCCTCTCGAATAAAGCTTGTTAGAGAACTTGCCAAAGTCATTCTTGTTTGAGGCAGAGCAGATCTTTTAAAAAGGACACCCAGTCTTAACTTTTTAACCACCATGTTAAACAACCATGACTCATTAAACGTCGTGAGACACTCAGACTTTATGGCTTCTGTTGTCACATATCTGCCTGGGGTAGGTGAGATTTCTCAAAATGTTTTCCCAGCTACGGTCTGCCAGTGCAGTCAGAGGAGAGTCCTGCCGTCAGCACATGAAGAAGAAATGGTTCCATCTCTCTTCCTGTAGTTCAGTCTGTGTCCTCCATATTAGTTCACTTTCACGTTCTCACTTGCAGGGCTGCCACCACACGGAGAGCGGGTCATCCCTCACTGGCTTCTGAGAGGGCGCAGCAGGCGAGCAGTCAGTGTGGCCGAAAAGGTAAGTGAGATTCAAAGCATGTGTGTTTCTTCGTTCCCCCTCCATTTCTACCCTGCGCGGTCTGAGGCATGAAGCGTTAAACCAGGACTTGAGCAACGTGCTCTTGTAAATACGTCTATGGCCTGCGGTGGGAAGTTGGATGGGATGGGTTCTCAGTTGGTTTGAAGAATTTTTTTGTGGGTGGGTGGCTGGTAAGCCTTGGCCACATGCTTGGAGATTAGCTAATCACCATAATTGGGGTCAGGAGGGGATTTTCCCCCAGGGCAGTTGTCCTGGGATGGGAGTGGTGTGGTTCACCTTCCCCTGTAGCATGCAGCACGGATCACTTGGTGGTGGTTTCTCTGAACCTTGAAGTCTTTAAACCATGATTTCAGGAATTCAGTGACTCAGTCCTAGGTTAGGTGTCTGTTGTGTGAGTGGGTGGGAGAGGTTCTGTGGTCTGCGTCATATAGGAGGTCAGACTAGATGATCATATCGGGCCCTTTTGGCCTTAATATCTATCAATCTCTTGCGCATTGGAAGCTTTCCTTAGCCGGTGTCCACTGTGGGACTAAGAATATCTGTGCAATTCGAGCTGGGGATGTATGTATTTTTAAAGAAATCATTTGGCCCTGGAGGTTGCTGAAATAACCTTCTCTGCATTATCCAAAGCTGTCCCTCGCTCCTTCCAACCAGCAGCCCCAGGGCGTCTGCTGCTGCTCAGAGCTTTGGCCAAAGTCAGTTTTTATTAAGGGTGTGAATTTCCTGCTAGTAATAGATACAGGCTGTGAACTGGGATCTGACCAGAGCACCACCAGTTTATTAGGTTGGTTTTCACAGCTACTGTTCAGCCAGGGAAGTGGCAAGATTTCTGTGTAGGACCTGCTACTGCTGTCGCTCCGTGAGGAAACAGGCTAGTGTAGTGGCTAGCATCTCTGCTTAATATGCAAAAGGTCCTGGGTTCAAGCCCAAGGGGGTTGGACTTGATGATCTCATGAGGTCCCTTCCAACCCTATGATTCGATTCTATTCTGTTCCTCAGAGGAGAAGACACCTCAAACGTGAGCGGTTGGGGAAGGGGCAGAGTAGCGGTTTCCTGGCTGTCAGGGGTTCCTGCGGTAAGGAGAGTGGAGATTTCTCTCCCTGTTCCAGCAGCCAAGTGGTAATGGAGATGGGGCTCTCGTACAATGGTCTCTCTGATGTGAAAGACCCCAGAGCTCACAGTTGTGTTGGCAAGATTTTGTCTGTCATGTTACTAGAGTCTTTGTGGCTAAGCTGTGCACTGCCCCGTGCAAGGGGCAGTTGGGCGGAGAGGACCCTGTTTTCAGACAGACGTGCCGTGAGTCTGGAGGGGCGGGATGAGGCTGACGCCTCACGCCATGTGTGTAATGTAGTGCCTTTCGTTCTGAAGGATCGCAGAGCCCGTGGGTAGTGGGATCGGTGAAATGCAGCTCTTCAGTGAGTGGTCTGTAGGATCGATTCTGTTCTGGTTTGTAGGAGGGAAAGTGAGCTGACATATTGGATTGCCGCCCTAGGTGAACTTGGGGGCTGTTGACTGGAGTTTGGCCAGCTCCCGGCTCAAGGGGGAGAGCTTTAAAGACCATGATGGGTCAGGTGACCTTGGAAAAGTGAACTGAGTGCCAAGCAGGACCTGGGGCAGCCCCCACCCCGATTTGTGTGATCTTGCTCTGTGACCCTCCCTTTCCTTTCTGGGCCTGGCACAGCATCCAGGTCTGAGGTCAAACAGCTCAACAGCTGCTCCTCTTCCTGGATGGCTGGCCTTTTCTCGGCTGCTTGGTATGCCCTTGTGCCCACTGTGGTTCCTCCCCGTCCCCTGTGTCCTGACTCCCAGGGGGTTAGATATAGGGGTAAATTGTTTCACTTCACCTCCTGGTGCCACAGTTTTCCTATCTGTAAAATGGGAACGACATTAATTCCCTGTGGAGATTGTGAGGCTTGACTGAAAGTGCTTGGGGTGGTAGAACATTGATCCTCTTCGTGGCCACTGAATTATCCATTCCACAGCCGGCTCCTCTTCTTGTGTGTGGCAAGGGGGATCAACACCAAATGCTGCCACAGCCGAGCCTGCAGGATGGCTGCGGCTCTCGTGGTCGGTGTGTAGGAAGGGATCGCTCCATTCCCAGTGACTTACAGCAGCGAGGGGGAGAGAATAGGCCAGAGGGCAGTGGAGATGGGGAATGAGGGATAGCCGGGAAGTTTATTTATGCTGCTGATTACGTCGGGGGGCCTGGAATTTGCTCGGCACATGGTGGGGGAAGGGTGCAATCACTGGGAGAGAGCGAATCTGAATCATTGTGTGTGTTTGTGCATGTGTGTTTTTGTGCGTGCATGCACCGGAGCCCTCGCTTTGCATGGGCGACCGAAGCAAAGTTAAAACTTCACTTACCCGTGGTATTACAAGGAGGGTGGAGCAAGGCCCTTATTCATTTCCTGGCATCTGTTCTGCCTCAAGTGATTCCAGGCAGCGCAAGAAGGCGGCTGTTCCTGGCGGGGAGGGAGCCCAGCTTGAAGTTGGGGGGGAGCATGTGTAGGGGCAGTGAATGGTGGGAACCAGACAGGGGCTGTGGGGAGGGCAGATCTGCATTCGCAGAGACCTCCAGGGATTGAGTGTCAAAGTGGGTCAACATTTCCCAGCACTGAGCTAAGCTGAATGTTAGTGCTGTGCTTGTCGTCATGGGATCCGGGTGCTGAATCCCTTGGAGCTGGCATGTGCCCAGCCTGCCAGGACATGACCCTGCTCCTGCCCTCGGCTCTCCAGTCCGTTCCCTGGTCTGGATCTCCGGCATTGCTCCTGTGGGCACTACGCAAGAGGCCTGAGATGGGGAGTGAGCGGGAGCCCCAGGCTGGGTGCAGATCACAGGCCAGGAGAGATGCTGGTGCATGGAGGACTGGGGGGAAGAACCCAACCATGGGTCAGGGAAGGAGCAAAATGAGGCCCTGCCATTTTGCTTCTGGCCTCCCAGGAGCCTGGAGGGAACCAAGCTGGAGTCTAAAGTAAGGGGCATTTGGGAGATGCACATCCCCTGGTACTTAGCACGGGGCTGGGGGTGAGCTGTAGCTCCTGCCAGTCCTCCTGTCCCCTGGAGGGAGGAGAGAGATGGGGCAGGGTGGCTGGTCCCTTGTGTTCAGCTGGCAGAGCTGCTCAAGGGCCAGCTCCCCGGCATGCCTAATAGCTCAGCCGTGGCTCCGCCTGACTTCTCACACTGAGACTGGCCCAGGGCTGGACTGGTGAGTCTGGCCCAGAAATGCCCTGCGGCAACCCGTTCCCCATCTGCCCGGGGCTGGACTGGTGAGTCACAGCCCGGCCCTGCGCTCAAATGCTCCAGGGAGATGAAACATGGGCAAAAGGTGAATTTTTCCACTCATCTCCCTCCCTCGGCCTCACAGCCTCTTTTCGCCTGTTCTGACGCCCACAGGTGCTGCTCTCTGCCCCAGCTGGGATCACAGCCCCCTTAGGGAGCTAGCTAGCTAGCCTGGACCCACAGCAGAGAACAAACCTGGCAGGATAGGCTCTTCTGCTGTGCTGGGTACAAGAGGAGCCCCTAGAAAGTGTCACCATGTATCTCCAAGGCCGCCTGCCCCAGGCTGTGTGCCAACGGGATCCTGGTATAGCTCTCCCAGCCCTTTGGGGCCGATGATCAATCCAGGCAGGTCAATGAATGTCAGAGGAAGGACACCATGTACAGCAGGGTGCAATTCCTGGGACTGGGCTAGGAGCAGCATCTGATTCTCCTTATAGCCCTGAGCACACATGGGAATGATTTCCAGCCACTCTCCCCTGCCTCCTTGTGTCTGGCAGAGACGCGGGGGGGCCTTGTGGCTCACAGCACTGCCAAAGGGTCTCATGCGTGGCGGGGACCCTAACAGTGAACGACTGCTCCTCCTCCAGGGTTGAGCCGGGTCATTCCCAGCGACGGATGGGAATTCGCATCCCTCTCCCCTCCCAGGCTGGTCCCACTGCAGATCATCCCTAGAGCAGAGCCCCTGTATGCTGAACAGAAGGGGGGGTCTGTCTGTGGAGACTGATTTCTGCTGCGGATTTAGGCAGGACACCTCCCCATGAGCGGTCAGGAAGGCACTGCCCTGTGTCAGCCTTCCCACTTCTGGGATCTTCCTTGTTTCTGTTGCTCTGTCTGGCAGCGTGGAGATGGCTGGCTCAATTGCCTGGGGCAGTTGCAGGGTGTCTGCTGTGTTACTCAGCCCTCCCTGCTTCTGAACGTGGGGCACGTGCACCCAGTTCTTGGCCCTGAGCTGTTTATTGCTTGCCTCTGATCTGGAGCGGGACATAAAGGCATCATTGATCAAGTCTGTGGAGCACATCTACATAGATTGGAGGAGTGGAGACAGGCCACTGATCCCCAGCCATCCAGATCTCTGCATAAACTGGGTGTGAGCACATGTGGTGATGGATGCAGACACCTAGGAATCGAGAGTGCAGGTTACTTCTACGGGGCGGGAGATTCCTTTTCAGACATCAGCGTTTGAGAAAAGGACAGAGACATCATCGCAGGTAAGCACCTCTGCAAGAGCTCTCAGCACAGCACTGGCAAAAAGAGCTAATAAGACATCTTGGGTTGTATAAACAGCACGGTACCATGCAGCAGAAGGGATATGATCTTGCCTCTCAAAGCAGAACTGTCAAGAGTGCTCTGTGAATGCTGGGCCCAACACATTGAGGAGGCTGTAGACACTTCGAAGGATGACCACAAAAATGAGCCACAGGCTGGAAAACAAGTCTTAGGATGTGAGGTGTAAGGGAGTCGACCTATCAGCTTCTCAAAGAGGTGGTGGAGAGGTGCTTTGGTCACTGAGGACAGGAATGTGCACGGGTGAGGGGGTCCCCAGGAGCAGAGCTCTGGTACTGTTACAGACACCGCCGCTCAGGACTCTGGTGCTTCGGCATCTCCCCACACCAGGGGAGCCAACTCCTGTCTTGCCTCGGAGGGTCCAGCACCCCTGCTCAGTCTGAATTCCTTGCATGGACCACCAGTCTGGGAACCTGGGGAGCTTTTCAACGCCCCAAAGGGCTGTGCACCTCACCTTGCAGTCAGACGTGAGTCACAGCAAGCGTGGGAGTCAGGAGGGTTCATTATTTCTCAGTGGCTAGCACCTCTGCTTAACATGCAGAAGGTCTTGGGTTCAATTCCCAGGGGGTTGGACTCGATGATCTCACGAGGTCCCTTCCAGCCCTATGATTTGATTGATTGATTGATAGGATCATGGCACAGAAAGACTTCGTTAGCAGCTTAATTAGAAGTTACAGCAGTGACCCGCCAAGGGGCTCCTGAGCCCCATCCTGTGTAACCCGCACAGGAGGACTGGCCTCTTCCAGCCGGCTCCCCGCCCACAGCCCCACTCCAGTCCTCTGTTCCCTTCCCAGGCAAGGTGGACGTTCCTGTCGCAGCTGGTTGAGGAGGGGCAGGGGGTCCTGGCCAGGTCTGCATACGTGTGTCTGGTACCTCATCCGCTCTGCAGTGATCAAACACCCAGCGCCCGTCACCGAAATACATACATGAGCAATGTGTGGGGGAAACTGAGGCACACACACAGCTCTCTGAGGAAACATTGGATGCACCCATCTTCATCACAGCAAAGATATCGGAGTCAAGAGGGGCTCTTCAACCTTGCTGAGCAAGGCATAGCAAGATCCAGTGGCTGGAAATTGAAGTAAGATGGATTTTAACCTCGCAACAAGGTGCAGGGAGGATGAAGAACAGCTGGGGGGGGAGGGCGAACGCACACTCCCTTGCTGTAATTAAGCATCTTTCAAAAAGATCTGCTGTTTCCAGCTTCTGGAAGCAATTCCATGTGTGTGCAGGGAGAAGAGGGGGAGGAGGAAGGCATCTGGGAATCTATGAATCTCTGTTTATCCTCTTCCTTTCTGGGCGTGGGGATCGTTCCTCAGCCGCTGATCTTATCACTTTAGCTCGGCATCAAAACTCTGACTCCAGTCAAATCTCTGGTTACCTGAGGGCTTAGGAAGGAATCCTTTTTCCTTATGCACATTGATCAGGGGCATTGTCTCCCCCATCAACCCACTTACTCACACCCCCATCCTCATGGTCTCCTTCTGAAAAATCAGAGATCAGCACACTGGAGACAGGACACCGGCCGGGGTTTCTCCCCTGCTCAGAGATGGTTAGAGACTAGAACAGCGCTCTCAACTCTGGGGTCAGGACACCTTACTGTGTCACCACACAGCCATACGTGTGTCGTGGAGAGTGGGGCAGGTGCCTAGATTTGGCCTGGTGGGGTGGGGGACTGGCATGTCCTGTGGGATTGAGATATGCCGTCGAGCGTGTCACGATCTGCAAGAGGCCAAGAACCACTGGACTAGAGAATCTGGTTGTTATCTGCTGACTGCCATGTCTTGCTCATGTGCTCAGGGTTTCGCTGATGGCCAAAGGTGGGGCTAGGAAGGAATTTCTCCTTAGCTCATAATGACAGAGACATGAGGATGGGGGAAGAAAGGGTCTGCCGTCCCACGCTGCAGCATGGAGTGCGGTTCATTCCCTGGGATCCTCTGGGTTTGGCTCAGTTTCCCTGCCATTGCAGGGACGTCTGGGATTGGTGGCACCGCAGGGTCTCCTAGTCTCTGCCAGTGACTTGCCGCACTGATCTCATAGGCTTGAAATGATTCAATTTAACTGGCATTGCTGGGCTCAAGCCATGGATATCTGAAAAACGTTTAATGGCCTGGCATGTACTGGAGGTCAGCGTAGAGGAGCCAAATATTCCCTTTGGGCCCGAAAGACTATGAAATTCACCCTTGGAACATCTACAAAATCCGAGGAGCAGAGTGAAGGAATCCGTCTGTCTGTCCCCTCTCGCCAAGACCAGAACGCTTTGCTGACTGGTGAAGGAGGTGGTGGGTGGAGGCATGGAGAAGAGCTAACCCCTCCTGCCATTTCAGTGGGGCCCACCTTGGAGCAGGTGCATGGGTAACCTCTCAGGGCACCTGTTGACTGTGATCTTGCTGTGAGGCGGGTGCTCCTTGCAGACTGCAGGTGGATGCCTCTTGTGTCCTTTCGTTTCTCTGTTCCTCGCCCCGGTGCAGCACGGAGACAGCCAACCTGCCGGCAGCTTTTGCTGCAGAGGAGGCATATGCCAGAGGCTGGGCTCAGGTCATCCCAGCGACCACCTGCCCCCTAGACCACAAGTACTTCACGTCCCCTACAGCTGACACGGAGTCGGTGGAGAGCACGGTAGGCTGGGCCGGCAGAGCCTTGGAGGAGGCTCTGCGTTGATTCTCTTGCAGCAGAGCCCCAGGAGAGCTCTGCATCTGGTTACTGAAATACTGAAGCCCCAGTGCAGGCTGAGTGATAGATCAGGCTGAGGGGGGTGCTACGAGCAAGCGTGGCCCCATGGATGAGGCTCTGGACTGGGACTTGGGAGACCTTAGTTCAGCTTCCTGTTTGGCTATGGACAAGTCCTGGCCTTGCTCTGTGTCTCAGTTTCCCTCTCACCCTTTGCGTGTTCAGACAGGAAGCTCTTTGGGGCAGAGACTTTTGCCCTGCATTCACGCAGCGCAAGGAGGACCCTGCTCTCAGTGGGGGTGTCTCTGGGGGTGACACCAGATGATAACAGTATCCCAGGCTGCGTGGCTGGGCTGGGAGGTTTTGCTGGGAGCCAGCCTGCACCTCTTCTTGCCGACACCAGTAAAAAGCAAGAACAGCCTGTGTGAGCGTCCTGGCCGAGCTGAGTCCTGTGGGGACTGTGTGAACGTCTCAGAACCAGCCGAACCTGGCCTCGTTCTGAAGCGTTGCGCAGTCGTTGGGCTGACGAATCTGGAACTGGCTGGGGTCCAGCCCTTGGCTCTAGCTGCTTTGTAAACCAGTTTCTGAATCCAGAGGAACTTAGAGCTGTGGATAAACAGCTGGCCGGCCACACATTCCACCACAACCAGAAGTGGTTTAAGTACAGGAGTGGGAACGGACGTGCCTTGTGACACAGAGCACGTCTCTGCTGCTCTCTGTGCCTCAGTTTCCCCATCTTGGCATCATGGGGAATGACAATCCCTTCCTGAAGTGTGTGTGTGGATTAATTGGTGCTTCTAACATGCCTTGAATAAGGGAAGCCCTCCAGAGGTGCTGAACATTACAAAAATGTGGCCTGGCCTGGGTTTAGTTCATTTGGCTTCTGTGGGCCAGATACCCAGAGGGGAAATCTGCAGTGAAGAAAGGAGAATAAATTGTATCATTTTGGACTATTAGGTCCCCTTTGCTTGACACCCTCTGACCTGTTGTTATTTGCACTCCACTAACACCAGGGAATCAGATCAGGATATGGCCCCCTTGCACGGGGTGCTGGACAGTCCCTTAGTCCGAGTTGGTCCCTGCTGCGAAGGATTCATTGTTGGTCCTTAGTCATTGAAAAAGGTGTTGGGCTGGTTGCCCTCCAGCACGACAGCAGGGCAGGATCTCTGTCCCAGCCACCCTGCTGTCTCCTGGCCCTGCAGGCTGAGAGCTGCACTAGCCAAGACGCCTTGCAACACAGTGAGACGAGATCCAGAAACACTGCGTATGTGCAGGGGAGTTGTTACACGGCAGCGCTTCTGGAACTGGTGAGCTTTTCGGGCAGCCTCTTCCAGATCCTCTGTGGGCAGATTCCCCTGCTGCAGGCTGCTGAACCCTGCGCATGGCACAGCTTGAAGGCCAGTGCCCAGGGCGTAGTGCCAGACCGCCTGGGGAGTGGTTTGTTCCCACATTGCACTTGTTTTGCACCAGTGTCCATGGCTGTGCTAGGCACGGGGCAGTGGATACTCACAACCATGAGTATTGCCCGGCTTCTCTCTCAGATACAGGTACCTGTATAGCCCCACTCTGTCTGTTGTGTATTTATCCACATCATCCTCCTATACCATTATCCCCCAAGTGCAGAGAGACCAAGGCCCGATCCTCCGAGTGTAGCAGCTCCTAACTTCTACTGAAATCAGTGAAGTTAAGGAGGATCTGGGCCCAGGTGACTTCCTGCCTGTGAGATTTTGGGGTTGGGGTGAAGCAGGGAATTGAACGTGGGTCTTCTAAGCTAGTGCCCTGTGAATAGTCTGGCAGGGAACGACAGCTGCCGGCTGAGACTCACTGCTGCGAGGCGTGCTGGAGGACAATGGCTCTGCAGAATAGCAGCTGCCTGGCACTCACGTAGAGACAGCAAGGTGTTCCCAGCACTGTGGTTACGCACCTTACGGATGGGAGTCATCAAGCTCTCAGGTGAGCTACTGCCCCTGTTGGAGAGGCCACAGGGCGAAATACTTAGCAGGTGGGACCTATTCCCTTCGGCCCTACCCAGGCCATGCCTTCGATGTCTGGGGATGTGTTAGGTTGGGGGGAGGCAGTGGCTAGTGTGCACGGCACTCGGGCAATTTCTCTGCCTCTGGGGGGAGTCAAGCAGAAATTACTGGGGGCTGGGCCGAGGGCACATGGGACCATTCTTGCTGCTCCTGCCTGTACCGAATGCAGGAGTCAAATGTTGGGTGAGGACTCCGAACTGCGGTGGGTGGCGGCTTCCTTCCTGTGTCTGACTCACCACGGCCAGGTGTGTGGTGGTGCCCTTTGCTGGCTGCTTTAAGGTGGAAACTGCCTTTTTTCCTCCTTGCCTCGATGTAGGGCTGCCGAGAGAGCCCATCCCTTTCTCTCCTCCACTGGGTGACGCTGGTGGTCTCCCTCGCTGGCTGGCCCTGCTGCCCCTGCCACACGTGTATGGACCCCACTGCCTTTTCCAGGGTAGCTGAGTCTGTCCCATTGGCTTCTTGGTGGGATAACCCATGTCCCAAATGACTGCTGGCTGGGGGGCAGTGACACCTCCTTGGCTTGAAGCTCAGTCTCCCAGAGGTACCTGCCTGGAGAGTTAATCTGGCTTCCCAGAGGCTGGCTGGCAGGGCATGCCTGTATCCTCTCCTGGCCCCTCCAGAAGTGCAGGGAGAGCTGACTATCACAGGGCTCCTCAACTTTGGAGGAGTCCAAGGGACCCCCCTGTTCTTTCCATGCTTCTCTTCTGCGAGGATCTGGGGAAGCCCTGCCTGGGTTTTTGGACCATTGGGGCAGGCTGGCTGCGTTGTGCAGTGGGGAAGAGTCTGATTGTGCAGCCCTGAGGGCAAACGGTAGCTGTTCCATTGATTTCACGAGGGTGGGCTCCAGCCCCGCGGGAATAAACGTACTTCCAGGCAGAGGGCAAGACTCTGACCTGCCTCAGTGCTTGACCTGCAGCCTCATCATCCCGGCACCTCCAAGCTCATTCGCACCAGGTCACAGAAAAGGAAACTGTCCTAAATCCCTCTGCCGCGTTCACATGGAGCACCTGGCAACACCAGCACCCAGGTCCCTGAACCATCTTCTCTGCCAGGGTTTTGAGTCTGGTGGGAGGAGGGATGCCTGCCATGCCTGTGTGCCTGGCCCTTTAAAAAGTCCGTTAGACAAGAGCATCCTGCCAACAATGCACTCATGTGAGCCCCGCAGTGCTTGGGGATTTAAAGGAGCCAAACACCACAGAGGAAGAATTCAAGAGGGTGGAGGGGAGGGGGAAAGAGGAGAGAGATTTGGCATGGGGGGGTTGGGGAGGTCACGGAGAAGGGTGGAGAAATGGGGCCGAGACAGGGTGTGGAAGGGAATTTAACAGAAAAATGCACAGGCCATGTTTGGCCAAGGCAGCGCTGTGTAAGATCATCTTCTAAAAATACAGCCTGTTCCCAGCAGTGTGCAGAGTGGGAGACCCTCTGCCTCATCCCCCCGCCCCAGTGAATGCACTGCCGCCTTACACCGCCTGGTGTGGGGAGCTGGGCGGCCGTGTTTTTGGGAATGTCTAAAGGGCTCCCAGAGAAGTGGCTTTTTTTTTTTTTTTCCACTGCCTGCTCTGATCTCCTTTTTTGGAGCTAGGAAGATCTTTGGGGAAGTTGAAGTGGGGCTGGCGTGACATCATGCCTGGTGGTTTCAACATCCCATCATGGCCCCTGCCCCTTGCTGCCACCATAACAGAGTCTGCCATGGGTGCATACAGAGGCCAACAAACCCCCACGCACTAGAATGTCTTTCTGCCAACTGCCCCATGCAGCAGGGTGGTGCTGTGACCCCGCTGGGTGGGTGGGAACTGTAGTGTGGAGAATCTGGGAGGACCGTTTTGAGAGTGCGTCTGTGCCCTCGCCACCGAGAGTCAGATCCTCAAATGCTCCCAAATTTTGTGCACATCAGGAGCCTAAAGCCTTCAAGGGAGCCGGGTGTAACGTCTTGTTTTCAGGAGTCGATTAGGCCCTTGGGGAAGAGGTTTTTCATGGGCGCCTCCTGCCACTGACTTCCAGCTGGAGCCAGGCACCCGGTTTGTACCTTTGCAGATTCCCCCTTGGCAGCCTGTGCACTTTAGGCTTTCTGTGAGACAAGGAGATGAGGGAATTTCCTTTATCTGAACCAGCATCTGGTGGGGAGTGGGACCAGCTCGTGAGCAGCACACGGCTCTTCTGCAGCTTTCAGCGAGAGTCAGGCCAAGTCTATAGTGGTGGTGAAATGTGGGACAATCGACAGGAGTCACACAAGCTAGTCAGAGTTGCTTGTGTAATTTTCATCAACTTCCTAACTTCCCTTCAGAGTGGTGTCATCCCTGGGTTGTGCTGATGGGAAATGCATTCCTCTCAATGCAGCGTAACGCCACTCGAGGGGGTGGTTTTGTTAAGCTGATTTCCGGATTGACTTAGTGGATCTTAACTGACTGCTAAGTCAGTCTGGAAGGTTCAGTCAAATTTGCCGCCATCAGTGTAGATGTGGCCTTGGGCTCCTAAATCCCTTAGGCCTGGGCTTATGAGACGAAAGAGGACACACAAGGTACTAGGCCCCAGCATTTCTCTCGACGACTTAGGCACTTGGAGGGTTAAACTGTCAGCCGGCTTAGGGTCATACGGGAGAGCTGTGGCAGAATGGGGAATTGAATCCCAGGGCCCCAACTCTGAGGCTCCATGTGCCTGGTGCAACATGTGGGGACAGGCTAAATCAGGCCCCCCTGTGGGCAAAGCTGGGTCTGCTTTATCCCAGGAGCTGGGGCTGCCTGGGATGGAGAAGTGCTGGTTAATTAAAGAGGTGGCAGGTTAATGCTGGCCATAGGTGGGGCTCTGAACTGGTGTGAGGACGCAGCTCCTCTTGCCCCTGAGTTTCAGCCGTGGTGATCACTACTGAAGGGAACAGGAAGGCAGAGCCCTTTGTCTGGAGAGGATTTCACTCCATCAGCTGATTCTTCCTTGTTCAGGCAGCATCCCTTGTGGCTGTGGTGCAGTCGTTGGTTGTCGTCTGCATCTCTAGTGTGAGGCTGGATTTGTTCTGAGCAAGTGGGAATGGCCCCATGGCAATAGGGTGGTTCCCGGAGGGCTACACAGTGCCACAGGAGAGCCGTGTTTGTTTGTTTGAGTCTTTTTTTCCACGAGAGCCTCCCAAGGCACAGCTGGTTTCCATGAGTGGTGCCAAGGGGTCAGCAGCCACTGAGTCCTACTCCTATCCCAGTAGTCTGGACCGGCTGTCGGCTCTGAGCAGTGAGGATGGAAACTGTGTGGATCTGTAGAGTCCCCGTCACCCAGCCACCATCTGGGGCTTCACTGCGAGTGTTCTCCAGGCAAAGGGAACGAAACCTCTCTCCTTCTCTGCCAGGATCTCTTCCTGGCAGGTTAGAGGCCAGGGCACCCCACTGGTCCTGCTGGTCCCAGTAGAGAAGTCTAGCTGAGGCTGGGCGCAGAAGTATGTAGGTGCCAGCCTGTGGCTGAGTTCGCCATGCACAGGTGCTCCAGTGAACTCCACCGCTCGGGAGCAGAGGCCAGAGGCGGGCCCTGGCTGTAGAGACTGAATCTTCCTCCCAGTCCTTGGAGATGGGGACAAAAGCTTTGTTCCATGTGCCGGCTCCAGCAACGCCTTCCCACGAAGAAACTGGCTGTGCACTAGCTCTGCGGCTTGGATTCATTCAGGCCTGGCTCGTCTGGGAGGTCGCAGCGGATTATCAGGACGGGTCCAGCTGCCCTCTGAACCATATGTCTAAGGAACGGCAAAGCATCAAGTGCTCACAGTGGGCCTGGGAGGGAGCCGGCAACCCGCTTGGGGCTCTCCCTGCTCTGCCGATAACCGCAGGGCTCTGGGAGAAAAGTGGTCATGCTGAGAAATTGGAGCCCAGCTACATGTGTTGTTTGGCTCGCCAGGGCTTTGTTTACTGAAGGGAAATGCTAAACCGTTGTCCACTGGGAGGAGTGGAGAGGAGAGGCAGATTGCTAGAGACGTAAACAGAGCCAGTAACAGGAGGAGAGACATAAACAGAGAGAGAGAGACAGGCACCGGGGGAGAGAGACCGAGACAGGGACCGACTCTCCTGGGTCCCGAGTGTATAGAGCAGTTCTCGCTGATATAACCACACGGACTAGGACATTCATGCTGGGGCGCTTGTCCCAGTGTGAACCACATTGTGTTTGGAGCCACAGCTCTGCCTGCAGCATTGTAGGTAGATATCCCATGGTGCCTTGCACTGCTTCTAGGCTTCTCGAAGTCTGGGCCATTTTGGGTGAAGATTCCTGGGGTGCACAGGAATTGTAGGAGAAGTGACTCCTGCCATCCTGCCTATTGTATCCCATAATTCACTGGGTGCCTGGAGGGTGACCGCCAGGAGTGTCGCTGCCCTGGGGAAGGAACCGGTGCACCAGCCCAGGCCCCACCCCCTGGCCACAGGCCACACCCCTTGGCGGGGACAGGGGTGGCTGGGTCCCGGATCTCTGGCCTGATCCGGCTGGAGATCGGGAGAAGCAGGGGCCCCGCAGGACCTGGGGCACTGGTGCCGGGATTTGGGGCAAGGGCCCCACGTGCCCAGCACCAGCGATGCCCCTGGTGACCACCCAATCTCGAATTAGGTGGGATGATCCCGAAATGCAGATTTCAAGTCCAAGGTCTGGGCTGAATGACTCCAGTGTCCCAGATTCCCTCTTGCACCGATCCACACCTGCCTGAGTCTGTGGAGTGGTGCCAGCCTCTTTGCAGTAAGGGGGTTGAGGTTGGCCTTAGGCCTCCATCTCCAAGGGGCCCTGCTCTTGCTCCTCTTCTTTCCCCAAGTCCCTGCTGTTGGCGAGGACAGAAGCCAGAGCCATGATAAGAGATGCCAAGGGAGCTTGAGGGGCTGCGAAGAACCCCAGACATCCCCTGCCCTGAGCAGCATGCCTCAAGGGGGCAGGGGCTGCTTCTGGCCCCCCAGATCTCCTCATCAGGGGCTGATGGAGGGAGGGTCCAGACCACTCTACAGCAGTGTTTCCCACCCAGTGTGCCATGGCACACAGGTGTGCAGTCAGGTCTGAGCCACAAAATTTTTTGAAAAACTACTCAAAGAGCTCTGGATTGGTTCACTGGCTCATGAATATTCATGAGTTTATTTGGAAGCTGCATGGTGGCATGCCTCAAATTAATTAACAGCAGCAAGGTGTGCCATGGCGGAGAAAATGTTGGGAACCACTACTCCACAGTGCCCTAGGCTCCCAGCTTCTGGAGTAGGTGGGGCTTTAGGGGTGGGGCCTCAGGGAAAAGGGTGGAGCAAGGAATGGGGGCTGGAAGGAAAAGGAAAAGCAGGGGGTGGAGCCACAGGGGGCGGGGCTCTTGTTTCCTACTTTTACCTTTTGGAAAAGGCGCCGTGTGCCCATGCCGGTTCCTGGCTCCTCTCTGGCAGTGTGGAGGAAGCCAAGAGAAACGTGGTGCTCCCGTCTTGGTACTCAGTGCCCCTGGGGTGATGGATGCTGAGAAACAATTTGGAGGTCCACAACGATGTCTCTGTCCCAGGTAGAGGTGGGGGGCAGTTTTGAAGTCAATTCAGCACTAGAAGATGGGGTTTGCACTGACATTTATTTCTGATCTGGTCCATGGTCAAATCCACTTGGCAGAACATTGGCCAGTCCTCAAACACACAGTGCGGAGATACGCAGCGCGAGGGCAGACACTTAGTTCCAGCTGTGGTTCTGAGTCAAGACTGTGCATTTGGCTACTTTTTTGCAGTCGATTAGCTGAACCTCGTTGTCTGGCCTCTTCCTGCAGTGCTGTGGTCACTGAGGCACTGCGTGTGAGATGGGCAGGCAGGAGTTGCTGGTTCGAGCAAGATGGGAGCTATATAAGGACTTGGGCAGCTTGAAATCATGGCAGCTGGCCTGGTAGAGTCAGGACCCTGTGCTAAAGGATCGATTCCACTGGGTGGGGTCCTGGCAGCAAGTCAGCATCACCAGGGAGCTGTGCACAAGGTCTAACACAGGGGTCTCAAACACGCAGCCTGTAGGCCACATGTGGCCCCTAAAGCTATTTCCTGTGGCCTGCAGTGACGCTTTTGTTACCGATATTTGCAATATTGTTGTATGAAAAGGTTTCAGTGGTGCAGCCCCCAGGCTAATGTACTAGTCCTCATGGGTCCCTCTTGATGATTTGAGTTTGATGCCCCTGGTCTAACAGAACCTGGTTTCAAAGGGAGAGGTTTGTGCATAGCCAGTGGCCCCAAGCCACAGAGTCTGGGGGTTGATGGGGGACGTGGAATGGCTGCCCCTAGCTACTCCGCATAAGCCAATTCCCAAGGGGCAGAGCTACTGCTAAATCAGAAGTTTGTGCACTGGTGCAAAGCTGTAGAACTGGGCTATGCACGTGTAAAGCTGGACTTGCATCAACAGATTCTGCAGCAGTGTAGCTGCTGTGGTGTATGGACTCGATGATCTCACGAGGTCCCTTCCAGCTCTATGATATGATGATGATGATAAAGTCCCTTGTGTGAACAAGGCCACGGACTGCAGGCCCAGCACAATGGCCCACAGCGTCCCAGGGAAGCTGAGTCAATGACTTCCTCCCCGGCACCTGGTATTTTTAACGGCTATGTGCTATCCGGTGCCTGGAAGCTGAGATGTCTGTTTTTTCCTCAGCCTTGGCATGACAAATTTTGCAGTCACCGGCTGTAGGATGGAGATCCCAGCCCAAGGAGACGGGGACGTTTGGCCCTGCTCTGTCCTGCCAACTGCTGCCAAGCCAGCTGGCAGGGAGCAGAGGAAGGAGGAAGTGAATACCAAGGGTCCAATTCTCCCTTGTGCCATGCAGCCATTTACTCCAGTGCAAAGCACTGGGGGCTGTTTCATGCACACTTTGCACCCAGGTTGGGGGCTGTGCGATGCAGAATCAAGCCTTCTGGGGCGGGCATGGGTTTTGCAGGAAGTGCCATGGCTCAAGGTGAGAGACGAAAGCAGTGGGGAGGTGAAGACGTCCTGGAACCTGAAACAGGCTGCCCTGCCCTGAGAGAGCTGGACCTGGAGAGAGTTCTTGGAGAGGGGGACTGGCAGGTGTCCGGGTGGGAAGTGAGGAGGACCTGAGCAGTGATTTCAGGGGAGCCGGTGTCCAGGTCCTGGCAGCATTGGTCACATTAAAGATGAGTTCAGCATCTGGGTTCAGGTGAGACACAGCGTCACCGAGCTGGAGACACTAGGAAGGCATCCCAGCTTCTCCCCTGGTCTCTGGATGCCGTGGCAGGCTGCCCACCCGGGGGTGGGAGGGACCCAGAAGAGGCAGACCTTGCAGGCAGTCGGATAGGAAGCCGTGCCCAGCCCAGCAGTGACGTCTCCACCCTTCCCTGGAGAAGGAACATCATTGTTTGGGGACCCTGCTGATGGGTGGACAGAGTGTGCAATCACGTCACTCTCTGGGGCACCCACCAAGAGGCCATGGGTCCTGCCGCTGGTGCCAGCCCCTCATGACGGGAGATCCCGGCTGGATCAGGTGGGCAGGACCTGTGTTCTGGCAGTGAGTGGAGCCAGGTTCTGGTGTACGGCCGAGCTGTTCGTTGGATGTTCGTTAAGTGGGGGCGTGGGGCACATTCCCCACCCTACAGCTCTCTGGCCCTGGGAAAGCTGGCGACAGAGTCAGATGCATTTTCCTTTTCTACCTGGCTTGCTAGTGATCTCCTGTGACCCGATTTCTCCCTTGTTCTCTTTGCACAGGTGCCAGCGCCTGCCAGAGGGGATGTGGTGGTGACTGCTGAAGGCAAGGAGCTCATCCTGGCACTGCAAAGGAACGAGTGAGCATCCGCAGGGGTCTTGCAGGGACACCAGCTGTTGGGTTGACTGTGGCTGCGTGCAGCGTGTGTGTGTGGAATACGAGGGGTGGGGGTGTTTGCATGGGCCGTGCGCCTGTGCGAGGAACCGGTGAGGAGGCACCATTAGAGACTGACTAATGGTGGAGCTGAGCTTCAGAGAACGTTTTCAGGGATGCACCAAAGCGTGACTGTGTTTTATGGACTGTTGCACCCTCATGTCACTGCTCAGCTACCAGAACCGTCAACCATCCACTGCCTGGTTCAGCTGTCTGTCAGCTCCTTCCCTCCCTTCCCGATCATCTCCTGCCAGTCTCAACCTCGCCTGGCACATTCCCTTCCTGCTGTGCAGGTGCCAACACATGCCTGAGTCGACATTTACATAGTGGAAAGTTGGAGGGCAGTGGTGGGATTTGGGTGGGGTGAGGTGTCCTGCTCCCTCAGTCCTGGGTGTAAAAAATGCCATAAACCTCAGGGTAAATGCACAGTGGGGCCAGGCACACAGATGCCTGCCCATTCTCAGGCAAGATGCACTCGCCCTGTAAAGAGCAGGTGATGGTTGGGTGTTTGGGCAACTTAGTGATTCTCAGTGAATCACAGCAAAACAGAGCCAGAAAGCAGCAGTTCCTATGAGCTGGGCTGTTTTGGCCGCATCGGAGGCTCTGCAAGGACTGGCCTGCTGGTTGTTTGAAGGTTGTTGTAGGGGTTGGGCTTGGTGCTTTTTGTTGTTGATGCAGGGTCAGTTCTTTGCATCAGTCTTCACAGCTGAGGATGTGAGGGGGACTCCCAAACCAGAGCCGTTCTTTCTAGTGACAGATCTGAGTAACTGTCCTAGACTGAGGTGTCATTAGGGGAGGTTTTAGAACAAATTGGTATTAAAAGAGTAGTAAGACACCAGGACCCAATGGTGTCCACCAAGAATTCTGAAGGAACTCGGATGTGAAATTGCAGAATTAACTCAGTGTGTAACCTGTCAGAAGACAGGAGACTGAGCTAGATGGGCCGTCGGTCTACCCCGGTGTGGCTGTTCTTTTATGTTCTTTTGTAGGGTTGCTCATTTGTCCATACTGGTTTGTTTTCATAGGGTAGCTCACTCGGACAGGGTTCAGCATCACGGGCTGCTATTGTAGTGGGACTCAGAAGTTTTTCATTTTGGTAGATTCCTTTCCCCCTGCCATTTTGACATTCAAAGAAGCTGCAGAATAGTTAAAATGGGGGTTTTCGGGCTTGTTTTTCCCGGGACTCCCTTAGAAGATTTCAGGCTTTGCTGACCCACCCACAGCATGCGAGCCCTCCTCCCTCCATGTCGTGCCGCCCTTCTGTGCTGTGGCTGGGGGTGGCACTGACTTCAGAAATGGGCCTCGGACTGGCTGCCACTCTTTTCTGGCTACCCAGCTGTGAAGGGCTTGGTCCGTCAGCCGCCTACATGGCTGGGAGCTGGAACCCCGGCATATGCTAGGACTGACATTTTGCAGGCTTCCTTCACATGATAACTTTGTGCCACCCCAAGAAGTTACAACACCTAGTTTGAGAGCCCCTGAGTTGAGCCGTTACTCTCTGTGGTGTGTCTGGTTCTGTAATATTTGGGAGCCCTGCTCTTATCCATGAAGTTGGCCTCCCAGCGTCCCAGTGGGGAGGCCAGTGCCATTACCCCATTGCGCAGTTGGGGGAACTGAGGCACAGAGAGGCTGCGTGACTTGTTGGGGAGCACAGGGACCTGCTCTGTGGGGAAACAGGAGCTTGAACCAACATCCCCTACGTCCCACTCAGTGCCATAGCCCCACACTCACCTTTACTCTCTGCCCCTGTATCCTGTGTGAAGTCACTTTCCATCCCAGCTAGGCGAGTGGTGCAGCGTGGTCCTGCCATGCTGCACGCTGACAAAAGCTGAATCTCTTTAGACGGCAGCATGGAGCTCTGTGTGGGACTGTCGGTCAGAGCGTTTGAGTTTCAGCAGCTGGAGGCTGCCAGGTTCCTGGGGCTCTTGAGTCTGTGTTGTTCGGGGTCCCTGCTGGGACAGGGATTTGCTTGAAGATAGGCCGTGTCCCGAGTGGAAATGGGATGACTTTAGGTCAAAAGTTGCAGCACGAGGATTTTTCACTAGCTAGTGTAAGAGCAGCAGAGAGGATAAAACCACAATGGGCAGTGGCATACCGAGGTGGGTCCAGGACCCTGAATGCCAGGCTGTAGGGGGGCGCTGGCTTGGCTCTCTGTCTAAGGCTGGAAGGTGGGAGGAGTGAGGCTGCGCTGGAGCCGTGGCTAAGTGCAGAGTGGAGAGCGTGGTGCAGTGTGCCTGGCCAGTCAGCCAAACTTTTACGGTGGATGGGGCAGGGGATGCAGGAAGCGCCCCTCGGCATCTCCCTCCCTATGCTTCGTGGAGTGCTAGCCCAGGCCACTCAAGGGCTGGGGGGAAGACATCCTGTGCACTGGGCTGTGGGGCTGGAGTGACAGGTAAATATGGGGGGCGCTGCCCTGCCCAGCCCTTCACAGGAGCAGGGGCCACAGGAGGTGCTGAGGGGTGCCCCTCAATGCCAACCCCATGCATTGTGAAAGGCCAGGCTGCCCTCCCTGGCTAGGAGGTGGGGCTGCCCCATCAGAGCCAGCACTAGGTTGCTGAGTGAGAGGCGGGCACCACGTGCTAGGTAAGTGCGGGGAGCAGGACAGCAGATCCAAGCCTGTATTTGCACCCCCAAGCCTCAGCCACTCCTCCACCACAGATACAGACCCCCTCCATACCTCCTGCCCTGCGCAGTGGGGTTTGAGGTGCAGGGGATGGGATGGGTGCAAATTTAGGCTTGGCCGCAGGTACCAGAGACCCCAATACGACACCGAAGATGTGGATCAGTTGAGCACCCAAAAAGAGAGGGCTCCTGAGTGCCTTCTTCTGCAGTCCCCTGTCTGGTTCTGGGGATCTGGGGCCTTTTCCGTCTTGGATTTCCACAATAAGCTGGGCTCAGGGCTCGGCACTGGGCCAGTGGTGTCTCTCCTGACCCTCCTGGCTCGGAGAGAGAGGTGAGTCGCTGCCTTGTCCCTGGCACTGGCGTGGGGTGCTCTCGCGGCATGGCTCCCCAAAGCGGCTGGGAAGCAGTCGCTGTGCCCTAGAATTTGAAGCCAACGTGCATGACTCTGACCCTGGGGATGGAGGCGTTTTCTGAAGTCCTATGGCCACATGCCAGAGGCCACGGGCCTTTGGGCTTAGGCACCACACCCAGTTGCCTTTAAGCAAGTCAAAAGTTTTTTCTGAAGAGCGAACTGGTCTGGTCCCTGTTTGGGCCGTGGGAACAAGGCGGGCATTTGGCAGCAAGAGGTTCTGTGCTGGCCGTGGAGCTGTCGTCTCCCTCCTGGGCTCTGTGTGTTAACGGGATGATTTCATCTTCCCCTGGAGGCATTTCTGCTGAATCAATGTTATTGTGACACTCCTCTCCATGCCTGCCCTGGCTCTTCTGCCTGGCAGGGGAAGTACCACCCGTGTGAGCTTCCTGCCGATTGTTACCTCCCTGAGCCAGCTGGGGAACTGTGCATCCCCAGATAGGATCTAATCTCTCCCTTTTCCATGGCCCACACCCATCCCTCCCTCAGACCCCACCGCCCTTTCTCTCTTTCCCAGCTCTTAGCTAACATGAGCCCTTCCAAGACCCTCAGTCCTAAACAGGGATTGATAATTGTCCAAAGAGTTTTGCGGGTAAACATCCAGGAGTCTGCACCGTAACTGATGTTTATTGCACCGATACAGGGATGTTTCAGCTGTGTTTCTGTGTTATTCCAGACTGTTTGATGTGGATATTCCATAAGACTTTTCCTTTTATTCTATAAGGCTTTTCCTCTGGGATTTCTGGCCCTCCTTGGAAATGCTGCCACAATGGTCTTTCCTTTGCAGCGTCTTGTCACTCTGCACTGATCCCAACTGGAATAGGCAGGCGTGGGAGCCAAACTGAGGACCCAAAGGGGCAGTTGTGTTAGTCTAGTAAAGGAAAAAAAAAGCAGGTCATACTGCAACAGCAAATCAGAGCATTTGTAAAGATTCAAACTCTGGGAAACAGCACATAGAGGAGGGTGAAGTCAAATCACTTGTTATAATGGGAAAAGAAGCCATAGTCCCAACTCAGGCCTGCTTTCACATAATCTAATCTGCATATTAATTCAATTTTGGCTGTTTCTCTTTGAAGTCTTGAAGTCCCATTGATTGATTTGTTAATGATGGTCCTCAAGAAAATCAATGGGACATCAAGACTATGGCATCTTTTCCCATTATAACAGGTAATTCAACTTCACCCTCCTCTATGTGCTGTTTCCCAGAGTTTGAATCTTTACAAATGCTTTGATTTGCTGTTATAGTATGACCTGATCCCATGTCTTAGCTCCCCTGCATTTATCTTCCTCCCACTCTGTAAGTTCCCCCTCTTCAAAGAGTCTGACAAAGCGGGATATTCTCCCATGAAAGCTCATGCAATAAATAATGTGTTAGTCTTCGAGTGCCACAAGACTCTTTGCTTTTTTTTCAAACTAAGGATGTAACTCAATATTTTGGGAAGTTCAGCAGGACTGGCAGAGAAGGATGGAGTTTGTGGCTGCTGGCGCGGCCTGGCAGCCTGGGCCAGTCTCCCTGCTGGACTGTCGGCCAGAAGCACCGTGACAGTTGACTTAGCTGGGGTGAGTCCTGCTCTGAGCAGGGGATTGGACTAGGTGACCTCTTGGGGTCCCTGCAAACCCGAATCTGCTCCAGTTCTATGATTCCAGCTCACCAAAGGGGAAATACGCAGGCCCTAGGGGCATTTTGAGATGTGCAGGTGGGATTTTCAAAAGTGGATGTGGGATTTTTAGGTCAGTGTTGGGTGCTTAAAAACCCCACCTCTCTTCTGCAGCTTGGGTTGCTCTGGCAGTGGCAAGACCACAGAGGGAAAACCCCAGTGACTCTGCCAGCATCCGGTTTGTGCCTGACATGCTGTGGGCCTCCTGGGTCGTTGTTTGCACCCTGCTCCAGCATTAACGAGGGCGGCCAGGCTCCATTGCTGCCTCTCTGCTGGGCTGGAGTTGCTTTAGATTTGTGCTGGGGCTTGCAGCATCTGTTCCCCATAGCTTGTGCCGTTCAGCTTCTTCTGGCTTGAGTCTCCTCGCATTGGAGATCTGGGATATTCATTCTTCTATACCCTGCCTGGTCACAAATAAAAATACAGCAGGAGAAGAGACTCTAGGTCTTTCCTCAGCCCAGCTGCACTTTGCATTTAGTTTGGATGCTGGCCTAGGCAGGAAGTATTCAGAAAGTAGACTTGATTTTGGAAAGCAGATCCCATAAAGAAACACTCGCTTTCCAAAGTAACCAAGGAGAGAGAGAAAGTATGTTTCAGTCCCAGTAATATTATCAGGGACCAGCACCCATTCTTTTTGCTTTTCTTAGTCGCTTGCTTTGATCTTCTTGGCAAGGATTCCCAAGCTTTCATCTCTCCCCCCCCCACTGGTACGGATGCAGAGCGTGTTCATGCCCCATCCCCTTGTCCCAGTCTGGGCATGGTGATGTGGTCACTGGCCAAGAAGACACAAGGTGGTAAAAAGGGCTCTATTTCTTTTCATGCAGTACAATAAACTGATGTGAATCAGCCTGTCTGTCTGCGTTAGATTCTGCATGACTGTCTGTCCTAGTGGTATCTGAGCTCCTTCTGTGATAAATCAATACCAAAGTTCCTAGTGGATTTCATGAAGTCTGTGGCTCATCCCCTTTGCTCTGATGTCAGTGGATCTATGCTGATTCATGCCATTAGCAGATCTGGCTGACTCTTAGCCTTGATTTGCATCTCTTGTTCTGCCAGCTTGTATCCATTGACCTCAGTGCAATGGCTTCTCATTTACAGTGGTGCCCCTGACAGGAGGAGCAAGCCCAGCTCCACGTGGTGGTGTTTGTCTCCTCTCACATCTGGCTGGATCTAATGTCATGTCACCTCTGGCTGCCTGAGAGGGGAACTCCCCAGGGACCTTATGGTGGTGAAGCTGCAGCAATTAGCTGTGTCACTGTAAGGTCTGTAGCTTGGCCATCGCCTAAGATTTGTTAAACCCCAGTTTTAACATGAATCACCCATTCCTGTAACCCGATGCAGTACATGTCACGTGACACACACCATAACTGTAGTGCCAGAAGGCAGTGGGTTCTGCCCCCGGTTGCATGATGGGGTATAACCTTTAACCCTGACCCATGTCAGATCAACCTTGTCCCAACACTCCCATGAATCCCCCCATCCCACTAATTGCCATGTTCACGGTTCGTAAACAGAGAGGGGTAGGTAGGGACTGGTTTCGGTTCCATCCAGGCTTAATTTGCTGGGCAAGAGGTGTTCTTATCGGTGTTGCTCTGCATCCAGCATGGATATCTGTTTGGCTGTGTGCATGTACCCCAATGTGGGTGACTCTCAAGATCGAAGAAAGCAACACGACCCCAGCATTTCTGCTCTCAATGCAATGGAACAGCTCAGCTGACAGCAGGACTGTCTGTTACTCCCCTCGGCTGCATGAAATCTGGTCTCAGGGCTCCTACTGTTATACGCTGTTTGTACCATTTGCTTGGCCTCTTTGGCACCAGATATGACATTCCTTGATATCTAAAACTACCTTGACTGATCCACGCACCATTCCTGGTGCCATCCGTTACCTTATTTGGTCTGCATACCACTAAATGTGTCCAATCATCAAGATGTCATGGCTTGACCAAAACACCCCATCATGGGACAGTTTGGGCAAGACATCTTTCCTTATCTGTTTGGTGCTAGGCTGACCCAACATCTCCTTCCTCAAGGTACTTTTCCACTCTTTCTACTTATTATTGTCATTTCAGCTTGTTTCTTGCCAATTTCAGTAAGGTCACACTTCTGCAGCCTGCCTCTTGCCAACCTGGTCATTTATTCGGCTCAGGCTTACTGTTCTGGATTACTTTTCTTGGCCTTGGGGTAGCACCCAGGCATTTATGCTTGTGCTTTCTTACTTTATACTCTTAACTTCTTACTACAGTGGACATGAGAATGAGGGGATGTGTGCATTTGGTACACTAAGAGGATATATGGGGGTGCACCCCCCCAAGCGCGTTTGATAGCTTAGTGGAAATGATGAGTCTGATACGAAAGCCTGCTGAAGTCCATTGAAACATTCCTTTCGACCTTTAAGTGCCTTGGATTAGAGCCAGGATGAGCTGGCCTGTGATTTGTGTAGCTTCTTTTTTTCCCAGCCTCCTTATTTTCTCTGTCCTGAGATATTCAGGAGGGAAAGCTAGCAAGCAAGTTTTACAGTCTTTGGTTGAAGTTTCCCATTTTGACTGAAGTGGGAAAACCTCTCTTTGCAGAGGTCAGAGGCAGGACTGAGGTGATTCAGCCAAACCTCACATAGGCCAGTTTGCATACTCAGTCCAGTGGCTAAATGTTGTCAAAAGTGGAAACAATAGCTTACATGCACCAATGTGATACTTCCCCACCCTGGATGTATGAGCCAAGAGGTTAAATCCTCCCAGAAGCTGACCTCACATGAATTATTTCACTGTAAACAGGCTATGTCACAGGATGCACATCCATGCACCCCCGGGCTATGACCTATATGGTTTTTCTGTTCACTTTTGCACTGGGGTTGTATGATTTCATGCCGATAAGCCAGGCAAGATTCTTTTATGACTGCTCATAACCTATTCTACAGGATTATTACGGTATTATGTTCCCTGTAGCATCCTGTATGTGTGCCTAGGTGAAGCAGGTTACATGGCTCAGGGGAGAAGGGAACAGAGTTTTTTCCAGCAGCATGTAAACAGCCAAAGCTGCAAGCAGGTACCTGGAGGAGATAACAAAGACAATGCAAGCTGAGATCCTTGACTCAGACAGGACAAAGAGATCACCTTGGCCCAGGAAGGGGAGAGGGGCTGAGAGGAGACTGAAAACAGAGACAGGCTCTTGGTGCTATGGATTTTAGGGGGTGTGACTGAGGGAGGCTGGGCACAATTCATTCCAATGTTAAATGGACTGACATGAGGGTATGGTGATTGGATAGGGGTCCCAGTCCCTGTAAGACAAAAGTTCCCACTGTGGTATCTGGGGCTGGAGGTGCTCGCTTGGGGACCATCGCTTGAGCAGCCAGAGGGCATGCATTTGCTGCCTGGGACCAATTACACGCAGGAGATTGGTGTGGACTGACTCTGAAGGGAGTGATCACCTGGCAAAGCAGGGTAAATCTGGGTTCAGGAGTGTGGATCAGGTGCTCACAGTGGCAAACCAGACCAGATTCTGAGAGCAGCCTGTCACAGGCTGTCAGATTTTTCCTTTTCAGGGCTGCAGGGCAGAGCGATGGATGGATGTATTTTAAGAGCTGCTTTTGTAGCATGTGGCCATTAGGATTATAACAGGTGAATGAATTAAAGCACATTAGTGATTTATACCCGTTTTGTAGCACACTGGCTCAGTGTACGAACAGCCTTCTACTGCTACTGACTAATGAAGCTACTCCTTTAGCTCGTTTCAGAGGGGCAGCCGTGTTAGTCTAGTAAAGCAAAAAAAGCAAGGAGTCTTGTGGCACTTAAAGACTAACTGATTGATTGATTTATTAATCGCATGAGCTTTCATGGGAGAATATCCCACTTTGTTAGATGCTTTGAAGAGCTCTTCTTTGACGAAGTGGGATATTCTGCCATGAAAGCTCATGTGATAAATAAATCTGCCAGTCTTTAAGTGCCACAAGACTCCTTCCTTTTTTTTTTTTTCCCTTTAGCTTGGGGGGGTCTCAACCTCAGGTGCTGAAGGACCTAGATGCTGTCCCTAGTGCTGACCTGGGGTAGGTGCTGTTGTAGTCATAGGCAGTATGGTCCAATGGTTAGAGCAGACAGTTGGGAAATAGGAATTCTGTGTTTGATTCCTGGCCTTTGCTGTGTAATTGCAATGTGAGCTTAGCTTAATGTGTTTTCATGTCTTCGTGCCTTGGCTTCCTAGTTTGTGCAGTGGCTAATAATGCTCCTTCAGAGACCCTGAGTCTTCATTCACTGTACCTTTGCATGATGGGTGCTGTCAGAGGCCACAGTATAGGTACCCTTGAAGGGCCTCTCAAGGGTTGTCTGTCTGGAGCAAAGAGCTCCAGTGATGTTGCTCATGGTCAAAGTGGATTGTGCTGTCTGATAGGACAGTGAGAGGCCGGCAGCAGCTGTAGCTATGAAGTTGTTCTTGCTATGTGCTATCCAGCAGTGGGCATTTGTGCTGGTTTCCCAGTAGTATGGTAGGAGTTCCTGACCTGTGCAGACGAGCTATGAAGTCAGATAATGACAGAGGTTATTCTTGGCCCTTTTCCTTGGGACCCAAGGCCTTTGCTATAAATGCCAGACACCCACTGAGCACTGCATGTACCTGACTTGTACTCCAGGCAGCACTCTGTAAACACCATATTCCTCGTTCCTATGTGGTTGTAATGGTTCATACTGAGCATGTTATATAAACTATCTTACAAGAGGTCATACTGTGGTAAAACTGACTGTGTTGACCAAACATGTGGATCATTAGCGTGTATCAAGTTCTGAGATTTTGATGTATGGTTATGAAAAGATATATGCTGTTATGTTTGAGTCTCCTCTGCTTGGGCAGCAACTTTCACCTGGAAGGTGTTAACGGTCTGCTATCCAGCAGGGAGTCTGTTGTGGTACGCAAAAGATTTACAATCCAGTGGCAGTTGTTCAAGGCTATCATATGGATCTTGCTCAGCTCTGTGACTCATTTGCATGAGATCCCTCTCAAACCGAGCCACCTTATGACTCATCAGAGCCCAGCTGGACAAGCCTGGACTAGCATCTATCAGGCCTGTGAGCCAGAGATATGAAATAAGGGACAGGGAAAAACCTGTGTGTAGAGACCTAGAACATCCAGTGGGGTGAGAAAAACTTCTCTATCTAGAGCCTGCCTAGTGTTATGAGGGTTAAGGTTTAGATTGCACATTTATCTGTTTTTTCTTTGGTGCCTATCTCTGACCTTTTGTGCCTGCCACTTATACCCACTTAAAATTAATCTGTTTTATACTTTAACTACAGTGGCTTGTTTCTGCCAAAGTGTTTGGAAAACCTCAGCTCAGTTAACAAAAGTTGGTATGTAACCTCTCCACACTGAGGGTAGGGCACCCTTAGTAATAAACATCTACTGGTCAGGCTTCTGGCCAGGGTGAGACACTGGGATGAACTGGCTGGTGCCTTTCTCGTTGAGGTTCGTGTGTGATTCTGGGAGCCGTATTCGTACAATCTAACTGGATGTGCACTTCACATGCCATTAGCCTGAGTGACCCCAACACCCGGAGGGCATTGCAAAACACTGTGAGGGACAGCCGAGGCTGGAGAGTTAAGGAGGCACAACAATACTCCCATCCCAGTGGCGCCCCAAGAGACTTGTCGCACTCATTCCCTGATGATTGTGGTGCTCACAGTGTGATAACCAGCACAAACTGGGACTATTTTATTGTCCCACAGGCCAAAGTGACAGGAAGTTGTATGGATCCTACGTGATTGAATTTGGGAGTGGGCAAGGACTCTAAGGGTGAAAAGGAAGAAGGGTAAAGATCATAAGGAATGTAACAGCAGCTGGCTTCGGGATGAGGGGAAAGTGAGATCAGATGTGTCGCACTTTTCATTGTCCAGTGGACTCTGTAGACTGGGCCACTGGTCTAATCCACTGTGGCCATTGCTGTGTGCCCAGCCACAGGTTCAGATCCTTGCAGGGTGAGCTCAGCCTTCAAAGGAGGAGAAGTGGAGTTTCAGGCTCTTTATAGTGTATGTCTTTTGGACGGGATGCCAGAGCTGAGTTCTTGTTTATCTTACATGGGCATTAAAGATCTCCAGGAACTTTTATCTTCATAGAGCTTTGCCCTGCTGTTCTTGGCCAAAATGCCCTCCTGTCGTCTCTGCTGCTCTCCAGCCCAGAGGTGGCTGTATTTTGGCTATGCTGTGGTAGATGGTTTGTAAAGATTTCACGACCTTTGTTTTAAATCTTGCACCCATGCTCTGAGCCGAACTCTGCTCTAGTGACGCCAGGGTAACCTTACAGTAATGGAAGTCTGTGAAGTTCCTCCATTTCTCCACCCATGAGAGCAGAGCATGGTCTCCACTCTTTACAGATGGGACACCAAAGGTCAGGTTGCCTGATTTTAGCTCCTTTTTAATTGCCATGCCGTGCATGAGGTGTTTTGTGGGAAGCCACGGGCTGGCTGCAGCCAGCTGATTGGCCTAAGCAGGGGTGGGGCAGGCAAGGAGTGGGTGGGCTGAGAAACCATGAAAGAATCCACAAGTACATGTTACAGCTGGGCTGGTTGCAAAATAAGAAACCAGGGGAGAGGCAAGTGTTGCCTGCTATATTTTGCTGCTATGTTTTCTGTCTCTCTGCTTTTTCCTCTCTTACTGTGTGCTAAAATATCCCGGTGGGGCAAAGGGCATTGAAGGAACCTGTGGATTTAGGGCAAGATCTTCAGCTGGGATAAATCAGTGCTTCTCCATTGACTTCAGTGGAGTCACACTGATTGATCTTTGTTGGGGATCTAGGCATTAAGAGTCTGATCCTGCAGGGTGCTGAGCCCTCTCGGCAACCACTGAAATCACTTGGTGGGATGGGAAATCACTGCACCATTGTTAGGGCAAGTCTCAGTGCCTAGCACTGCTGTATCTGGATGGTAACACCTCCTGGGTCACCCCTCATTGGGGTTGTGACTCACTGGAGTCTCACAGTTAAAGCCCAGCTCCCTACCATTCTGGCAGTGCATGGGGAGCCCGGGTGTGTTGGGTCCGGCCTGCTGGAGCAGAGGGATGGGCCCATAGCAAAGGTGGGAGAAGAGCGGATGATAGAGGTGGCGGGGGATGGATGGAAGCAGGCCAGGAGAAATGTGCTGTGGGTTCACATCTGCCACAACAGCTGCTGTCTCTTCCATCCCCTGTAATTGTGCAATGGTCACCATCCACAGCCTGATGGCAGCCGCATTCATACGGAGCCCCAGCCAGGAGGGCCTGGAAAGGGCTTGGACCAGACCCCCAGTGCCATGTGGTGCTACTTATTGCCTCTCCCTCCCATTCTGCAGCCTCCATAGGTGGGGTGCCTCTGCTGTGTCTCTTGAGGATCCTGCCCAGTGCCCAGTTCCTCTTCCAGGTTGGAGTCTTCCCCAAGCATCTGCCTTTTTTCCAGGCTGTTGTCCTTGGGCCTGCCTGACCCAACTGCCCTCTTCATTGCTACCCTGAAGGTGTCTCTGGTCCATTGTCCTCCTCCCTTTTCTTGACTGGAGCAGCAAGATCCTTTGGATCCAGTCAAGCTTCTCTTCTTGCCAAAGTGTCTTGGAGAGGATGAGTCTGTGCTGGCATCTTCCTTTTGAATCCCAGAGATGGCGAGGGTCTGGGAGCTCATCTAGTGTCTTGCCCATTCCAGCTACTGCATGGACATCTCTCTGAACCCAAGAGAATGAGTTGGTGGCTTCAACATCAGCTTCCCACCATGGATTCCTGAGAAAAGTATGTTCAGTCCCCTGCAGGGCCATCTCCAACTTCCTAGGCGAGCTTGGTTCCATGCCTATTGCCCTGCGTGGCCCTCTTAGAGGAGATCTTAACCGTGGCCATTCTGCCTCTGTCTCTGAGTGGTGTAGATCTGCCCTGGCTGATTGCGTACCGGCTGCCCCAGAGGTGGCTGTATTTCAGTGGTTGGAAACATCATTTGGGCATGTTTGGTGGCTGGCCAAAACACCCTGCATTCTCAGCGACAAGCTGTCATTCTTGATTCTGTAGCTGTTTCAGCGAAATTAAAATCCAGATGTTTGTTTAGCTGTGAAAATTCATGTTGTGATCAACACAGCCATCTCAGGTCATTTATCCTGTTAGGGAATTCAGCTCACTTGTCCCCACAGCTGCATTTTTTGATGGCAAAGACTTCTGCATTGACCAAGTGTGGCTGCATCCCAGAAATGGCTGGTGTTTTGGGTTGCTAGGGGAGAGGCTGATGGTACTTTTGGCGCCTGGAGAGGCAGCTTGGGATTGGGAGTGAAGCATGCCAGCCAGCTGTGCCAACTAAACTGTTTTGTTTCAGTGGTGAAATAGTTAACACAGTTAATATTCAAACTGGCCTCCTTGGTTCTTGGTTCACACCACTCCGAGTGATTGTTTCAGGCACTCTGCAGACTCAGGTAGACACCATGACACTGGGTCGTGTTGTCAAGATTTCCCTGAAAGCCAGGAGGGCTAGAAGGAGTGTCTGAAGTGTGAGCGGTTGATTCCCCCATTAGAGCTGTGGTTCTCAACTGCTGTGTCATGACACAAAAGTGTGTCACGGCACAGCAGCTGCGTGTGTCGCCACAAGTCAGTCTGCCCCCAAAAGACACCTCCACTACCAGGTGTCTGTTGTTTTACCAGAGATGTTGCTGCCCCTGGGCACACAGGGCCCATGCCCCAAGTCTCTGAGGCAGGGCCCCGAATCTTTTACCTCGAGCTGGGGGAGGCACAGGGAGAGGATCCTGCCAGTGCGCAGGCAGAGCTCACTCAGCCACTGCTGCTTGTCCCCCATCCGTGCTGCTCCAGCATGTGTCTGCAAGAGGCTGAAGGCAGAGGGAGTAAAATTAAAACTGCTTCTCTCTGCAGTGGCAGCAGCAGCTTCCACTCTGGAAAATGGGGAGCTGGTGGGGATTGGAAGGGCCCCAGACAGGAGGGGGGAGAGGGAGGGCTGGCTGGGGGTGGACTTCCCTGCATGGTCTCCAGGTCCCCAAGTGAGACCAGGGGATTGCTCCCTGGGTCAGGTGGGGAGGATTCCCCATGGCCTTTGGGCCCTGGGTGGGACTGGGGGGTGCCCCAGGGCCCCTGGGCCCTGGGTTGGGCCAGAGGCATTGCCGCCATGGCCTCTGGGTCCCAGCTAGGGCCGAGGCTGTCTCTCCATGGCCTCTGGGCCCCAGGGGTGGGTGGCCTGGGAATGGAGCCCTCCACCTTAGCCCTTTCCTCAGCCTCTGTCCGGATCAGGGTCAGGCCAGCAGCGGGCTGGTGAGCCAGGGCTCATTCCTCAGCCTTGGGGCTCTGGGGGTCAGCTTGGTGGCAAGGCTGCTGTGAGGCAGCCCTGGCCAGGGAGCCCCCCATAGCCCAAGGGGTGAGGCTGGGGAGCCCTCCCAGGGTCTCCCACTCACACCCTGCTTCCAGACCGCAGGGCTGGTCTGGCCCAGCTTGGGGTCTCCCTCCCTCACCCCATGCCCAGGCGTTGGGACCAGCCTGGCCTGAGGTCTTCTGCCCTTGCCCCATGCCTTGGTGGTGGAGCTGCCTGGCCTGACCAGGGGGGCCACCCTTAGCAGTGGGGCCGGCCTGGCCCAACCCCAGGGCCTCCCGCCCTTGCCTTGTTGGCTTGGCTGTGAGGCTGTAGACTCATCAGCAGTGATATTATTTGTAAAGTTGAATTCTGCTGAACACCACCATATGCTGCACCCAGTATTTATTCTTTTCTTGGAATTGTTGCTTTCTTTTGTGTTGGATTGTTTTACATGAAGCAGAAAGTGACTGGAGGAAATGGAATTGTTATACTTAGAAAGATAAAAAATACAGGATCTTTTTAGGGGCAGGGCAGTATGCCACGTTTATTTGTAAATGTAAAAATAGCCAAAAAAAAAAGACACATACATTGTTACCTAGGAAATTCTGGAAGCTGGTGTGATATAATTACCAGTCCTTTTATGTGTATCTTGAGCCAGCCCAGTAGCCAGCTAGGCTGGGCACAAGGACTTCTATAGGTTATGAGTCCGGTGCTCAAAGATGTCAATTGCAGAATGAGACATGAAATTTTCATGTTTTTACCCATTTTTATACTTGCTGACTCTCATGCAAGTGTATGGGACTTGCTGTGTCTTGCTGCCTCAAAGCTCCTGTGTAATGATCATTCATCAGCAGTCATTTGCAGATGTGACTTTGATCTTGTATTTTATTTTTCTCTTTCTGGGGTGGATTCTTCTTGCTTTTCAGGGATTAGTTTAAATTGTTCAGCCATTAAGGTGGTATTTGCATTTCATCACGACAGATTGGCATCAACTGATCCCATCACATAGACCCTTCATTCACACATCTTTTTCACACATTTAAATGAAATTACACAGTGTTACACCTAAAAGAAGTTTCATTATGAATATAAAATTTGTTCCAAATTTACAATATGGAGCTTTGTTAAATATTGGTTATAATGTCTATTAAACTGAGTTAATTATTTTAGTTATTATATTAAAGAACAGATATACGGTGTTCCCTAACAGATGCTTTAAAGGTAAATTCTGTTTGTTTTATCTGTGTCCCTACATTGTGGCTACAGAAGACAGAGCTAACATTAACAGATTGTGGCTGGGGAAATAAATCCTGAGATTTGAGATTTCTACTGGGAGATCATGAGTGAGGTTTTACCTACCAATAATGTCGCTCATGATAACTTTGCAAGAGATGCATGCCAGCATAATTTATGTACTTCAGATTTGGGCCTATGTTGAAAAAGCCACAGTGGAATAATGCTTGTTATTTATGTAGCCTTAAAGTAAAAGATTCAAATGCCGAAGACTGGCTCTTGTAAGCGCTTCCCAGCTGGAAGCCAAATACTTTGCCAGTTTATGCAGTTTTGATTACAACAGAACCCCTGAAATTAAAGGGGCGTTCTGGGTTTAAACTGAGGCCTCTTGAGCATCCTCTTCACTATCAAATTTGCTCAGATAACAAATAACTTTTTTTCCCTTTATAACCCCACTACCGCTTGTTCGCAGATCTGAAAGTGCCTGGGTTCTGTTCTTCCCTCTCCTTCTCATGTGGCACAAGCCAAATTCTGCCTTGAGTTACACCTAGCTTGAGTAGGCCCATGACCTTCAAATTCAGTGGCCAGTGGCACATGTGCTAACACTACCCTGTAATATTCACTGGGTAAGTGCAATTGCACCTGTGCTTTAATTTAGCAAATAATTCCAAAGATGAAATAATATCTGCAGATTAAAAAAGTGGAGGATCTAGCTTAGACTCAGGTGTTGTGGAGGTTAGTTGCAGCTATAGGGAGCCAAGTGAGTGGTGAGCAAGAAGGGGAAATAGCCCAGGGGCAGAGGGTTGTACTGGGAGCCAAATGAGGTGTGTGCACACTGTGGAGAGCCTGTCAAGCTGGGAAGCTGAAATAACAGGGTCAGGAGGGGTTTGGGAGCTGGTGGAGGGTAAGTAGGGAGCTTTAAACAAGTAAACATTGCGATTGCATTCAGTTGCATAGAGATGTATGTAGTGTTAACAATGACCAAGAGGGAAAAGAATCCAGCACCCTCTTTCCAATCGGAGTTGGCTCTGCAGGGTAAACAGGAGTGTAAACAGTAAAACTTACTTTTGCCACTGAAGAAGATGAATACCCTGAAAAAGCAGACCCTTTTGATGAGTGAGTTACACAATCATTCTTCAGACTGCAAATACTATTTAGTTATTCTGCTCTTCAGTTTTGCCCTCCTGCGAATTGTGCACAGCATAAGTACACCTGCCAGGAAAGCAAGCCACCAAGTTACCTACTGACAAGTTCCAGAGGGGTAGCCATGTTAGTCTAAGTCAGTAAAAATAGCAAGGAGTCCTGCGGCACTTTTATTTTTATTTATCACATGAGTGAAATCCCATTTTGGAAACCATTTTCAAGTGTCTGACAAAGAGAGATTTCACCCACAAAAGCTGTAGTGATAAATAAAATCATTACTCTTTGAAAGTGCCACTAAACGCCTTGCTTCTTTTCTTTATCTTCTTGCAGTACTTCATTGTGAATTCCTGTAACGTTGTCTGTCTTGCACTGGATGCTGTGGTCCCAGTAATGCTGTATTTTTGGTTTGGACTCTGCCTTTCCTGTAAGAGTGGGTTTACTCAGTTCTTGCTGTTAAGTCCTCTCTGTTTTGTTTCCCCAGGAGGGGGATTGGGAGTCTGGCAGGAGTTAAGGCTGGGGTGGGGGGAACAGTGCAGGAGCCTTCTCTGCCTTGTTTTCAGTTCACTCTGTCGTCTTCTCTTTGGCTGTTTGCAGGGGAAACAGAAAGCAAGCAGCCTGGCTGGGTCTGCCAGTTTGGTATGACCCTGCTTCCGGCACCGCACTGGCAGCCCCAGCCAGCTTGCCTGCTGGCCTTGTGAGTTCCCCAACGTCCCCTACCTGGGTTGCATACACCTGGAAGCTGGAAGAGGGCCAGAGCCTTCTGAAATTTCCTGCCCTGTGGCATGTCCAGCCAAGCATGGAAAATTGGAGCTGCTGTGCTGCCACCCTTCCTCTCCACGGCTGCACAGTCTCATGCTGCCAGTCAAAGTGGAGGGCAAAGCATTACAGCAAAGTTCAGGGGAGGCATGGTCTCTATCTTAAAAGCCTGAGAAGCGCAGCAGTAGGTGTCTTCAGTGTGGGTCAGCAGGGTACCGTCTCTCAGCTGGGCACCCAGATGCCATCCACTTCTCCAGTGCATGGGGAACCTAAGCTAGTTGGCTGGAAGTCCCAGGGACGGTCTAATCCACCACCCTCCTTCCCACTCCTATTTGCTGAACTCCCTGACTCCTGATATTCAGCAATGGAAACCTGGAGGAGATGAGAATGATAAGCCTTGTCAGACAGGAGAATTTTTATATGTTCTCCTAACATGGTCTGTGACATTTTAAGGGGAAATTGCAAGCAGCTTGGTTCATTTATAGGGAACACTGGAAGTGAATGATTGCTCATTTTACAGTTTTAATGCAGATGGGTGTGAAAGAGTTGTATCGCAACTTGGCATGGAGAGGAGCATGGGGCTTCTGTGCGGTGGGGGAGCGATGCAGAGGCTAAACACGTTGGACCAGGCTAATCCATGGTAGTCCACATGGCCAGACTGCACTGGTACCTAGACAGCTGCTGACTAGAAAATAACAAAAACTTCAGTTTTAGTTATCAGCTGGCATGGCCCCAGGAGGCATATTTCCTTTGAGAAACATCACATCTCCATGTTTCCAAAATTTGTATTTCATGTAAAACTTCCACACTTCAAAATATTTTATGTGAATTCCAGGTTCCAGTGGGGCCCATGACATGGGCAGGGCCTAGTGGGGGCAGAGCCAGGGATGGGGGTCCCTGTGCCCTGGGTCTTTTTGCTATCCAGCAATGCCCCTGCCCGCCACTGGAAGAGACATTTGTGGGGTTTTGTTTTGGCAACGTGGGGCTCCTTTCAGTGGTATGGCAAATTGTGGGTGCTGCCTGGACTGTAGATTCTGCACTGTTGCCAGAATTGTTGGCAATGGCAGCTCTTTTGTGGCAGTGAAGGCTGCCTCTTTATGGGCCGCCACTGAAAGTCCCTGCGGGTGGCAGTTTTTTTCCCGTGGCGTGGGCTGCCTTTCTTTCAGCCACCACTAAGACTGGGGAAGGGGTGTCCTCGGTGGGGCGGTCTGTGGTGAAGAGGGGCGTCCTGCATTGTGCACGGTTGGGAGGGAAAGCTGGCGTGTCATGACACTAAAAGGGTTGAGAACCCCTGCCCTAGAGTATGTGGGGCTGTGTACACAGAGCTTGTGCAATCCTCTGGGGTGAGATGACAAAGCTATGGCTAGAGCAGTGTGACACATCACAGCTTGTTTTGCAGACTAGTTTGAGTCCCATGAGATGCGGACTCCACATTTCTGGAGAGACAATTCCACAAATGGCACCATTAGTGATTTTTCTCCTGTCATTTCCTCACGCTCATTGGATTCCTCCTACTGCTCTTCCCCTTGGACCACCCTTGGTGGCACCTCTCTGGGCCTGGAGTAACTCAGAGGAGCTCAGCGTTCTGGCTTGTAGCTTCCAGAGGAGGAACTTGGTTATCTTTTCTCTCCCATTTCTAATGGGGTCATTTCAGTATAATCCCCCTCACTTTTCTCCCCGAGACATCCATGCTCCCCTGCACAGAAGCCATGAAAGATGCAAACGCTGCTATATCTCTGACTGAGAAATGTTCTGTCTCTGTTCCCGAGCCTTGTCAGCCGACCAAACAGCAGGAAGCAATTTGTCAGCATGGGACTGGGTGTGTATCGGTTGCTGAGTTGTGCAGGCCAGCTGCTGAGGGATAGCAGGCAGCTGTGGGAAAGAGACTCGTTGCGGGGAGGCTGTACTGTAGGGTGTAGAGATCTGCCACTTCTTGGAATAAGCCTGTGTTGGCTTTGGCACCAAGGCAACGTGGTGGCTCCCAATGTCCTGACATGTCATGACTTCATCTTCACACCTCCCCTGGCCGGTAAGGAAGTGCCTCCTTTTGCAGGTGAGGGAAGGCAGCTTGGCTGAAGTCACCCAGGAGATTTGTGGCAAAGCAGCACGGTGAAGGCAGATCTCTCAATGGCTAGTTCGTGCCATAAGCAATGGACCCCCGCCCCCCGAAACGTGCCACTCCTGTGGACTGCTTGGTTAGCGTGGGCGCATCCTGCCTCTGTGCGATGCATGGCTCCCTCTGCCCAACCAGTACCATGGTGTTCCCAGCACTCCTCCAAAACTAGCACCCTGGGTTTGTTACGAGGCATGGATTGCTGGTCTCCTTCTGACCAGAAGAAGTGTAAATTTTGGTCCCTCTGCACTTGGGGGTTGTTTTCATGTTCAATTTGGCAGCGCTGTAGAGAACGGTATCTACAGCGGGGCCGACAGGGCTTTGCCCTGGGTGTGCTGGAGTGGCTCAATGGAGCTGCTCTGTTAAAGGGCAGTTTTCGCAGTGCTGGCTCCAAGTGTCACTAATTGCAAGGGGCATGTTCTGATCAGAACATGCCCTGGGCAGCAACACAGAGCATTACGGCTCTGGTGCCATGTTCGCTTACAGGGCCAAATGCACCTTGAGGCCGTGTTTCAACTGTGCAACACGATGCTGCTGCCTGGGTGATATTTCACACCCTCTGACAGCAGAACCCTCCTTATCAAGGTTTTAACATCAGCTCAGCTTCTCCCTTCTGCTTATTAGCAGGGCTGTAAATTGGCTGCTTAGGTCAGAGGCTGCATGGCTGTCACGTAGAGGGTAACAGCCTACTTCTGCTGCCTGCTGAGATCTTTTTTCCTTTAAATTAAGGGGCAGAGGTTTGTACTTTGGAGTTAGGCTCGAACTCTGCCTGCATTTGCCATGGGGGTTGTGCCCCTGAGGAGGCTAAGGGAGGAAGGGGTGGGCTCCACACCCGAGGCTGTAGCATCAGGGAGTTTTTTTGTTTGGACCACTTGCTCTGATTGGCATTCGTCAGGGAAAAGCCTCACTGGATGATGGTGTTTATTTTAGTTTGCCTGAGTCATCCCACCTGTTCCTTGGCATGGGGTCGTATGAGTCTGTCCTGCCCTAGGATTGGCAGCTCCCAGGGCACACGGGCAGGCAGATTTACAGAAACAGAAGATTAGGGTTGCAAGGGGCCTCAGGAGTTTCTTCTTGTCCAAGCCTGGGTTTAAAGTGGGAATGACCCCTCATCCCAGCCAGGGTTTTGTCAAGCTGGGACATAATGGAGATTCCACCTCTTCCTTGGGTAACCCATTCCAGTGCTTAACCCATCGTCTCAGTGAAAAAGGTTTTCCTAATATCCAACCTAGAGCACCCCCCCCTTGCACCCTGAGACCATTGCCCCTAGCTCTGCCATCTGCCACCACTGAGAACAGTCTAAGTCCATCCTCCCTGGATCCCCCTTTCAGGTAGTTGAAGGCTGCTGTCAAATCCCCCCTCACTTTTCTCTTCTGCCAACTAAACAAACCCAGTTTCCTCAACCTCTCTTCATAAGCCATGTGCCCCTGCCCAGTGTTCCCTCTAATTTTTCATAGGCTGTAGGTGCAAAAAATTTCTTCGTGTGCACAAAAAATTTCTTTGTGTGCGCTAATATAAGCACTATTGAATTTTTTTGTGCACACTTAATTTTGTTGTATGCGGGGTTTCACAACCTGTGTGGGTGTGCACACATGCACAGCTTAGAGGAACAGTGCCCCAACCCCTAAATCATTTTTGTTGCCCTCCAATGACTTTCTCCAACTTGTCCACATCCTTCCTGTGATGTGCACGTGTGTGTGTGTGGGCAACCAAAAGGGGACACAATACTCCAGCTATGGCCTCATCAGTGCCGAATAGAGGGGAATATTCAGTTCCTTTGCGCTGCTGGCAAATCTCCTACTAATGCAGCCCAATATGTCATTAGCCTTCATGACGAGATGGTCACACTGCTGACTCATGTCTAGCTTCTTGTCCGCTGTAACCCCAGGTCCCTTGCTGTTAAACTGCAGCCTCGCCAGTCAGTCCCCAGTCTGTAGCAGTTTGTACGATTCTTCCATCCTTTTTATTTGCCAGTGATGGGTGGTGGCTCCAAGTGTTTGGTTGGGGGAGTGTGTGGGTGGGGGGAAATCCAACTTCCCTGGATTTAGATATGAAATCCCCTGAGGCATCCCAGTGTTGTGCTTCCATTAAAATACAGAAACCCCGTCGCTGAGTCCTGAGGCTCGGCCCCCTCTCTTGCTCTGTGAGGAAGTCACCCTTTCTTTCCCCACTGCTGTATCTGCATCTCTTCCCCAATGCCCTCCTGCATCGGATCTGGACACAAAATGCACAAGTGCCTGGATCTATGTTCCCCGTGACGCCATCCCACACGGACGTAACAGGAGTGTCCCATGACAAAACAGCCGGCACTCAGCTGGGACCCAGGGTGAGGCCAGGAGGGAGTGACGCACTCCTGACTAAGAGGCATTTGGAGATAATTTCCAAAGGGATAGCTGTGTTAGTCTAGTCCAGTAAAAAAACAACAAGCAGTTGTGTGGCACTTTAAGACTAACAGATTTATTTTTTTGCATGAGCTTTCGTGGGAGAAGATCCCACTTCCTCAGATGCTTTGAAGATGGGTGAACTTACAGAAAGGAAGGAAACTAACAGTTTCATTCCTTTCTGTAAGTTCACCCATCTTCGAAGCATTTGGAGATAAGCCAGTGGTTGTGACTCATGCTCAACGTATGTCTCCTAATCCCAGTCCCAGAAAGGCTGGGGAGCGAGGTCCATTCAACAACCCACCCTGCCGGCTGAGCCGTGCCTTTCTCCCCTGCACTAACTGATCTCCGGGAGGTGTCTCTGAGGAGGCGACAGGCCTGCGCCCCTCTCTGGGTTGAACGCCCTTTGCTCCGTGGTCCCCTGCTGAACAGCACCAGCAGTTGGGACGTTCTCCAGCGGAGCCCAGTACTCTGCTCCTTTGGCAGGGTGAGGCAAGCCGTAGGTGCTTGGGGGGACAACAGCAGTGACAGCATTTTGGCACTGAATGTGGGCTGCAAATGCAATGTGCAGAGTAATAATGGTGGGGGGCAGGCAAAGCGGGGGAAACCCAGAGCCTTGGTGCACGAATGGCTCCCTCTGCAGGACTGCCTCAGTTTCCAAGATCCAAAGGGGCAGCTGTGTTACTTTAGTTCAGTAAAACAAACAAACAAGGAGTCCTGGGGCACTTAAACAAATATATTTATTGGATGAGCTTTGGTGGGAGAAAATCCCACTTCGTCAGACGCCGACACCACCCCCAGGAAAGCCAATCAGGGGCTCGAAGCTTTGCTTAGGTGCTATAGATTTCCCTAGCCCTGTCCCCTTCCACAGAAGCCTACCCCTGCCCACCTCTTCACAAGCCATCCCTCTCACCTCCAGGCTCAGCTCCATTCCAGTTTGCCCCGGCATGGCTGACGGTGTGGCCGCCTGTCAGTGCATGCACAGAGGGGTGTCTGTCCATACGGATGTGGCTGAGGTGGTGTTGATGTGGCCCTGTTTGATGCATGTGTCGTTGCGTGGCTCCTCACATGCCTGTGTGTATGTGTGTGTGTGTGTGTGTGTGTGTCTGGGGAAACGTCTGTGTATGGCACTTGGGGGGTGCTCTCTACACAGTGCGGGGCTGCATGTGGGTCCAGAAGGCTGGGGGTCTGCATGTGGGTGCACAAAGAGTGGGCGTGCACAGCCGTGCTGCTGGCCGGGTGGGCTGGGTGGGTGGAAAGAGCTTCCTCTGGGATTGCTTGGCTTGGAGCAACCCCATCTAGCTCTGCCCTAATGTAATATCTGCCCAGAGCCATCAAACTCCTGGGTCTGAACTGAGCATGAATAATCCCCAGTGCCCATTCTGGCCTTCCTCTCCCCTACCTGTGCCTGCAGAGAAACATGGCTGGTGGGTGGTGGTTTCCTACTGATTTCAGCACATAGTAGTGACACTTGCTATCATTCCTGCCACACGGAGGGGCTGGTGGCAGCCCAGGCCAGGTCTTGGTGCGCATCCCCTGGCACCCCCATGCCCTGGGTCTGCTGAGATGGCCAGAGTTTGCACTGTGATTCAGGGCAAGGGGGTGCGAGGCTCGGTCCTGCGCTAACACCATCTTCCCAGCACGATGGAGCTGTCTGTGTGGAAGGAATCTGCAGTGAGGCCCTCGGTGGATCCACAGAACAGCCACATAATCCTCCACCAAAGTGGCCTTGCTCCCATGCTCCAGTCTCCAGCAGAGAATTGAGAGGGGCGGCGTTCAGCCCAGTCCAGTTTTACGTGGCAGGGCATCAATCAGAGTCTATTCTAGCAATGTTTTCTGTGGCGTGGACACTACTCCACCAGACAGAGGACTGAGACCGGCTGACCATCCAGCAGCCATCAGGTGGCAGTGACTTTCGGCTACTACTGGCTGGATCTGCCCTTGATGGAGCAACTTGGAGTGGAGGGGCCCCATATTCCATCCCCACCCATGTTTTTGGCATAGTCCCTGCTCCTCACTGGCCAAGAAACAAAGGAGGCCAGGAGACCGGCAGCAGCTCACGGGGTTCTTGTTTTCTCCTCTCCCAGCAGGCTGCTGTTGCAGAACTACACCGAGACGCACTATGTTGAAGGGCAGCCGGTGACTCTGTCTCCCAGCTACACTGTGAGTAGGATACCTGACTTTGCCAAGAATGGAGATTTTCCAGATGGTGCTGGTGACTCTCTCTTTGCTTTGACTCAGGGCTGAACCCGGGTCCATCCTGGGAGAGCTGTGCTTCTGGCTGAGCTGTCCCTGGAACGAGGTGTAAAACTCTGGGGCTGTCCCTTTGCAGGCATAAGGGCTGAGACAGTTTGCCCCGAGAAAATTTCATCCAACACAGGCCATTGCATTCTGCCTATTTATATCCCCCCACCCGCTTTTGCAGCATGGCAGTCTTCACTTTGTCCCAAACTGTCATGTCATGCCACTGCCAAACAGCTGCCAGCTTCTGTCCCAGAGGTGGCTGCATTTCAGTGGAGGGCAGCATGAAATCTGTAACTAGCTTGTACCTGCCCCTAGAAAGGGAGGGAAATAGAAGGATTTCATGACATGCATCTGGACCAGGGCTTGACAAACCCTGCGCAACATGTTGCCATGGCCACTGCGGTTTGTAGCCTGACACCTAGCTCTGCTGGGAAAATGCAGCAGAGCAGCACCATTTGGTGACCAAAGATAAAACTGCTAGTGCCCAGCTGGGAGCCAATTTTGTCCAGCCCTGGTCTAAAATGCTCATCTGGATCAGGGGAATGTTGTGAAGTGCTCCAATAACATGGTGAATACCTAGAGAGCTAACAGCTTCACACCTGTTTAGTGCTTTGGACTCTTGAGAGGAGCTGGATAAATCTAGCAGTCAGGTCATCGTACCTGCCCTGTAACTGATGGGTTTGTTTAGAGGAGAGTTTTCCTTCTCTGCTGGTGTCAATCAGCATAATAAAAATGGAATGAAAATAAATGGAAGGGGGTGTAAAACATAGGATCAGGTCACCATTCTGTAAGTTCACCCATCTTTGAAGCATCTGAGGAAGTGGGATTTTCTCCCACAAAAGCTCATGAGAAAAATAAATCTGTTAGTCTTAAAGTGCCACACAACTTCTTGTTTTTTTTGCTGGACTAGACTAACACGGCTATCCCTTTGGAAATCAGCATAATGCCATTGAAATCCCTGGAGCTGATTGACTCTAACTGAGAATCTGGCCTCTCTCTTTCTAGACTTCCAGCCATCAGCACATTTCACCAGCGCTGCATTAAACTGACCCTCTGCCCCTCACATCTCCCACTTCTCACCAGCCTGTATCCTATGGCAGCTGACATCCGGTGACCCTCCGTGGGTACAGGCTAGTGAGAACATGGGGATGGGGCCTCTTCCCTTCAGTAAAGGTCATGGCACAGAGAAGGGTTGTCTGGTGGCCAGAGCTCAAACATGGAAAATGTGGGTTCAGTTCCCTGCTCCCACACAGCTGTCCTATGTCACTATGGGTGACTCACTTAGCTGCTCTGTGCCTCAGTTTCCCCATCTGCTCAATGGGGACAATAGCATTGCCCTGCCTTGCAGCACTGTAGGGAGGATAAAAGTGGCAAAGACAGAGGCACCAAGAGGCTGTGGTGATGGGGGGCACAGAAAAACACCCTATAGTCAAAGGCAGCTTTCCACCAGGGCCAGAATGCAAGGTCTTTCCCTCTGCACTTGCGTATTTTGTGGGTTTTCTCTGGGAAACACTTGTGAAATGAAATGCACAGCATGCTGCGGGAGTGGCAACTGAGGCAGCCAGTAGCTGAGAGACTTGAAGCACACAGGGTGAGTGAAGTAGCACGAATGGAACCGAGGAGTCCAGACTCCCAGTCCCCGGCTCCAGCCACCCGAGAGAGGGCCCTGCTGGTGTAGGACTTCATCCCCCTTTTTCGAGAGGCTGATCAGGGACGAGGTGGGTGGGTTGTACTCGAAGCCCACGTTCATGGGGCTGGAATGGCTGGTGGGCCAGCTGTGAGGGAGCCTCAGAGAGCCGTGGCTGGACCATGGCAAGGATTCTCAAAGGATGCTGGTGTTTCAACTGCCCATCACACCTAACAGGGAATCGTGAAGATAAATCCATTAAAGATTGCCAGATACTTCAGTCACAGGGGCCATCAAGGTACCTTAGACAGACACCTGCTTACCCAAAGCTTCTCTTTTCATGTCACGTCTGCATAGCGATGGATAGATTCCCTTTTCATTCTGGCAGCCTACTTCTCCTCCTTTGGGTGCTGTTTTCTTTTGGAGGTGGCTGATGTGATCTTTCAAAGGCTAACGTTTCATCAGCATTTCAAAACTCTCAGTTAACACAACCCAGGAAAAATGCTAGCAGCTTTTGTGAAATTTCCATCCTGGTTTCTGGCCATTTACACAGCTGGTAGAGAAAAGAGACATAAACAAACATCTCAAACTTTAAACATTAAAATAGTTTGGATAAAAATTCGCAAAGTTCCTTCCCACTTTTTGCTTTTTGACCAGCTCTTTGGTTTTTTGATCCCGTCCTGGATTTGCAGGCTGTTTCTAGGTGTCCATGAATAGCAGCCCTGTTCCACCCCAGAGGTGGGCACACTCTTTTGCCAGGCATCCCTTACCTGCATTCTGACTTGCGTGTCTGTGAGGGTTACTTGTCCGCTGACTTCACGCCAGATGGGGAAGAGCTGGTTGATTTCATAGACACAGTCACTCTGTAGGTTTCCAGGGGACAGTGTGTGTAAAGAGCCCTCAGGTGGAGCTGTGCTCGGGAAAGGTAGCAGGGGGATGGACGAAGCTGGTGGGAAATTCAGTCCCATTGCAGAAAGTTTGTTCCACTGACTGTGCAGGTTGCCTGGTGTTATGGGCACAGCTGCCAGGCACAAGAGCTCAGTCTAAATACTTCACTAAGCAAAGCACAGCGGTCTTGCTGAACACCTGGAGCTGGCTAAAGAACTGCTTTAAAACTGGATTTATTATTGCTCGTGTTACAGTGTGCTAGGTGCTGTGCAAACCCAGAGTGAGAGAGAGACCCTGCCCCAAAGAGCTCCCAGTCTAAATAAATACGACAGAAAACAGGTGAGGAGAGACTGAGGCACAGAGCCAGGAAGTTACTTGTCCAGGGCCATGCAGCAGGTCAGGTGTCCATCCTCCTCGTCCTTCTCCAATGCCATGTAAACACAGCTGGAGCAAAACTGGATTCTGTAACACGGCCACATCTAGCTGTCTGGTTTCAAGCCCCCTGGTTTCAGTGGAGAGCTCGGCTTAGCAACCCATGGCATGAAGCTGTCAGTGTCTGCTCCTGCGTCAGGCTATGCTAAAGTTGTTTAAAAACAATGCTGGAGCCCATGTGCTCCTCAATTCCAATATGTCCGTGTCTGTTTCCCTACAGACTCCACCGCCCATTCCTATCAGCCAAGTGGGGCAGCAGAAACCATTGTGGCTGGAACCAAGTTGAAATTGTGATTAAGCCATGGTCCTGTGGCCAGTGGAGATGGGGCCAGGATCTGCACGGCTGCCAACTGAGCATTGCCAGGTTTCGCCACCCATCATGCCAGCTTGCTGTCATCCAGGCTTTTGTTCTTTCAGCCTACTCATCTAGCAGAATCTGATCTCTGACTGTGGAGTTTTAGACTTCTTTTCTTTTTCTTTCTGCAGTCTTCCTGCCAGCCCTGATTGTAGATATTCTGTAGCCACAGCATTTAAGAGCTAGCCGCCCACTCTTCTTTCCATCCCTCTGTCTCTGACAGGCGGTATTCTGAGGTGTCTGTCACCAGGGTGCCTGTCTCGGTTTACCTCCCACACCCCACATCAGAACATAGCTTTTCCAGACCCACGTGGCGCTGCTTCTCCCTCTGTTTCTGGGAGGGACTGCATGGGGTAAATTCCCCTGAGCTATAGCTGGGGCTGAGGCGTGACGACCTTAGGATGCTGGGTCAGTGCATGGCGTCCTCCCTGCCTTGCCAGGCCCGGGTGAGGCCAGCCAAGCTCCTTTGCCCTCTTCTGCGGGTGCACCTCTCTCAAGGATGGCTCTACTCCATCGCCCCCAGCTCCCAGTGGGTGGGTGCTGTCTGCTCTTGGCTCCGTCCAGCTCCTGGACTGCTTTGCACAGAGGGTGCCTGCTTTAATGTGGTGGGTCCAAGCGTGCAGATGAATCCCCCACCCCAGTCCAATAACTGGACTCCCTCTCCTCCCAGTGCAGCTCATCTCAGGCCTGCAGGCATAAGGAGGCGGGTGGCCTATTTTCCTTGGCCACAGGGTGCTAGGAATGTGAGCAGCATGTGTCTACCTCTGTCTCTTGGACTGGATACAGCACCTCCCAACCTGGGAAAGCAACACACAGCAGAAGGCAGCCGCTTTTCCCCATCCCCTGGTGCTGCTCCAGACTCCCCGTCTGGTCTCCCCCACCCTCCGTGGCCCACCTCTGGGCTTGCCGCCCTTCTCACTCCACCCCCGCCTCACGAATATCCCCCTTCCCTGCGTCTTCCAGCACTGGCGGCGTTCAAGTCGTCCTCACTGGCCAAACTCCTGAAGGGATACGGGGCAGTTAAAGCAAGGGGCATGTGTCAGACACCCAAGGTCTTGTCCCTGACTTGGTCATGGTCCTGCTAAGTGACCTTGGGGAAGATACCACCTGACCTTGTGCCTCAGTTTCCCCACCTGCAGCATGGGGACAGTGAAACGAGAGCTGGATCTGGAGCACTGGAGTTCATGCGCCGAGTTCAGGAGCGTGGTGCCATAACCGAGGGAGCTCAGGCACACTGCGGGTCCCCCCATGTTTCAACAGGAGTGTGGTTGTGGCTGTACGGCACAGGGGGCAGAGTGCAGTGCAGTGGGGGCGCAGACAAGTGTTGCATTTCTTGCCCTTGGAAGAAGTGGCTTGGCGGGTGATATAGTGCAGTCCGGGCGTGGGGAGCCACAGCAGTGTTGGTTTGCCAACCAGCAGCAGCAGGCGGGACTGGCAAGGAGGAGGATCTGTCTGGCTGACGGTAGCTCTCTGTTGCCCTTTCTCCAGGACCACTGTTATTATCACGGCCACGTGCGAGGCTACAAGGATTCCTGGGTGGTTCTCAGCACGTGCTCAGGGATCAGGTAAGGAGGAGAGTTTGCCATGCAGGTGAGGGGGGAACTGGAGATGAGGGTGGGCTTGGTCTGTGGCATGCAATGCAGAGGTGGGAAAGCAAGGTCATAGCCACAGCCCTTTGTCTTCCTGGCCAGTCCGATGAGCAAGCATAGTTCTGGGCACCAGTGAATATCCATGTGGTCCATGAAGCCAAGACCCACCCTCCCGGCCCCATGCCAGACTGTTGCCCTTTGCATTCACACAGGAATTAATACAGGAAGATTCTCTGGCCTGTGTTATGTAGGACGTCAGACTGCATCCTCACTGAGGTCCCTTCTGACAGGGAAACTATAAAACATCCTGTTTCCAAACTCCGCTAACCCCCTAGGATTCCCCCACCCTGCAGCAGCAATGACAAAACTGACAAGGAAAATTCTGTGCAGAGCCGACCTGCGTAACACGCCGGGTGTTGCACCTATCCCATCACTCACTGAGTGTGTTTGCTGCTGTTCATCTGGGACAGATGCAGGGCTTTATTGCTTCTCTTCTCCGGTCATTTGCATGCTACTGTTGGCAAGGTCGTAAGATCATCTGGATGCATTCATTCTGATACCATGGTGATGGGCTCGGCCTAAGAAGATGGATGCTCGAAAGAGAACGTGGGCCCGTTTCTCTTTCTCTGTTCAGCACCAAATACACCAGTGAGGTGCAATAAATGATTACGCTTGGCCACATCCGTTAGGATGAGTCTGGAAATAAGTCACGGGGCAAATTTACTTTGTGGTTTAACTCCCATCTGCTGTTTTCGAGTGAAAGGCAAACACGCCATGAGTGGCCCCTACTGGCTGTCAGTGTAATTGGTGAGAGGTGAGCCGGAGACAGCTGGAAATTTACCAACTGATCAAGTAGCTGCGTTTGATGTTGGTAGCATGTAAGATAAAGTGAAAAGGGGTGATGAGGAGGCTGTCCAAATGATCTGTCCGTCCTGGTATTGCCTCTCGCTCGACACTGGGCTTATAATATGAAGGCAGTGTGGCCAAGTGACTAGATCACTGGACTGGGACTTGGAGACCTGCCTATTCCCCTGACCTCTTTCTATTGCTGCCCCTGCTGCTGGCCTCTGGGGTGACCTTGGATGAGTCATTTTCACACTTTCTGCCTCAGTTTCCCAATTTGTACAGTGGAGATAATGTTGTCATCCACCGTTTGGAATCAGCTGATGACAAGCACCTTGAAAGAGTGGGGCGAGGGGGGGCAGCATCCAAGTGTCGAGGTGGTTAAAAAACAAAATCATCTTGGGGTTTCCAGTGAAGAGGAGAAACGGTACCCTATTGTTCAGTGCTGTTCTCCCCTCACTGGCAGTGGTGGGAGGATTAAGGTCATGGCAGACTCCAGGCCATATCTTAAAAAACCCTAGCAGGTGAAGTAATATCCCAGCTATGCACACATGTGATTTTGATTTGATCGGGGCTGCTATGGACATTTGGGCCAGCCCCTCATTGGGACAGCTTGGGAGTCAACTTTCATCTGACACCAGATTCGTGCCGGAGGCTGCAACCGACTGAGACAGCTGGGGAGGGTTCGTCAGCTGGGAGTTTCATTTGATTTTTTTTTATTCTTTTGTGCCCTAACGATGCCAAGGTCTCTGCTGTGTGCAGGAGTTTGTTTTCCAGCTCTCCTGCTTAGTCACGTGGGGAAATGGCTTAGTGTGTCAGCGACTTAGAGTTTTCCTGATCTCCTAGATGGATGTAGCTTCCCTGATGGGAAGCGGGGGGGGACTCACTCATGTGAGAGTCCTTTGTTACTGCCTGCGGGGCAGTGTGGTTCGGATCGAATCAGCAATGAGTGAACTAGGCCCCTCACTCTGCAACATGAGCGGATTCTTTCCAAGGCATGAAATTGCTGGACCCATTTATTCATGGCTCTGTTTAGTTATTCACTGCTCCATCTGCCTCTTTCCCCCCATCTCTCCAAATGCCTGCTCTTCGTCCTAACCCTCCCTCTGAATTTCCTTCTCTCACACCCACCCCTGATCGTGCCACCCCTTTCCCTGGGAGCAGCCCACAGGTGATGCATGCCAAGCAATTTCCTCCCTTCGAAGTCACCTCTCGGCCCTTCCTTTCCTGTAAAGTATATGTGCTGCGGATCTGGAGTCATCCAGTGAGTGCGGACAGCCTGTTTGCTGGCAGGCCTCAATCCAGTATTGGTCAAGTACATGCATGACATTAATGTGTGATTAGAAGTCAATGGAACTGCTCCCATGCTGAAGTTATGTCCATGCAGTTAAGTGTTTTGCTGGATTAGAGCCCTAGCTCACGTTCTCAGGTGCATCTGTCTCTGCTCTGCTCACCTGGTTAATGCCTAATGGCAGCGGTCAAAGCTGCCCTTTAACTTCTCATGTGCAATAAGTGACCACCTGGTCCCTCCGCCATCACATCCCTCCTCTCTTTATTGCCAGAGGCCTGATCGTACTGAATGTCAATGACACCTACTACTTGAAACCCCTGGGGACCCCGGAACCTGAGCATCACATCATCTATAGGGCAGAACACTTGCCAATCAAAGGCGGGACCTGTGGGCATAGTGACCTGCTAGGAGGCAGCGTAGCAGATTTCACGAGACTTGTCAAGCCGGAGCATCAGCGGGTAAATCTTTCGTTTCCTTACACTGTCCTGTTCAAAGGTCCTGAGGAGCATGAGGGGTAATGGCAGCGTGTGTCGGTTTAAAGCAGGCGTGATGAGAGCTCCCTTCTGTGGTCTTGCCACCATGAGCTGTGAGCTCACAGATGCTACTATGCTCGCATCTGGCTTGTGCTTCTATGGGAGGTCTGTGTGGGAAACACAAGTGTAGTGCGAAGCCATGCTTGTGGTTTGTGGTTGGGGTGGCTCCCTGTGTCCTAGCGTGGTGTTCCAGGTTGCCCCAGACAGCTCCTGGTTTGGCCAAGACATTAAACTGAACCCCGTAGTTGGTAACTATCCCATAGCAAGTTCCCCGAGATAGGTGTCAGTCTGGCCACAGATCAGCAAATTGCATTCGATCCAGCAAGATTTTTCGTGCATCTCTGTGCCAAAGTTTCCCCAGCTCTGAATGGTTTGCAACACCGTTTAATGTCTGTGAGCTTGAATGTCAAGACTGGGTTGTTGAGAATTTGGACTGGGTCCTCTCTATTGCACACACTTCCTTTTCCTCTTTGCTGGTGACACGTGTGATCTGTTGTGCAGGCAAAGAGAGATGCCTGGAGGACCCTGAAGTACATGGAGCTGTTCATCGTCGCTGATCACACCCTGGTGAGCACTTAACTCTCAGAAACTGGCTTCAGTTGATCATCGGTTGGAGGAGCACGGACGACTGTCCGGGAGGGAGGCTGGATGCTGGGACAGCATGGTCTTTGTCCATCATTCGGAAGAGCCAAGATGCCTGTCTTTCTGTCAGGTTTTTATTTTTGTCTGTCCTTTGGAACAGCCAAGGTTGACCATATCTATCTATTCCTCCATGTATCATAGTTGTATCCACCCTTAATTTCCAGCAGTATCCATAAGGTGTCTCTCATTGGTACTTTATAAGCCCACAGGTTTGCTGGCTGACTCGTAAATAAAATAGGTCTCTGCCCCCAAAGAAATGAGCATAACCGACATGTTGGACAGATGAGTGGGGCAAAAGTAGAGCACTGGGGTGGAAGTGAGGCTATAGAGGTAAATGGCTCCTTTGGTATTAAGATTCCCTTTATAAACGGTTAATAAAAGTTGTCTGTACTGTACAGGGCTTTGTATTGGGATCAGTGCTGTTCAGCATATTCGTAAACGGTGCAGAAAAAGGGGCAAACAATGAAGTGGAAAGATTTGCAGACAATACAAGATAGTTAGGTCCAAAGCAGACTGCAGGGAGTTATAAAAGGATTTCACAAAACTGGGTGACTAGGCAACAAAATGGCAGATGAAATTCGATGTAGTTAAATGCAAAGTAAAGTACACTGGAAAACAATCCCAACTACATGTGTAAAATGATGGGGTCTAAATTAGCTGTCACTGCTCAAGAAAGAGCTCTTGGGGGTCATTGAGGATAGTTCTCTGAAAACATCCACTCAGTGCGCAGCAGTAGTCAAAATAGCTAACAGTAATCATTAGGAAATGGATAGATAATACAACGAAAAGTATAACATTGCCCCTTTATAAAACCATGGTATGCCCACATCTTGAATTTGCGTGCAGATCTGGTTGCCCCATCCAGAAAAAAGACATACTGGAATTGGAAAAGATGCAGAAAAGGGCAACAAAAATGATTAGGCGTATGGAAGAAGCTTTCATATGAGGAGAGAATAATAAGACTGGGACTTTGCAGTTTTGAAAAGAGATAACTAAGGGGGGATATGATAGAGGGCTTTAAAATCATGATTGGTGTGGAGAAAGTAAATTAGGAAGTGTTATTTATTCTTTCTCATAACCCATGAGCTACAAACCACCAAATGAAATTAATAGGCAGCAGGTTGAAAATGAACAAAAGGAAGCATTTGTTCACACAACCTGTGGAACTCCTTGCCAGAGGACATTGTGTAGGACAAGGGTATAACAGGGTTCTGAAAAGAGAAAGGTCAGTTCATGGAAAATAGCTAAGTGACTTTAGGTCAAAAGACACTCTCCCAGTCTCTACAAGCAGCTCTTTTCTGGCTCCATCTTTCTGCATCTAAGTGAGGCCAATGGTTTCCTCATTCCTTGTCCCTCCTCAGTCCCGGCTATGTTTGTTCAAGGAGGGGAAAGGAATCAGTAGCTTTTTGGCAGGAGCATTGCTCACTGGGCATCTCTTGCTGAGTTCTGGGTGAATAACTGATTTTTTGATCAGGTAGCAGTTCTGAAACATTGGGGGAGAAGGTTCAGTTCAGGTGTAACCAAATCTGAAAATCTTGGAAATTTTCAGTGAACGGAAAGATCTGGTTTTAGGAAGGAATCCTAGCATTGTCCTTCACATGGGTGCTATGATATAGCACGATTCTTGCTGGAACACATGAAAGGAGACTGTGCCATGCTGGGGAGGACTTTTAAGGCAATTGAGGCTCAGGTGATCTTCGGTGGGATTCTGCCTGTCACCCGCGGAAGACAACAGAGACGTGACAAGCTTGTGATGATCAACAGATGGCTCAGGCAGTGGTGCTATAAGGAGGGCTTTGGGATGTGTGGTCACTGGGAGGCATTTGTGGACAGAAGACTGTTCTCCTGGGGTGGATTTCACCGCAATAGGGAGGGAGATGGATTTCTAAGTTGGAGGTTAGCACAACTGATTAAGAGAGCTTTAAACTAGGGTGTTGGGGGAATTGGTTGAGGGAGGCCCAAATAATCTCCACACCGGGGTGTTGCTGGTGTCGAACACAGGAGCACGAGCCCCCGTCCCAGCACCAGGGCCCCAAGTTTCAGCCAGGGATGGGGGGCCAGGCTTTTGAGGCAGGGGCAGCTTGATCCAGCATGGGGCCAGGCCGCCGTGGTGGAGGCAGCCCAATCCACCGGCAACCCCAGCTGGATTACGCAGGGCTGGATTGCGCCCAGGGGCGCATCAGGGCCATGGTCAAGGCTGTCACTGGGGGGGATGTGGCCGAACTGGGGGAAGGAGGGGAAAGGACTGGGACCAGGCCCTGAGAGATTTTTGGGACCAGTGATGCCCCTGTTCCACGCCCAATTTTAGCACAGAGAGAGAGGAAGATGAAGTAAGAAAGCACACAGCAGTGGTGAGTAAATAGCCATTAAGAGGAAGACTAGGGTAGATACCAGCCTAGTAGGCCATATTGGCAGTAGAACGACTGCCCAATCAGGAAAGGAACGGGAGCAAAGCCGAGCAGCAAAAATGGAAATGTTTGTATGCCAGTGCAAGGAGCCTGGATAACAACATGGGGGAACTAGAGATACCGGCGGAGAAAGTGAAACCAGACGTTATGGGGATAGGAGAAGAACAGTGGAACAGGAGTCACGACTGGTGTACAAGTGTCGAAGGGTATGTGATATTTAGGAAAGATCAATATAAAGGTGGAGGGGCTTTGTATCAGTGAAGAGGGAGGCTGTGAAGAAATTAGAAGCAATGGGCAGAGTTTATCTGGTAAAAATCACACTGGGGAAAAACAACTAGAGTTTCCCCTGGGATAGCACTTGGAGCGTGAAAGCTTGGGCTATCCACCCCAAATGCCGCCTCATGGGTGACCTCTTCCAACTGTGGCTAAGGTTACTTTGAGATCCACCCCTGTGAGCCAGGCCTCCTGTGATAACTGCCTGCATATACAACGATCAGGGCAAGCTGCAAAATGAGAGCAAAACTCTTTCAACCCTGATGGGTGACACTAAAGTCAGACCTCCCTCGAGCCCCAAACCATGCTTCTGTTCCCCACACCAGTTATCAAGAAGTATAACAAAATACAAACAGCCCCTTTACTGCATTTCTGCCCCTGGTTCCCAAACAGCTACTGGATTTAGCAAAGAGACAAGTTGCTTAAAACTCCAGGGTCTTTGCTCAGAAAGGTTTCTCCTCACCCCAGAGGGCCAGCCACATCACACAGAGCAAGGTAGGTTTGGATCTTACCATCTTACCATGCTGCCAGCCAATTGTTTAGTAACTAAAACTGAAGGTTTATTATAAAAAAGAAAAGAGACAAACCATGAGAGATGTTACAAGGTTAAAGCGAATCACATACATAGCAAATGATTAAGAGTCCGTATAAAGCAAGTACTTGGAAGAATTTGGAGTTTCCAGGCTTGTTCAGTTCCTCTGGTGGATGTCCAGCACCTCGGTGGGCCTCAGTCCTTCGTCCAGTTGCAGAGGAATAGATCCAGCTGTTGGTTGAGGACTGAAGACAAAATGGAGTTGGGGCTGCTGCCTTTCATCACCTCTGGCCTTTCCCATGCTGTGCAGGGTTTTTACAAATCAATATGGACTTGAGTCACATGGGCAAGTCTTAGTGGCTCATCAGGTTTCTCCCTGGGTCTATTATACTTGTGAGCTTCCTTAATGGGCCGTTAAGGAGACGATGACTGTAGACATCCCATCTGGGGAGTTTCCCAGAAGCACATATTTTGGAATACAGAAATAAACATATTCATGACTTCTACTACAGATATGACACCTGCACATAAACAGTATATTAATTCCTAGCAGATTACAACCCGACATGGCATATCTCTTATGGACTACTGCAATATTAATATGAAATACTGTCATAAATGGTCCCCTAAATCCAGCCAGCATCACAACCCCCACTAGTCCTATAAGGATGTCACGCAAGGCCATAGAATCATAGATGGGGGTGGAAGGGACCTCAGGAGGTATCTAGTCCAACCCCCTGCTCAACTTCAGCTAAATCATCCCTTATTCCTTCAGTATCTAAAGAAGGGACTTAAATACGCTCTCCCTTTCTTGTTCCCATCTCTCCAGTTCCGCAACCAGAACTTCAACCTGGGCCACACGAAGCAGCGAATTTTGGAGATCGCCAACTATGTGGACAAGGTAACGGACGAGTGTCTTTGGAAGACCAGGGAGCTTTGTGTCTGCATGGCACTGTATGTACAGCGTGCTTTTCATCTCAGAGTGCTGGGCTTATTGCATGGAGATTTGAGCTGAGGCTCCCACTCCAGCCAGGAAAGTCTTTGGCTTAGGCGATGGCACTGGGCTCTCCCTGAAGTCCTGGGGCAGTGGGTTTTAGATTTAACTGCAGCCCACCGAATCTGAGTCTTCCATGTGCCTTCAGGCATCACTGAGGGCACGAATGAGACGGAGGCACCCAAGAGCGGGATGGCTGCCTGGATTTGTTTCGATAACTTAGTCTTTTTACAAGGAGAAGTTGTTGGCCCCAACTGGGAGGGCTGGAGGCCTGCTCTTCATCTGAGGCAAGAGGGTGACCAGCTAGCAAGTGCAAAAAATGGGGACGGTGTGTGTGTGTGTGTGTGGGGGGGTAATAGCCACTTACACAAGAAAATCCCAATTATCGGGACTGTATCTATAAAATCGGGACTTCTGGTCAGCCTAGTCCTGCTTTTTGACCTGTTCAGTAGGGATGACCCTCCCAGCAGGGAAAGCTTACCCTGACAGAAACTTGGCCACCATCTCAAGGTGCAGACCACCCGGTGGCTAAGGATTGTCCTTTAGGCGATCACCGGAGATAGGATACCTAGTCCCAACGTGTTGGTGTTATCCAATTGTGTGAGACTGGAACACACAATGGATACAAGGCTGGCCTCTGCTATCAAGGGGTCGAGGAGGGAAGAATGTCAGAAGTAATCGAGTAGAGAGCAGTCTGCCATCAGCCCAGCTGTGACCCACTCTTTGGTCGCCTTCCGCCCCACTCAGTTTTACAGGTCTCTGAATATCAAAGTGGCCCTTATCGGCCTGGAGGTGTGGACGGAGAGGGACCAGTGCACAGTCACCAGCGACGCCAATGCCACTCTGTGGTCCTTTCTGGCCTGGAAGAAGACACTGAGGTCTCGGAAGAAGCATGACAATGCCCAGCTGCTGACGTGAGTCCTCTTGTTTATCTGGGGCTAGGGCCTGGGTTCTGGCAGAGCACTTTGCCCGCAGGATGCCAGGTTAGCTAATGCGCCTCCATCCTTTCTTGTTTCCAATGTCTGTCCGGACAGCGGGAGGACGTTCTATGGGACAACTATTGGGATGGCCCCTCTGGAGGGGATGTGCAGCGCAGATAACTCAGGTGGTGTGAGTATGGTGAGTTCCCATTTTTCACTCGTTCTCAGGGGCACCCCCACAGCTTCCATGGCGACAACATCATTGCAACTCCATCTCCTCCTGGGGCAAGTCAGCAGGGCATGGATTTCTGTGGGCTGGAACAGCCTGGGCATCGTGGTTCCTCAGCCACTCGCCCCTCAGCTGCAGCAGCAGCTCTGTTGGCCCAGGCTCCTGTGAGCAGTCAGGAGCTGGGCCAGATACTGGGCGTCTCCTCTGAGCTGTGCAATATATTTCCTGCTATTGGCGTGTTAGCCCAGCCACCAAATGCCCCAGAAATTGGGGGACTCCAGACTGGGTTTGGATTTCTCAGTGAGCTGAAGAATCATTCCAGATCTGACCCCGCTTCCCCATCCCTGCCCTCACTCTGGGAAGTTCTGGATCCACATCTAGACACAGGAGCTATGTTCCCTCTAAGCTGTGCACGTGTGTGTGTGCACAGGTTGTGAAACCTGTGCACACAACAAAATAAAGTGCGCACAAAAAATTCAACAGTGCTAATATTTTTATGCTACTTTAAGTAGGTAATTTCAAATAGCATGTTTCAAATAAGGTTTTGTAATTTATACAATCATTTCCATCATCATATCAAAATAAAGTTTAGATATTAGTTGCATCATACACATTTACTTCACTGCACTCACAAGTTTGACCGCAGTCACTGGGGTGCGCATGGATTTGAACACTAGTTCCAAAAATTTGCACAGAAGAAATTTTTTGTGCACACAGCCTACGAAAAGTTAGAGGGAACGTTGCACGGGAGCACTGGTTTTGTTCTCCGACACTGACTTTGGCTCCATTCCCAGCCTCTGTTCTCCAGCCTGCTCAGAGCCGGGACGCTACATGGAGCCCACAGCTCGTGGCCTTGAGGTGCCACAAGCATCCCCCAGCCTCTGCTTTTCTCACCACCAGCCTTTCTGAGCCAGGTGGCACTGGCTCGCTTCCCGCACCGAGTGGCTCTTCCTGGCTGGGATGGCAGAGGCCCTGACTCTGTCTCTGCCCCTCGCCCTCTCTGCCCCAGGACCATTCGGACCTACCAGTTGGTGCTGCCGCCACCATGGCTCATGAAATCGGGCACAACTTCGGCATGAGCCATGACAGCGAGGGCTGCTGCGTGGAGGCGCGTCCGGATCAGGGAGGCTGCGTCATGGCTGCAGCCACCGGGTGAGGAGGCATTGGCTGCGTGAGTGGATGGTCGTGGCTGTGCCGAACATGTTATTCCTCGCAGACTGTGGGAGGCTGTTTTCTCAGAGCCCGGCATGGCAAGGAGTGCTGCGTTTGAGGTTCCCCGTGGTGCCTGGTGTGCTTTTTACCACCGACCTCATTTAGATCCACACAACGCACGGGTGTGGTCATGTCTCTTTCTAGTGGAGGATATTTCCAAAGCATGCTGATGTGACACAGAGCTGGGGTCTCTTTTAGCGCATGTGCTCAAATGCTGTGTTTCAGAGGGGCAGCCGCACGCTCTCCCTTTGGTTACCACATGGGGTTTCACTCACACCGTGCGTTCCTGTATGTACGCAGCCACAGAGTCACCAGATAGACAAAATCGATAGTCGTTCCCCTCTGATGAGCCAAGAACCTACTGCCCAGGTCTTGTCAGAAAGGGGTTTCTAGCCACCTGCTGTTTCTGGGGCAGTTTCTGTGCCAAAGTGTTACAATATTTGTGCATGGTATTTTGAAATTCTGCGTATCTCGTGTCAAAGGGGCATGATTTGATCATGCCAGTTTCAGTTATTTAGGTAACTTATTTCAAAACCCCTGTCAGCAAGTACGTCAGTAGCCATGCCAGCAGTGGAAGAGAGATTCAGGAGATGGATTCTGACAAATAGATTCCTTGCTGGGCTCATTAGCACATCTGTGTGGCTCAATAACGAGGAAGAATCTTACATGCACGCGTGCCCACCCCTGCGCCTTGACTCAGGTGTGGGGCAGGCAGGCTTGGCCCAGCCGTATACAAGTGTGGAGAGGGGTCTTGGTGCAGGGGGTGGTCCAGATGAAGGTGGTTGGGACTCAGTGGGGTGAGGGTCCAGCTCTGGGGGTGGAGGGGTGGGAGTTCAAGTGAAGTCTGAGTGTGGGGATAGGAAGGATTCGGGTGGGGGCTTGGCAGGGAAGTTGAGCGGGGTGGAACTGATGGATGGATGGCTCCCCAAACTGTGTTTTCCTCCTGCGGTGGAGGAGGGATGTGGATGGAAAGCGGTGGGGTGACAGTGAGACATTTTCTGCAGCCAGGGGACATTTCCCAGGGTGCCCTGGCGCACATGGTAGGAGCCACAGGCATGGAAGGCCCTGTGCTAATTCCCAGCCATTCAGGGCACCAGGCTCAGGTGTATCTAGATCTTTCCTTCTCCTTTTGCAATGTGTGGCTCCTGTTTAAATACCCATCTGACTTTCTCTCTCTCCCCCTCCACAGCCACCCCTTCCCTCGCGTCTTCAGCTCCTGCAGCAGGAGGCAGCTGGAGAGCTACTTCCACAAGGGAGGCGGGATGTGTCTCTTCAACATGCCCAACACCAAAGACCTGGTGGTGGGAAGGAAGTGTGGCAATGGCTTCCTGGAGGACGGGGAGGAGTGTGACTGTGGGGAGCTGGAGGTACGTGCCCTGACGCTGCCAGGCAAGCCAGCTTTGTCTATGGGAGGCTTAGCACGCTTTTATCTGCGGGCATCCATGTGGGCAGAGCCGGGGCAGAACACCCCGGAATGGGGAGAGGCGTGAACATGGGGCCTGATCCGAATAGTCAGGAGGGGTTAGTTCAGTTCTGTGGGCCCTTTGTGAGCATTTACGGTGTTTGTGCAGCACCTGGCGCAATGGGGCCATCGTCCTGATGGGGTCTCTGGGTGCTACTGTGAGGCGTGTCATCAATGATAAACCCACCCTGCTGTGCCTCAGTTTCCCCAATAGGAATAATGAGACCTGATCTCCTCGTAGATGTGCTTTTACCTCTCGGGATGGCTGAAGAACTTCCTTGGGGAAGGGGGGGAATCCCCAGAAGCCAGTCTGGGGCAAAGAGAGGGAATGAGCAGAATCAGCTTAAGAAAGGCCAAGTAGCCCATTGATTCAGTGGCCGGCTTTCCCCACACAGGAGTGCACCAGCCCCTGCTGCAATGCCCACAATTGCACACTGAAGGCCGGAGCCCAGTGCGCGCACGGGGACTGTTGCCAGAACTGCAAGGTAACGTCCTCCAGCAAGGCGGGGGCTGTGGGACGGAGGTGGGACAGGCAGCCCCGACTAGGATTTGGTTGTTTGGAGACCCCTATTCTGTGTCCCCCACCGTGCCTGATCCACAGGATCCCAGCTTCGTCCTCTAACTCAACCCGCCGCAGCTCTTGTGTTGGCTGCAGGAGGCCTGGCTTCAATCCCCAACCATCGCGCTGGCGGCTGTTGCTCGTCAGCCTTCGAGGGCCTGGGGAGTCCCCACTGGCTGCTCCTGTGGCTAGAGCACAGGACTGGGAGTCAGAAGGGCTGGCTTTATGGTCTTCTGTGATGCTTAGGAGCAGGATGTTGCCCTAGACCACATGCTGCAGGGCTTGGGGGTCAGGAGGGAACAGGGCAAACCCCACTGCCGATGGCCTGGCCAGTCCAGCTGCTGGTCAGCCTCCAACACGCCCCACTAGGGGCTCTGGGATGACAGCAGGTACCGGGGAGAGGGGATGGCAGGCTCCTGCCCTCCTAAAAGGCTTGTGGTGTCTGATTGGACCCTGGTGGAAATGTCTCTCTGTCCTCTGTCTCTGGCAGCTGAAGACGGCTGGAACCATGTGCAGGGAGCCAGCCGGATCCTGCGATCTCCCCGAATACTGCACTGGGGCTTCGCCCTATTGCCCCGCCAACGTTTACTTGCTGGATGGCTCAGCCTGCGCCTCCGGGGAGGCGTACTGCAGTAATGGCATGTGTATGACTCACCACCAGCAGTGCGTCCAGCTCTGGGGACCAGGTGAGCCCACCCCCTGGCTCGGGGCTCTCTCCCCCTCCATTCCTGGGGCTCTCACCTGTCTTTGGGGAAGGACCAAATGGCTCTGAGCCTGTCCAGCCTCTGGCGTCTCCATTGCCAGCTCTTGGGCCCAGTTTAGCACTCCCCAGCGACGACTCCCCCCATAATCGGGATGAGCCCTTGACGTTCAGACCAAGGGGGTGGTGTGTTTCCTGGTGAGGCTGCTGCTTTTCCCTGGCCTGTGGTTGCCTTGGCCTGCTTGGGATTTGAACGGTGTCCATCGACAGCTCGCTTGTCGCTGTGACGGGCCTTCTGCAAAGCCACCGGCTACGTCACAGCCCCATGGGGCAGGCTGCACACCCATGTTGCACCTGCCTGCTGTTCAATCCCCATGCACAAGTGTTACATATCCAGGGCCCCCTGCTCAGCCGTCTGTGGGCATGGCAACTGGGGGGCTTGTCTCATAGGCTGTGGATTAGCAAGTGTGAGACTTTGGTTTTGGCCAAGGCCGTTTCCCATGTGGATGGAGAATCTCCCCGTTAGTGTGTAGTCCATGCCGCCTACTGGACAGGGCTGTGTACTGTGACAGGGCACTGGAGAAATGGCCCTGGAGTCTGATTTCTCTGCAACTCCACAGGGTAAATGTGGCCCCTTTCGTCTCCTCTCTTCGTGCTGCCTTTGGCTGCGATTGGTGCCTGAAGCAGGCTCTCCAGAATGCCAGCGTCCGGTATTCTCCCCAGGACTTGAAATTAGGAGGGGTGTAGAAGGAGGTATAGAGGAGTGTTGGGAAGCTCACTAAATTGGTATAACACTTTTACTAGCTGACAACTGAGGGGGTGTTGGAAAATTTAGGGGGTGTGTTAGGGAAATCTCTGTCAGCATTTCCAAGGATGCCCTGTGCCCCAGGTTGTAGGCACAAGGGTCCGTGTGAGTAACTGACCTCCCCAGATGTGTCTTTGCCCTGCTCCAGACTCTGAGCCTTCCACCCTCAGCGTGGCATTCCCACTCCCCATGCCACCCTGGCAGCGTGGGATCTGCACACAGAATCGCTCAGGCCATGTTGGTTCTGCTCCCCTACAGGCGCCTGGCCAGCTCCCGACGCCTGTTTCCAAGATGTCAACAGAGCTGGTGACGCATATGGGAACTGTGGCAAGGACAGCCAGGGGCATTACGTGAAATGTGACCGGAGGTGAGTGCTGGGGAGTCACCCCCAAACATGTAACGCACCAGCTTAGGGAGTGTGATCGCATCTCCCCCTAGCTTTGTGGTGACAGACGCTCACGCCTTCGTGGAGTGTGAAGCGGGTGACTGGAAGGGGCTTGTTCTGCATAGATCATTTGGAGGTGAACGCCCGCTTCAGCTTTGCCTTGTGTAGAGACAGACTGTTGTGTGGGGTCAGATAGTCCATCCCTCAGCTCCACGGCAGAGCGGCTTTGATCACCCATGGCAGACAGAGGCTAGAGGTGCATGTAGGCTAGGGGAAGAATGATATCTAATGACACTGTGCTGGGAGATGGCTCCGTGTGAAAGAGCTCTTGGATCCCAGTGTTCCTGGAGCCAGACCGTCAGCCTCTATGGAGTCAGAGGCTCTTGGTCTAGCTGGAGGCATCATGTGAGACAACACACTCCATCTGTTGAAGTAAACATGCAGGTGACCAAGTACCCCGTATCCTTGCTTTGCTGAGCTCCTCCTACAGCATGTCCCAATCCTCCAATACCAGGAGGGCCAATAACATGAGTTTTGCTTGACCAGCCAGGGTTCACCAGCTTGTAACCACACTGCCTCTCTTCCTAGAGACGCCAAGTGCGGCAAGATCCAGTGCCAAAGCTCAGCCAAGAAACCCAAGGGGACCAACACGGTCTCCATGGACACCACCATCCGCTTCAACGGGCGCGAGGTGAAATGCAGAGGTGCCTTCATGTACGCCACCAAGGATGACGAGGGGGACATGTCAGACCCTGGTCTGGTGATGACAGGAACCAAGTGTGGGGATGGAAAGGTAAGTGCGTCCCTCCCTCATCCCATACCCTGCAAATGGGGGATGCTGTGGTCTTTGGTTCATGGGGAGTCACCCAGTAAGTCCTGAGCAGAATGATGTGATGCCTGGCAGGGAGATATGGACAGGATACAGGCAACGAAGGGGCGATGCCCTGGCAGGGTGGATAGAGCCAGGTGACAGGTGGCGAAGGGCCAATGCTCTGGTGGAGTGTTTTGCACTATTAAGCCTCCACCTTAAGAAAGGGGCAGAACTGTTGAGGGCCCTTCTGGATGAAAACATGCTGAGCAAAATCTTAGTCCTGGGTGTCCCAAAGGCCACTTCTGAGCTTCACAAAGCAGGTCAGCGAGATACAGTTAGGTAGGAAAGATTTTCTAGTCCAACAGTGGCTCCTGGATGCGGGCGTGCTGAGAACATCAACCATTCAGAGTGGTTGGGAGTGCTCGGCGGGCAGGGCGAAGGGAGTGGATTTACTGAGAGGCTGTGACGAGTCAGTGTTAGTGTTGGGTTTTGTGCGTCACCTCTGGGAAGTGACCAGAGTTGGATGCTCTGTCTCTCATGTCGTCCTGTCTGGGGGTGGTGCAAGGTTCCATTTTCCTGTCTGAACTCGTAGGTCTTTCCCTGCTAACTTTCCCTCCTTGTTCATTGCACTCAGGTCTGCAAGGATCGCAGGTGCCAGAATGCTTCTTTCTTTGAGCTGGAGAAGTGCATTTCCCAATGCCACGGCCATGGGGTGAGTGACCAGCCAAGAGCTTTGCTGGGTTCCTGATCTCGGTTGAGGTTCTCCAGCAAGGTGCGAGTCCCACAGTGAAGTGGTTGCCCACCTCTTGTGTCTACGTCCTGTAGAGCTGGATCTGAGCTGGTCCATTTGAGTCTGAGACAGGTTCAAGGAGGATGGACTGGATTGTTGGGGTTCTTAGGACCTGCTGTGAAGACTGGGCTTAGGGCTGAACTTGATGTAAGTTTGGGGGTGTTCACAGCCTGGTTCAGACACTCCTCTTAGCTTAGAGCCCAGCCGTGATCAGAAGCTCAGCTGAGACCTTCAAGCAGGAGGAAGTTCGTAAGCCAGAGGGAGACTTTCTGATGACAAACTGAAGGAGCTAAAGATTCTTCGACGAGCAGTGTTCCTGACTGCTCCACTGAAGGTCTTTCCGCGGCACCGCACCCCGGATCGGAGATTTTTTCTATAGCAGTGGCTCCATCAGCGGGGAGAGATGCGATGACGTGCAGCTTGTGTGCTTCCCGCCCTGCTGACGTCAGCATTCTGATCTCCCCGCTCCTCCAGTTCCCTTCTACCGCCTCTGACTCCGGACGGAGTCAGCGGTGGCTCCCTGATCCTAGTGACAAGGATCGTTCTCCTCAACCTAAAAAAAAAAAAAAAAAAAAAAAAAAAAAAAAAACCAACAAAAAAACAAGAAGAAGAAGAAAAGAAGAAAGAGGATTAGAGATCTTTCTGAACATGACAGAGCAAACGCTTATCCAAGCGAAGCTCTCCACCGCGGCTGGCTTCAAACGCTGCGCCTCATGCAGGGAAGCCATGCCAAACTCAGACGGCCACCAAGCTTGTATTAAGTGCTTGGGTGAGGCTCACTTGGCACAGAAGTGCCAACACTGTAAAAATCTAACTTCAAGAACCAGGAAGGAGCGGGAGCGCAAGCTGAAGCTCCTGTTGTTAGAAGGAGCGCTGCGCCCGGCTTCGGAGCCGACTGCCTCTCCTCAGCTCTCTGAGGGAGCGCAGCGGCTCCGCTCCGTCCTCTCATCCCCGGGGCTGACTAAGCGCCCCAAAACAACTAATTCAGGGGTCAACCACAGGCAGAGGGGTGCCCCTTCGGGCTCAGCACCCCCTGCCAAAGTAAAGAAAACATCAACAACAAAAACAAACCGCGCCGGCTGTCAAACCGCGCTTCAGCCAACGGCGCCGGTAACAGCTGCGGCAGCGGAGCAGCCTCAGGCACCGCCTGCCCCAACGAACCCTGCACCGGTCCACGGCACCCTACCATTCACGGTGCCGCCTATGGTACCCCAGACCATGCCGCCGTTTCTCTCCCCGGCGCCGATGGGGTTCTCCGCCGCTGTACCGCCCCCCCCTCCACAAGTGGAACAAGCGCTAGTAGCTGGGAGCGCAGGGCAGCATCAGCCTAGCCTGCAGCCCCATAGCAAACACACAAATAAATCAAAACATTTGGATCCGACAGAGGACATTACTGTTCAGTCCACTCCGGGGTCCCCGCTATTTCAAACGGAGTCCTCTCTATCTAGTCCGCCTTCATCTCTAGATTCCTCCGCACATTCGCCCACAGCGGCGTCAGACTTTAAGGCTTCAGCACAGCCAACAATCCCTCAACTTCAACAAGCATCAGGTCAGAATCCACCAGTTCCCTGCCCATGGCCATACCCACCATGGTGTTTCTACCCACCTGTAGCAGGGGTCAATTATCCTAACTGGCCGGGAATTACTCCGTTAGCTCCGACCCCTCTACCCAGTCTGTTTCCTACATACACCTACCAGCAACAACAGACAAAACAACCGGACACTGTCACAGTCTCAGCATCATCAAATTCTGAACACGATGAAATAGAAATTCAAACACAAGACCCCAAACCAGACGACATAAAACAATTCCGGGAACTTTTTAAAAGAGCTGCGGATACCTTGGACATTTCATTGGACTCCCAATCCAGTAACCAACACAAACTATACAAAATACTACAAACACCAGAGTCCAGCAAGTTAGCTCTCCCGATGGACATCGGGATTATGGAACCCGCAGCATTTTTATGGCAGACACCAGCATCAAATCTGCCGGCTAATAAGAGAGTAGATAAAAGATATTTTATAGCCCCTTCGGGCAATGAATTCCTTTTTTCACACCCTCAACCGAATTCATTAGTGGTAGAGGCGGCTAGTCAGAGAACAAGACAGTCATACTCCAGATATAACCTATCAAATAAGGACGACAAAAAACTTGACCTACTGGGCAAGAAAGCCTACACATCTGCAGCACTACAGCTTCGTATAGCTAATTATGCTGCATTACTGTCTAATTATGACCACCATATATATACAAAAATAATGGAATTCTCGGAGGAGATTCCACAGGATAAACGAGATCAATTCAACTCTCTAGTCATGGAGGGATACTTGATAGCAAGAACGGCACTTCAAGCTTCCCTAGACGCAGCGGATGTTGCGGCCAGAGCCCTTGGGACAGCGATCATAATGAGACGAGCTTCCTGGCTCCACTCGGCTGATTTACCCAAGCAAATGCAGCAAAAAATTGAGGATTTACCCTTTGATAAGGGTAACCTGTTCGCGCAGCAGACCGATGAGGTAATGCACAGTTTAAAGGACTCGCGGGCTACCCTACGCACTTTGGGCATTTATACTCCTGCGTCAACAAAGCGTCGATTTCCGAGGACCCAGCCCTATAATCCTCGATTACCTCATGCTCAAACTAACAGAAGATCAGAGGCCTATAGAACTAAATCTCGCCAGCCTCGCAGACGACAGTCCAATCAATCTGTGCAGATCTCACAACCAGGTACTTCCAGACAACAATTTTGACATTCTCGTAGAGAGAGTCGCCAACCACACAATACCGCATCAACAATTACTATTACCACCCCTAGTCTTCAAGAACAGACTAAGCTCCTTTTTCCATCAATGGCAAAAGATAACATCAGACAAATGGGTACTAGAAATCATTCACAGGGGCTATACAATTCCATTTTTATCACGCCCCAAATCCCAACACCCCTACCCGTCCCTCCTCAGGGACCCCAATCACGTACAGATCATACAGCAGGAGATCCAACACCTCCTTCACATCGGGGCAATAGAAGAGGTACCAGAGCACCTCAGAGGAAGAGGATGCTATTCACCTTACTTCCTCACACAAAAGAAAACAGGGGGTTGGAGACCTATTCTAGACCTCAGGCGTCTAAATCGGTATATTCAAGTGAAGAAATTCAAAATGGTGACGCTACACACCATCCTTCCAGCATTACATCAAGGGGACTGGTTGGCCTCTCTCGATTTAAAGGACGCTTATTTTCACGTCCCCATACTCCCTGCTCACAGGAGATTCCTTCGCTTCCTATTCCTCTCCAAACACTATCAATACGCGGTACTCCCTTTCGGCTTGTGCACAGCTCCCAGAGTCTTCTCGAAGCTAATGGCTCCGGTAGCGGCATTTCTCCGAAAACAGCACATCGTTATTTTTCCCTATCTCGACGACTTCCTCATCACGGCTCCCACTTACGCACAAGCACAACAGGCAGTACAAGTCACACAAACCCTGTTCCTCTCTTTGGGTTTAAACATAAATTACGAAAAGTCATCGTTACGACCCAACCAACAGATCCAATTTATAGGGGCCCGGATCTACTCACCGGTCGCAAGGGCATTCCTTCCAGCAGACAGGTTTCACACTATAATCCAACTCGTCCTGAAAATACAAAGGTCCACAGTCATCCCAGCTCGTCTTTGTATGCAAATGCTTGGACATATGGCGGCAACCACATACCTAGTCAGCTATGCCCGGCTTCGCATGCGTCCTTTTCAGTTGTGGTTCCTCTCCCGATGCCGTGTGCTTGGTCGATCCCTCAATCAGACTCTACACATTCCAACAGCGGTCCAACGCTCCCTGTCCTGGTGGACAGACCCCAACAACTTACTACACGGGGTTCCTTTTCTCCTACCACAACCGCTTCTCACAATCACTACCGATGCCTCCCTTACAGGCTGGGGAGCATTCCTCCACCAGCAAACCGCACAGGGCAAATGGTCCCACACAGAAACTTCTCTGCACATAAATCTACTCGAACTCAGGGCAGTCTTAAGGGCTTGTCAGCACTTTCTCCCTGTTATCACAGGCAAACACATCAAAATTCGCACGGACAACATCACATGTATGTTCTATATCAACCGCCAAGGCGGAACCAGATCGACAGCACTTTGTCTAGAAGCGATGACCCTGTGGGACTGGTGCATAAGTCACGCTATTCACCTTACAGCAGAATACTTACCAGGCAGAGACAACATCCTAGCCGATTCTCTGAGCCGTTTCTTCCCGGTTCAACACGAATGGGAAATCCGCAACGATATCCTGATTGACATCTTTGCCCGTTGGGGTTTTCCCACCATGGATCTGTTTGCTACCAGCCAAAACAAGAAGTGCAAACTTTATTGCTCTCGAGGGGGGAACGGTCACAAGTCCAGGGGCGATGCCTTCCTGCTTCACTGGGGGCAGCATCTAATGTACGCCTTTCCCCCAACCCCCCTGATTCCCAGGGTCCTCCGGAAGATCCAGGAGGACAAAGCGAGGGTGGTACTAATAGCACCAGCATGGCCCCGGCAGACTTGGTACACTCTACTCAAAACCATGTCCAGGACCCCACCAGTCACCTTACCTCTTGTCCCGGACCTCCTTTCACAGGAGCAAGGTACTCAACTACATACTTACCTGCACCGTCTTCACTTAACAGCCTGGAACCTCGATGGTTCTCTCCTCTAGAACTCCAGTGTTCACAGTCAGTTCAACATATCCTACTAAATAGCAGAAAGCCCACTACCAGAACAACTTACCTGCAGAAATGGCATCGTTTCCTACACTGGTGTTCTAATCATAACATCGATGCGTCAACTGCCTCTGTCCCTCGAATCCTTGAATATCTTCTGCAGTTAAAACATACAAAGATAGCGACAACGTCTGTTAGGGTCCATCTTGCAGCCATCTCCACTTTTCATGATCCAGTGGACAATCGCTCTGTCTTTACTCACCATACCGTCAAAAGGTTCATGCAGGGCTTACAGAACTTATATCCACAGGTGCGCCCCCCGACTATGCCGTGGGACCTCACAACAGTGCTCAGAGCCCTTATAAAACCACCATTTGAACCTTTGGCTACGGTCTCCCTGTTATACTTATCTATGAAAGTAGCCTTTTTAGTGGCTATCACTTCCGCTCGTCGCATAGGCGAAATCGCTGCCCTTATGGCTGACCCACCTTTCACGATATTCTATAAAGATAAGGTCTCCCTGAGACTGCACCCTAAATTTATACCTAAGGTGTCATCTAGCTTTCACCTTAATCAAACCATTCATCTTCCTGTATTTTGCCCAAAACCACACATTACGCCTCAAGACAAAGCACTACATACACTCGACGTACGATGGGCGCTTGCCTTCTATCTTGAGCGCACGAAAGCTTTTCGAAAGACACCTAGACTTTTCGTGTCAACCACAGAGCGTTCCAAAGGCCAGCCAATTTCCAAACGACGTATATCCCGATGGATATCCACCTGTATCCAAACTGCGTACATAACATCTCAAACGGTCCCACCGCAAACTATACGCTCGCATTCCACGCGAGCCATGGCCTCTTCGGTCGCGTTCCTAAACAGAGTGCCTTTGCATGAGATATGCCAAGCGGCAACATGGGCCTCATCCGACACTTTTGCCAGACACTATGCCCTAGATCGTTTTTCGGCTATGGACACGGCAGTAGGACAGGCAGTACTCAGTTCAGTCCGCCACACATAAACCGAAGTGCCCACCTCCAGACGTAACAACTGCTATGAAGTCACTTTCAGTGGAGCAGTCAGGAACACTGCTCGTCGAAGAAATGGAGGTTACTCACCTTTGGTGCAGTAACTGGGGTTATTCGAGATGCGTGTTCCTGACATGCTCCACTACCCGCCCTCCTCCCCTCTACTTCAGAGGTTCAGTCTTTTCCGTAACTTCTATAATCAGGAACTCCGCAGTAGAAGGGAACTGGAGGAGCGGGGAGATCAGAATGCTGACGTCAGCAGGGCGGGAAGCACACAAGCTGCACGTCATCGCATCTCTCCCCGCTGATGGAGCCACTGCTATAGAAAAAATCTCCGATCCGGGGTGCGGTGCCGCGGAAAGACCTTCAGTGGAGCATGTCAGGAACACGCATCTCGAAGAACCCCAGTTACTGCACCAAAGGTGAGTAACCTCCATTTTGGTTCCCCACAGGCAGGGCTTCCCTGTAGTATGAATCATGAGCTGGTCTCTTGCTCTCAGGCCACCCAGGCTAGTGAATTTGGAGCAGCTGACATGAAGTGCAGAGTTCTGCAGAGGAAACTCCTGCCTCCCATTTGTGGGTGCAGAAAGGGCTTCCAGGGCACGGACGTTTTTAGTGATACAGCATCAGAGCATTGCCTGGATGATGTCCGTTGAATTGGACCTGCTGTTGTTTGGGTGGGATGTCAAGCAGCCTGGAGCACTGCGCCCCACAGGGAGGGGGAAGGGGGCAGCCAGCTAGCACCTTGGTTTGCTCCCAAGATTAAAGGCAGAGCCATGTACTCTCCAAGGCTGTAGTGTTAGGCGTGATAGAGATGCTGGGAGGGATGGTACAGAGGTCTACCCCATCCTGTCTGTGACCCTCCTCTCCCCTCACCGGCAGGTTTGTAACAGCAACAAGAACTGCCACTGCAGCGCCGGCTGGGCCCCCCCTTACTGCGAGAAGCCAGGCCTGGGGGGCAGCGTGGACAGTGGCCCCGTGCAGCATGACAGTGAGTTCCAGTGGCAGGTCTGGGGCCTGAAGGGATGGGGCAGGCCCGCCAAGGCTGCCCCGATCCCCAGCTCAAAGCCGGATCTCTCCTGGGATGGGAGTGTGGGGACAAAGGGAGCCCAGAGCAGGTCCCGGGGGCTGGGCAGAGGCCACAGGCTGGGTTTGCAGAGATGTGCCCTCCACTGCAGGAAGGAAGAGGCTGGGGATGCCGGTGTTGCATGGCTGGTCAGATCCACCCCAAAGGGGTCGGGGTTTACAGCGCTGGCCTCTCTCCCACTTTGCTGTAAGCACCTGTGAAGCGGAGTCAGTGTGTGTATGGGGGGGGGGAATGAACACAGTTCGCTGTGTCTCCACCCTGCCGTGCCACGGAGCTGATGGTGCACTGGTGTCTGCCTGTCAAACGGGAGCCGGTATTTTCCACCTTGATGTTAGGGGCTGGTGCAGCGTCAAGCCCCCCCTCCTCATCTCTCCCCTTCACTTCCCCAGATCATGAAGCCATCTTGGTAGCTCTGTTGCTTGTCTTCCTGCTCATCCTCCCCGCCGTAGCCCTGGGGATCTACTTCTGCTACCGACGGCAGAACTCGCTCCTGAGCAAATGGATAAAGGGTGCAAGGAAGAGCCAGGAGACACGCAGGTGAGTGACTGCTTCAGCTGAGACCATCTCTCCCTTGAGGACCCAGCGATGCCCATGGCTGTTAGATTCTGTGCTGTGAGTGACTGAGACTGAGTGGGTGGCAAGGGCCCAGATTTCTAAAGGTGTCAGTACATGGCTGTGTGGCACCTGATAGATTTAGGAGCCTCGGTCTTGTTGTCAAAGGGATTTAGGAGCCTAAATCCCTGTGATAACCAGGCTTTTGTTCCTAAATTGGTTAGGTGTTGCAACACATAAATACCTTTACAAATCTGGGTCTACTTCTAATCTGATTTAGGAGTTTAAATTCCTTTAGACAATGAGACTTGGGCTCCTGAATCCGTTAAGAATTGCATCACCCAAATACCTTTACAAATCTGGGTCTACTTCTAATCTGATTTAGGAGCTGAAATTGCTTTAGACAATGAGACTTGGGCTCCTGAATCAGTTAAGAGTTGCATCACCCAAATACCTTTACAAATCTGGGTCTACTTCTGATCTGACCTAATGCCTGTTCCCTGTGTTGTAACGTCAGCGGAGTTTCTTGCAATATATGCTGACATGGGATCATGGTGAGGTCTGTGATTTGATTGCTGTTTGCATGTATGGGGTTAAACCAGAGGTTCTCAACCTGTTTACCATTGTGGGCCACATATGCAGCTCTCTGTGTGTTAGGTAGGCTGCATCCACACTGTCCATTACCTGTACGGCCCTGAGGATGTCACATGGCTCACAGTTGTGTGTTGGTTAGGCTGCAAGCAGCCCTCACCTGAGAACAACTGGATTAAACCAGAAGCCAGATTTGAGGTTGGGAAGGGACTTTTCCCTGGCTGAAATGAGTTTTCATCTCCCTCCAAAGCATGGAGCAGGGATGATCCATTATACTCGGGTGTCTTCTGTTCCTAGGGGATTGCAGGAGTTGGACCAGTACTAAATTAGCATTGCATTTCAGTGCATTCTGTCCGATCACCACAATTCAGTCCTTGAGCTCCACCCAAATATTTATACACTAGGTGAACAGAAGCAAAACAGCCAGCTTCATCTGTCCATTTACATCCTGGGCATGGTTCAGAATGTGCCCCACTGAAAATGCTACCTTACCTTGGGTATTAAAAACAGTCGTGTAACCGTATTCTGTTCAGGTTTAGTTGCCCGTTTGGCAGTCTGACCTACCTGACAGCCAATGGCAGTGTGGGCAGCTATTGCAAAGCCTTTGACTTTCGTTATGGTCTGTGTTTTCTCTTTGTGACCTGGGGCAGGAGCAGAGCCATCGGTCAGAAGGGAAAAGAGGGACATTCAAATGCAGCTTTCACCTTACAGGATGTTTCCTCCTCTGGTAAAGCTGCCAACAGCTCTCACAAAGTAAGTGGGGCCTCAGATCTTTATGCTACCAGGCTTACATCTGCTTTGCTTATTGAGCTGCTTTAGCTTTGTGTGTTCATGTCTCTCTCCAAGGACGCCATATGTGCTGTTTAGCAAAAGCTGACCTATTACTGGAGCCCATGTTGGCAGGGCTTGTCGTTTTATTGGTGCTGACATCCTGGGTTCTACGCCTGCTTACACTTTGGTGTCTGCTTGTATGTAGCCAAGGTTTATTTCATTGGCGTCATGGCCAAAGGGCAGGTTCTGCTCTCATTTCACCATTCTCAATCCAGAATAATTCCACACAAACCAGGAGTCACTCCAGATTTCTACCACAAGATCTGAGTGTTGTGATCATCTGATCTGGCCTCCTGGGTAACACAGGCCAGAGAGCTGCCCCAAATGATTCCTAGAGAAGAGCGTTTGGAAAGAAAGCAGTGTAATGGAGATCAGAATGGGACCAAGTGTCTGTAACTGGGCTGCTCTAGAACCATACTTGTCTGATGTTACAGTAAGTGGTGACTTCCAGCCACTCATAACCCAGCTAAAACACGTCACACTCCCATACATTATGACAAGACCCTAATAATCCAATCGTATGGCTCCTTGTCGGACCAAGGCCTCTTCCTCCGGCACTGATTTGCTTTGCACCTCTGCCCACCTTGAACATTGGTTAATTTTTGGAACCATTCCTCTGAATCCCATCTTCTCAGGGGCAGCCTGGGAGACTCCAGAGGGAAAATGTTACATCCCAAAGTTGAAGTGTATCATAGGTTGCAAAAGACTTTTCTTTAATAGCTCAAAGCAATGAGTGTACACTGCATGTCAGCGATGGCAGGCAGCATTGTGGCTTATCGATCTGTCTCAGTGCTGGCACCTTGGAGTCACTAGACTAAAACCCATATTTGATCGAAGGAAGCTGTGGCTTTAGTGAGCATGTCTACTCTGGCTGGATGAAGCAGAGACCTCTCCTTTCCTGTCCCAGAAGGCACAGGTCTTATGGCAAACAGAGGATGGAGACCTTCAAGGTCACTGCTGCTGCAGATGTTCTGAATTCATAGTCCCCTCTGGTGGGATGATAATCCCTAGGTGCTGTCCCGGGCGGTATTCATGTTAGCAAAGCTTGAGCAAGCATGACTTTAGGTTGCATGAGGGAGAAGGAAAGGAGAAGAGGTAGGAACAACTGAATGCTGATCTCAATGGAGCAGAGGAACACATAGGCACAGAACTGATGTGTTCGCACAGACCTTGCTTTCCATGGGTATATCTACACTAGCAGCTTAAGCCAATTTAATGAGGCTTAAGTCGATTAAGCCACTCCCTGCCCACATTTAAAGTTCATTAACTCAACTTAAGCACTTGCTTAAGTCTACTTAATAACTCCTGCCCTTAAAGTTGACTTTAAGGGTTAAGTCGACTTTATTAAGTTGACTCAATGCAAAGTGCCCATTAAAGTCAACTTAATAAAGTTTACTTAGTGCCCTAGAGCCATTTAAGTCAACTTTATAAAATCAACTTAAGCCAGGGAACCCATATAAAGTTGACTTAATAAAGTCGACTTAAACAAATGAAGCCTCACTAAGTTGACTTAATGAGGTCGACTTTAAGTAGACCTTATTAAGTCGACTTAACTGAGCCCTGTAGTGTAGACGTAGCCCATATGCCTGCTGTTTAACTCCATTTGTTTGTTCTTCCCTCCTTGCAGGCCACCAGAAGTATCTTCCCCCTCAAATCAAGTGCTCCCCAAAACGGTTCCCAGCCTGTCAACGTTGTCCGTCCCCTTCGTCCAGCTCCCAGCCCAGCTGCCCAACCCCACAGAGACCTCAAGCCGTCTAGGCCACCTCCTCCTGCTGGCAAATCCGTTGGCGTTCTAGCCAAAACGACGAGTTCCCAACCCAAGCTGCTGCCTCCAAAGAAGCCTCTTCCCATCAATCCTGTCAGGACCCCTGTGGTGAGTGTCCATGGTCACCCTCCAGCCCACAAGAGTTTGGCTTCTGCATCGGTCCCTCTTAGCATAGGATGAGGAGGGCTCTCCCACCTCAATCGACCAGGATCCATTCAATGCTGCTAGAACCTGGGCTACCACTGATGGGTCTTTGGCTCCTCTTGTGTGAGACTACACGTGGTAGTTTATCTGCCTGGGAGCAGACCCTTTCGCTCCAACAGTAGAAGTTCCCACTTTTAGATCCAAGGGTCTTGAGTTCCAACCCTGTCTTGCGCACATGGGCCTGGTGGCTGACAGAGGCTGCAGTGTGGATGGCTTGTTCGTCCACGGCAAGAGGTGACTGTTGCGGTGGCAGATGGAGTTAGCCGTATAGATCAGCCAGAGACAGTTTTAAGTCTGCCTGAGTTCCTGGAGCAGTCACTACAGCAATAGCTGATTGCTGGCTTCCAGCTGTGTCCTGATGTTCCCGTGATAGAGAATCTGCTGAATTGACGCCTGCTTGTCTCCTCTAGACCATCCCAAAGCACGCACCACCTCGCCGGCCTCTGCCCGGGAACCCTCTTCTGGCCAAATCATTTCCAGCAGAGAGACAGACCCTGCTGGTCATGGTCCCTCCCACCAGCATGAAGGCAACAGGGACCAGCTTAGCCAGCCACCTCCCCAAGTAAGTCCAGAGGAAAGCTTGAAGTGGGATGCCAGGGTACAGCATGCTGTGGCTGAGGCTGCAAGGAGACGCTCCTCCCTGCCCCATCTTCTCGTGCAGCTGCTGGAAGCCACGGTTTTCCACTGGTGTCGGTTCACCTTACAGTGTCACCACACAGGAGGAATTGTGTCGCAGAGGGGCAGAGAGAGGGCTGTATTTGGCCTGGGGGTGGTGGTCTGGTGTGTCCTGTAGTGTCATGAAATTTTGCCAAGTGTGTTGCGACCTGCAAAAGGTTAAACCACTGCAAAGGATTAAAGCACTGTGCGGTGACAAGGCTGTAACAAGCCAGGGCTGGGCCTCAGGGAGCAGGGGGCTGCCAACTCCTGGGTCCAGGCAAATGGTCTGTGGGGCTGAGATGGCCCATGTCAGTGGGTCCCTGGGCTGAGGGGCACCAGGTGACTGGACCAGGGAGGGGACTTGGGAGTCTGGCCAAAGGCAACTTGGGGTGTCCAAGGGGACGGTGTTTATGTCCATAGTCTGTGTGCTGTTGGGGCTGGACCTGGGCAGGGGCTGCAGGGGGTCAGTAAATGGTCTTTGTGGTGTGAAGGCACCGGGGGTGCATGGGTGGGCGACTTATTGCCAGCTGAGAGGGATCCTTAGGGAAGGGCCCATGGGAGGCTGCGTTCAGCGGCCTGGGCCAAGGGGCTGCGGTGTTGGGAATTTCTGCATAGCCGACCACCATCTTCCTTCCACCTGAGCCTGCCACAACCTAGCAGACTCTGCCCAGAGGCCTGAAAGGCTGGGCGGGGTGTGTGTGTGTGTGTGTGTGTGTGTGTGTGTGTGTGTGTGTGTGTGAGGGGAACCGTTCCCCGCTGTGTGCTCATAGTGCATAGCTGCAGCAGCAGCAGCAAGGGAACCAGGCTGTGCCTGAGCTGTTTCTTCTTTTCCTCCCACAGGCCGGGGCCTCCTCAGCGGTGAGTATGAGCCCATCCTGCTCCCATCCTTGCCCGTGCCCACCCTCCCGCTGACACCTCGGCCGGTGCTCAGCATGCCAGCAGGATGGTTGGCCTTACAGTTAACAGGCTAGACTGGGGAGCAGCGAGCTGCAGGTTCAATGCCCTACTCTGCCACAGACCTCCTCTGTGACCTTGGTCACATCACTTCGTGCATGTCTCCATTACCCACTATGGGGTTGTCTGCAGTTGAAATGCTACAGCTGCAGTGTGGACGCTCCTTGCAGCGCCGGGGTAGGTCTCCTTTCAGCATAGGTATTCCACCTCCCTAAGAGACCGTAGCTAGAGGAGGAGGATTCTTCTGTCCTTGACTTAGTGCTGTCAGCACCAGGGATTGGGTGAATTTAATTGTGTTGCTCGGGGTGATGGATTTTTCACACCCCTCAGTGACATAGCTGGGTCAGCTTCACTTTCGAGTGTAGATCTGGCCTAAGCCTGACTCAGGCTTGAGCCCAAGTCCCCCTTGGGTCCACACACAAGTCAGTCCCACTTGAGTCAACAAGCCGTCCGGATCCTGGTCCCAGGATGCTGTTAGAGACTGAGTCGTGTGGTATGAAAATAGGACCATTGTGATGTTGTCCTTCCTGGCAAGGTCGTAGTGAGCCTAAACCCATAAATACTTGTGGCTATGGGCCCAAATTGGTACCTAGAGAGATGGCCTCTTCTCATAATTAACCAGCTTCCGATGGCAGAGTTTAAGGGCCAGTCAGGAATGTGGCCCCATGCTGCCCAAACTGCAGGTGATAGATGGTCCCTGCCCTGAATTGTTCACCCTCTAAATACACTTAAGAAGGACTTAAGTGGTGCAAATGCCTTGTGCCGTCTTTCTGCACAGAGGTGACTTTGACCTCGATGTTAGATGCTGAGGGCTCCAGGATGGCCGGCAGGTTCCTGCTGTCTCAAATGTGATGTTTTTCTCCTTCTCTCCTTTAGGCCCATCCCTGGGTTCAAAGTCCAGTCCACCTCCGCCCCCTTTAAGAAATGACACAAATGGGAAAACGAAAGAGGAGTCCTCACACCTTCTCCCCAAACTGGTTTTCCTGATTTGCACTATTGTGGGTGATGGGGCTCTTTTTGATACCAAAGGACTATTTTTATACAAGGGAAAAATATTTCTGCACATAAACAAGGGGGGGGGGGAATAGTGGTACTGTGCTAGGACAGTGGGGCGGAGTGGGGTGAGCAGGGTAGCTTGGGGAGCATCAGCCACCTGCCACGGGGATCAACCAGACGCTGCTTCCTCCCAGCTAAGCCCCTGGGGCAGGACAAGAGCAGATCTGTGCCTCTAAGCAGCCAGCACTGTTGGAAGAGGCTGGTGACCAGCAGCAAGGGAGCAGCTAGCTACCTCCTCCTCCACGGCACGCCTCTCTCACCACCAGAGCTCAGTGTTGTAACTTGTTACTGCAGCTGGTGTGGTGAACCGCACGTCATGGGCACAATGCAATTTCCGACTCAAAGGGCACCACCTCGCAGTGGGATGTCTGCCGAACATGTCCCTGGAGGGTCCCTGCTGTCGCCCTCTCTCCGGTCCAAAAGTGATGACAATCATGGAGAGCCCAGCAGGATACGTGGCTCTGAAGAGGAGCCAGCTGGGGGTGCTTATCTCATGTGGCACCTGCGGGGATGGGGTTTCAGCTGCACCGTTGTTTCAGGGAGCGACAGTTCCACAACCATGTGCTTCGTTCCCATTGTATGCTATGAGCCGTGTGCTGCTAATGTTTTATTATGGAAAGGGGGAAGAATTGTGGATCAGTGGTGAGAGCAAGAAGCTGGGAGCCTACTCCTAGCTCTGCCACTGACTCATTGTATGACCTTGGCCAACTCACTGTGCCACTCTGTGCCTCAGTTTCCCCATCTGTAAAATGGGGGTAATAATACCTACCTCACAGGGGTGTTGTGAGGTTTGACAAACTGGTGTCTCTCAAGAGCTTTACAATCCTCAGATGGAAGGTGCTGCAGACCTGTGAACTATCACAATGTGTTTAATGTGTGAGTCACTTTCCTCTGATGTGACATGTGATGCTGTCAGCGTCTCTAAAGTGAGAATGATGCCTTTTGACAGTCTGATTGTGTTCTTTCGTTTTGCCCTTTCTGAATCACAGCCGTCCCGTGAGCACATTAGTCACAAAATGCAATTGCCAAGGCTCTGCTTTCTCAAACCACTCACAGATTCTTAGACCAGAAGAGACCACCATGATCAGCTGGTCTGACTTTCTGCATAATGCAGGCCAGAGAACTAGATCTTATTCTTCAGGAAAACTTCACGTCTTGATTTAAAGATTGTCAGTGATGGACAATCTATGACAACCCTTAATAAGTTGTTCCAATGGTTAAAAGCCCTCACTATTAATGTGCTCTGTGTTTCTGGGTCAAATTTATCTTGCTGCAGCACCTCACCTTTGGTTGATCAGTTTTCTTGTCCCTCATAGGTAATTATGAACTCTGATAAAGTCACCCCTTTATCTTCTCTTCGACAAACTGAATAGATTGAGTTCCGTGAGCCTTTCACTGTTCAGCAAACGTTTCAATCCTTTTCTCATTTTCATGGCCCAGATCTCTTCAGGGTTCCTCTTCTTGGGACCCTCTCCAGTTTATTGGTGACCTTGAATTGTGGGCACTGGGATGGGACACAGTGCGCCAGCGTGGCTTACACCCAGAGCCAAGCACAGAGGTAAAATAGCCTCTAAGCTGTTACTCAAAATTGTCCTGTGTTTGTATAGCCAAGGATCCTGCTTGTCCTTGCCCACAGCATTACGGTGAGAGCTCACGTACAGCCAATCATCCACTGGACCCCCTGTGTTTTTACAGATGTGTGGAAACCTCTCAGAGAGCCTCTGTGACAGAGCAGGGCTGGCTGGGGAACGGAGCACGGAAGAGGTGGGGAACAGCTGGCCCAAGAGGGTGGTACGGTCTTCACCATTGAAATGTTATATTGAAGATGAGTTCACTGGCTGTGGGAAGCCAAGTCTATGAGAACAACCAGCGATGTGTGATGAACTGGCATGTGTCCATATTTGCACCACTGCTGTCTATTAGCATCTCTCTGGCGTGCAGTATCCAGCTTCTGCCCTTGCTTCTGTTGCGCAGACGGCTGTCGGCTGTGCGCTGTGTTCGTGAGCCACCTGGGCTGTGGCAGACGCTAGGACTGCCCTTGGTATCGATGTCAATGAGGGCCCTGCGGGCTGGGTTCCTGTGGCTCAGGAATGCTGTTGCAGACTGGCAGCCATCTGTCTACAGGCGTTTGCTCCTTTAGTATGAACACACAAACCCAACTCATCTTCCACCGCAAACAAAAGCATCAAAACAAGAAATGCCCCCTCCCACAGCTGTTTAAAAGTGGATCAGCAAATGCAGTTAATTTTCTGGGGGGAGGGCTACAATCACCTGCATTGGGCAGAGCTTCTCTAGCGGGACCCCTGCAGCATCTGAAAATTAGATCCAAAGTCCTGGGTGATGCCCACTTTGCTTTCACTGCAGTTACCTCTGCCCCTCGGCACATGAGGTATTGAATGTCCAGCCTGTATTCTGCTCACCATGGACCGGAAGAAGAGAATGGCAGAGCAAAATCCAATGGATGCACGTTCAAGCCTGGCAAATTCAGGTGAGAATTCAGGTGTGGTTTTGAAGAGGGAGGGTAATCAGCCATTCATGCCCCAGGGAGGTGGTGGATTCTCCTTTTCTCAGTGGCTTCAAATCCAGATTTTCTGGAAGATTTTTTAGTGAGGCGCAAGTAACTGGGCTCATCAAAAGAGTGATTTGGTGAGACGGAGCCTGTGCTATATCACGTTTGATGATCAGAGGGTCCTTTCAGGCCTTAAAATCGATGAAGCTGCTCAAAAATAAGCAGAGAGGAAAGAAGTGTAACCAGTCACAGGGTGCTCAGAGGCAAGGTCCAAGCTGCAGAAGGTGGGTCAGTGGTTGAGATTCCTTGTTGCACGGATTTGAATCCTGTCGTGTCCAGCCAGTCATTTTCAGGCTGTGAACTGCCCACTCTGAATAGCTTCTCTGCGAGGTCTGATTGCCTCATGGCCTCCTAAAGGCTCCTTCCAGTCCCTCCTAGTGTTGGACAAGGACGGAGCAGGTGGCCGTCCTCTCTGGAGGGAGTACAGCCCAGCCGGCGCCTTCCACCAGTGGATCCTTTGGGAAAGGTGGGTGCATCTGGAGGAAATGGTCTCGGTCAGACTCCCCAGCAGTGCCTCTTGCTCTGGTGGGGCTGAGTTCAGAAGACCCAGAGCCATGTGATTTTTGGGGGCTTCACTTTCCCAGAGGAGCCCCAGGAGCTGTTTCTTCCCTGTGCCTGAGCTTAGCCTGGTGCTGCAAAGGGATGGGGATAGATGGCCTGATCTGTGCTGGTCCGAGGAGGAGCTAGAAAAGCCCAGTAGCTGCTGTAATCGATGCCATTTAAGGATTTTTTGGAGGTCTGCTCTGCTGCTCCCTCCTCTGACGTCCCCACATCCCCATCTGTCAGGCTGGGGCAGGTGGGGGGACGGTGTCAGAGGACCCAGCTCTTTTGTCTCACCTGAGCAATGCAAAGGGACTGGGTTGCCCTTCAGCACTGATGGAGCAGGGCTGAGAGTGTTCTCCATTTCTGCCCCAGCCTGTGGGGCCTTCTGTCTCCTTCAAAATCCTGGTCAATAAATACATTTAGCCATAGATCAAAGAACTAGATGCTTGCTATTGTGCTTAGGCCTTCATTAGAGAGTCCGAGGTGTCAGAGACTGAAGAACTCTAGTGGATTCTCCAGCAGGACGGAGACCGTATCTCTTTTCCAAAGCTCTTTTTGTGAGCTTTAACTATGATAACTCTGGCTATTTTTATTAGCTGTATAAACATCCAATCCCTTTTTGAATCTTGCTAAGTTCTTGGCCTCAGTGACATCTTGTGACAATGAGTTCCATTGACTAATGATGCCTTGCCTCAGAAAGTGTTTCCTGGGATCCCTTCTGAATTTGCTACTGTTCAGTTTCATTGCATTTCCGCTGAGCTTATGTGATAGCACAGGGGGAAGAGAAGCTCTGGATATCCCATTGGGAGGTCACTCAATTCTGGTGCTCTGTCCAAGTTTGTATTAGATGTCCCAAAAAATGACTCTTTCTCTAGGAGAGCATTTCTCAGCTGGGTAGATCTCATTGCTAGGTGAGCTACCATCCCTCAAAGAACTTGGCAACCATCAGACCCATCTTTCCCTGTTGTGCAAAGGGGCTGAATAACAACCTGAGAAGCTTGGCACACCCCATTTTGCTTTCTGATCCTGTGCTGGAAACCCGTCTCTCCCTATTCTGTCACTTGATGAAAAATAGACCTAAATAGAAGAGGCATGGTGATTTGGGATTAGGACATTCCCAGATGCTGTTAACCCAGTATAACATAGTGTGAAAGTTTAGCCCCCTGAGTACAGTACATAAGTTGAGGCATAAGTTGAATCACACCCTTAAGTGACTGCCAGGGAAATAATTTAACTCAAAGAAGAGCAATAAACTGGGTAGTTTTCACAAACTGTCCACCTGGTGGCAGTAAGTGACTGCAAACGGGAGCCTTCTGCCGGCACATGGCATCTGAAAAGTGGCTACAATTCTGCAAGGACGGTCTTCTGTGGCTTTTCTGTCTCAGACCTAATCCTATTGTATTTATTAGCTGGTCCTGAAGCATGCTGAACATCAGTGATGACTGCCTGAGATTGGAGAACCCTCCATCCAAGTATTCTTTTTAATAAGGGGTTTGCTATGAGGTCTAGTGCCTCAGATGCTTATGGTGAAAGATCCAAAAAGCACAATTTCCAAAGGGATAGCCGTGTTAGTCTAGTCCAGCAAAAAAACCAAGGAGTCGTGTGGCACTTTAAGACTAACAGATTTATTTTTTGCATGAGCTTTCGTGGGAGAAAATCCTAAAGTGCTACACGACTCCTTGTTTTTTTTCGAAAAAGCACAGCCATTCTCTATGCTGCGTCCTACAGCTTGGTGGAGCTTCCTGGGTGGATGAAACTTCTGTTGAGCAGCATACCCTCAGCTGGGTGTGAAGAGGTGTAGCTCAAGGTTTAATTGCTCCTGAATTTAAAGCAGGAAGCTGTGTGATATGCACGAGAATTTGTTCTGCTGATCAAATTTTGAATCTCCCAAGGGTTACTGATTTGGGGGTTTGGCAGAGGTTCAGACCAATTATTACCCTTTCTGAGTTGTCTTCCCAGCTCACCGTGAACAACACCTGTAACCCCTCCGTGTCTCCTTCTCCCCATGCAGGAAATGAGGCTGGCAGTCACCTCATAGGAGGATTTGGGAGGCTCAGTTAAGCAATTCAGAGCCTTTGAGATGCTCAGAGCAAAGGCACTATGGACAGGAAACTCAGATGATCCTCCCCTCTGTCATACTGCTTGGAGGGTGAGGCTTTGTGGTCAGAGAAGTTTCAGCAGCCTGGAATGAAGGGAACACACAAGCCCCTAATTCCCCAATGGCACCTTGGAAAGGTGGGATGCACTAAAACAGGCCTTGGCAGGTGGGATCACACCCATAAGCCATCTGCCTCCCCATCCTGTCTCAGATGCTTTCCTCCTTTGTTTTCTTTTTCATGAGGAAGGTGATGAAGCCCTGGAATGGGTTCTCTGGGGAGGCGGTGAAATCTCCATCGTTGTTGGTTTTTTAAGGCCCAGCTTGACAAAACCCTGGCTGGGATGATTTAGTTGGGGTTGCTCCTGCTTTGAGCAGGGGACTGAACTAGATAACTTCCTGGGGTCCCTTCCACCCTCACCTTCGGTGATGCTGATAGTATCGGCGGTTTCAGAAGAAGGAGCAGGAACCTACAATAGGCAGCTATAGGAAAATCTCCTCAAAAGAAGATCTCTTAATGTCATATGGAGATTGGCTTAAACCCTGATGCATGAGGTTTTCTCTGCTTTCCAAACTCCTTTTTGTCAGCACTCTTACAACTCTGGCCTGTCCTGTTCACCATCGAAATGTCCAGTCCCCTCTGTATCTTGCTAAATACTTGATCTTACCGCAGACCGTGACAGTGGATTCTGCACACTAATCACATCCTGCACGGGAAAAGAAGTTCCTTTCATTAGTTTTGAGTTTGCTGCCTTTCCATTGCATTGACTGTCCCCCTTTTCTCTGTATGATCAGACAGGGAGAACAGATGCTCCTGATCTCCCTTCTCTAGAGACCATTCAATGGGCTTGTCTTCACTGATGCCAACAAATGCTCTACTGTCCTGGCGGGTTTGTGAAAAGCTGCTCAGTCAATTGGCAAATCGATCCCTGAAGCCCACCCAAGCAAGCCGCATAGCGCTGAGTTGATGAGAGGGCGTTTCCTGTTGATGCAGCCCTCTGAAGACACGGCTGTGAGTATGGGTTAGGCTGTCAAAGGGAGATACGCAAGTTATGTGACGAGGACAATATTTTCTATAATTTGTCTTAAAACAGGGATTCTAGCTTAGGGTTTTAGCAGGCTGCCCTTCATTGGGGTCCCCTCCCAGACAACATCAAGAGCAACAGCCAAGTTCCTAGTGTCCCCTATGGAATTTCTGACCTGTCTTCCTTTGTTGGGGTCAGAACTGCTGATGGAGAAGGGATTTTGGGGCGTTGGAGGGGGTGTGCAGGAGAGCTGGGAATAGAAAGAGATGTCACATAAGGTAGAAAGGCTTTTTCAGAGGAGTTTTGCAGTGTCTCCTAAATTTGGTCAGACTCTGGATTCATCTGGGCTCCTTGGGAAGTTTGTTTCACTGGTGGATTTCTTTGGCAGAGGTTGCTTTGTCCACAGCTCCCATGTGCTTTAGAATCTGCTTTGTCCGCTGGGTCCATGTAGATAAGATAGATATTTTGGCATGAGCCAAACAGGTAAGATGAGGGTCCTAGGTGGACCATGGAGCAGTTTTAGAGGGACATACAAGGTGAAGATAAGAGATGACGAGCACAAGATGGTCTGGGGATCACTGAGGAAAGGTGAGCAAAGCTGTCTCAAGCAGCTGAAGTGGAAAAATTTTGGACAGGATTCACTTTTTTTTTTTTTTTGAAATGATAAATGACTTTTCAACTAAAGTGGCAATCTTCAGAGAAAAATGTGACATTTCGGTTGAAATTTTTTATTTTTTTCCACTGAAATTCTTTTTGCCCTAAGGCTTTGGATTTTTCCTTCTTTTCTTTTTTGTTTTACCACTTCCCCTGTTATCTACTGGAAAAAGGGGGTGTAATTTCTTTTTTAAAAAGAGAGAGAGGGAAGGCTGGGGGCACCCAAAATATAAACCATTATACAATGTTTCAAAGTTTTCCCTGGGAAAAAAAAAAGAATGAAAAGGAAAATGTTGGTTTCTTTAGACATTCAGATTGAATTTTCAGTGAGTGATAGATGTGAAGCCTCCTGCACGGCAATCAGAATGACAGACCGTAGGACTGATTGGGAACTCATCAAGTCCCATCCCCCTGTGCTGAGACAGGGTAAAATAAACTATCCATGACAGGTGTTTGTCCAACCTTTCCAACAGGGATTTCACAAACTTCCTTGGAAGCCTGTTCTACAGCTTAACTATTTTCATAGTTACAAGACTTTTCCTACTATCTAAATTACATCTCCCTTCTGCAGTTTAAGCCCATTTCTTCTTGTCCTACCTTCCATGGACAGCAATTGATCTCAATTGTCTTCATAACAGTCATGAGCATACTTGAAGATTATTATCAGGTCCTTCACTGTGCTTTTCTCAAGACTCAGCATGCCCAGTTTTTATCCTTTCCTCATAGATCAGGTTTTCTAAATCTTGGATTTTTTTCCTCCTCTTTTCTCTGGGCTTTCTCCAATTTGTCCACATTTGTATACACTAAAACAGGTAAAAACCTGGAAGCTGACATGAAAGACTGGATTGTGTCTTATATATCATAGAGGAAAAGTATATAGTTTACTCCTTTCTTTTTTCACAGAGAAGATTCCTTCATGCTCTGATGGCAATCAGGCACTCAGCTCTCTCCTTGGAAATTGGGTCACCTTTTAATGGGGAGATAGGGATTTGCTGCTGAGTCTGAGTTTCTCTTAAGGGCCATTTGCACATTGTTGGGAATGTAGCTTCTAGGTGTTAATCAGCATTTAAGGAATTAGAATCTTCTGGGACCTCTTGAAAGATGAACTTTCAAGTGACAATAGACGACCTTTCCAGGTCTAGGAAAGGTACTCGGGGCAGATTTATACCTAAAAATTGCAACTGCACCACCACAGTGCTTTAGTGAAGTTGCTCCCACGTCGATGGGAAAACATCTTCTGTTGGTGTAGCTAATCTACCTCCACAAGAGGCAATAGCTTTGTCTAGGGGTGTTACGCTCCCACTGGCGTAGTGCTGTCTACACTGTGGCTAGGTCAGCATAAGTGCGTCACTCAGGAGTGTGGGTTTTTCACAGTCCGAGCAACACAGTCATACCAAAATAAGTCTGTAGCGTAGACCTGTAGCTTCCATGTGTTAACAGCTAAATACAGGGTGGAAGAGATTGTTAAACATAGGAGTGAACGTGTTGTGAGGCACCATTCTCATAAACTCATAGGACAGAAAGGACCAGTGTGATCATCTAATCTGACCTCTTGCACAATGCAGGCCTCAAAACCTCACCCACCCACTCCAGGGATAAGCCTCTAACCTATGACTGAGTTATTTAAGTCCTTAAATCATAATTTAAGGACTTTAAGATACAGAGAATTCACCGGTAGGTGAGCCATCATTCAAAATGAAGTGGACCCATTAGCCCCTCTTCAGTCAGAGGACCAGATAGGGTTAGTGGTTTCCAAATTGTTGTGAAGAGATGTCATTCCAGCATCTATTAAATCCAGGATTTTATTGTTTAGCAGAGTTATGAATTTACACGCCCAGGCCTGTCTTTTGAAGGTGGGGTGCAGGTTTGCTTTGAGGATGAGGATGAAAAGGTCAGATCTTTAATGATGGCTTTGTGAAGAGTGGCCATCCAGGGGTGATAGAGTTAGGGAGGCCATGTAGCTGGTTTAAAGCCAGAGAGTCCTAGGTTTATGCAGCACGAACTCTGTTTGGTAGGGAATTAGCACCAGACATGCTGTGTCCAGCAAAAATGAGAGGAGAAAAAAAGAGACAATGCAGGCGATGATGGGGGTGGCGCCTCCATGCAAAGTGATGGATCTCCTGTATGCTGCAGATGTGCCAGTGGCCACCCTAGAGAAGGTGATTTTGTCTTTTATCATTTTACTCTATAAAATAACTCTTTCCCAACCCCCCTTTTCAGGCTTTCAGACAACCCCCCCGCCTCACCAAGCTCATCTTCAGGAGCAAGCTCCCGATAGACCAGGACACACCTACTCAAAGGGAACCAGCACAACACATGCAAAACCTGCAGACACATCTCCACTCTTACAATGATCAAAATGCCTCTTACTCACCTTTCAAGATCCCTGAGTACTACACATGCCTGTCACAACATACAAATATGCTGGGTCAAACCAATGGTCCATAATTCAGTTAGCGCAGTATCTTGTCTTCCGATAGTGGCCAAAGCCATGTGCTTCAGACAGAATAAACATAACAGAAAATGGTCAAGTGATCTGTCCCCTGTCATCCACTCCCAGCTTCTGGCAGTTAGAGGCTAAAAATACTCAGTGTATAGGGTTGTTTCTATGACCATTTCAGCTAATAGCCAATGCTAGATTTATCTTCAAGGAACTTGTTTAATTCTTTTTGAGCCTCATTATAGTCTTGGTCTTCACAACGTCCTCTTACAAAAAGTTCCACAGATTGACCGTGTTAGGTGAAGAAATACTTCCTTTTGTTCGGTTTAAACCTGCTGCCTATTAATTTCATTGGGTGATCCCTGTGTTTTTGTGTTATGTGAAGGAGTAAATAACATGTCTTTATTTACCTTCTCCACTAGACATCATTTTATAAACTCATCACATCCCTCTTTGGTCCCCTCATCCCCAAGTTAAAAAGTAACAGTCTTTTTGCTCTCTCTTCATGTGGAAGCTGTTCTTTTACCTTTAATCATTTTTGTTGCCCTTCTCTGTACCTTTTTCAGTTCTAAGAGACCTATCTGATATAGGGTGATCAGACCTGCATGCTGTATTCATGGTGTGGGCGTCCTGTGAGTTTATGTATCATCATAGTGATATTTTTCTGTTTTATTGTCTCTCTCTTTCCTAAGGATTTCCAACATTCTGTTAAAGCAACGAGAGTCCTGTAGCACTTTATAGACTAACAGATTTCTTCTGTCATAAGCTTTCGTGGGCTCCAACCCATTTTGTCAGATGCAATATTCTGTTAGTTTCTTTGATGGCTGGTGCATATTGAGTTGCTGTTTTCACAGACTTGTCCATTATAATTCCAAGATTTTTTTCTTGAGTTGTAGCGACTAGTTTAGATCCCATCATTTTGTATATATAGTTGGGATTATGTTTTCCACTGTGTGTTACTTTGCATTTGTCAGCACTGAATTTCATCTGCCCTTTTTTCCCCTCAGTTACCTAGTTTTGTGAGCAACTCTTCCCAATCTGCTTTGAACTTTACTTTCTTGAGTAGTTTTGTATCATTTACACATTTTGCCACGTCATCATTTACTTCGTTTTCCAGAACATTTCTGAATATGTGCTATAGCCCTGTTCCCAGGACAGATCCCCATATGGTACACCACGATTTACCTTTTATTATTCTGAAAACTGACCATTTAATCCCATCATTTGTTTCCAGTGTTTTAACAAGTTATTGTAATCTGTGAGAGGACCTTTCCCCTTATCCCATGACTGCTTCCTTTGCTTAAGAGCCTTTGGTGATGCACCTTGTCAAAGGCTTTCTGAAAGGCCAAGTACACTAAGTTCACTGGATAACTCTTGTCCACATACTTGTTGACCCCCCTCAAAGAGGTCTAGTGGATTGGTGAGGCACGATTTCCCTTTACAAATGCTGTATTGATTCTTCCTCCAGTAAATCATGTTAATTTATGCCAAGTTCCAAAGGGCAGCCATGTTATTCTAGTTCAGTAAAACAAACAAGGAGTCCTGTGGCACTGAAAAGACTAACAAATTTATTTTTGGCATAAATAAATTTGTTAGTCTATAAATGCCACAGGACTCCTTGTAGGTTCATTTATGTGTCTCATAATTTTGCTCTGTACTATAGTTCCAATCAAAGTGCCTGCTACTGAAGTTAGGTTTACTGGCCTGTAGTTGCAAGGATTGCTCTGGAGCCTTTTAAAATATATGGCGTACCTTACACAGTGCATCAAATGCCTCACAACAGGGATGTTGGTGAAACCAGACGACCGTTATGCTCTCTAATGAACTAACTCAGAAAAATTATAAAAGACAAGCATGCCATAGCAATGCTGATTTTTTAAATGTGTCTGCTAGAAGCTAACTAATCAGCTGTTTTCCCATTCACTGCTGCCTGTATAGAGCTCTCCATGAATTTTAACTGGGATGTCTTGGCTGAGTCAGCCCCTGCAGTATCTTTCTGCTTTTTCTGTCATTCTTTCTCACACATCATATTGCTGTTATTATCCCATTGCACTAGCATTTTACAGACAAACAAAACAGTCTTTACTCCAGAGATTTCCTCCTGCAACTTACCATGTTATTGTCAAGAACATCCTGTGAGTTGAATAGATTGTTTTAATTGTCATTATTTTATCTCTACTTTGAAACAATTAGGTTTCGAGGCTTTTTTCTTTTTCTTTTTTTAAGGAGTCTCATAGTTCTTCTTAAAATGTTGGGACTTCTTTGAACCTACAATCCAGAGCACATAAACCTACTTGGTCCAAAAACAGGAAGAAGGTTCTGCCGAGAGACCCAACAAGTTTTGGACTGCTCTGCGCTTAAAAGAAAGGCATTCTGGGGGAGACTGACCTGACGAAATGCTAGGGCAAATGAAATCTGACTAACTTATTTGAGACAGACCTGGAAAATTTCCTCAGAATTGAGTGAAAGCTGCTATTTTGTCCAAAGTGCCAGGGATTGAACCAGGAACATCCAGAGCTCTCAGCACAAGTTTCTGCAGCTTGAACTAAAGAGTGATTCTCTGTAGCTTTGGACTGAACAAATGCTTTTCCTCTGGGGATCAGACACAGAGCAGGACCCATAATATACATGGGCACTGGGTTACAGACTTCCTAGGAACATCTCAAATACCCGTGAGAGGCAGCGGTTCAGATCGGTATGGAGGCCTGGTCTAGAGTAGAAAATGCGGTCAGATTAAACAATGTTGGTCAAGAGTGTAGATTTTTAAGTCATCAGGATGACCCAAGTCCCTGTGTAGCCAGAACTAGGTCAATGGAAGAATTCTTCTGTTGACCAAGCTAATACCTCTTAAGGAGATGGATGACCTATGCCAACAGGAGAACCTGTCCCGTTGCTGTAGGAAGTGCCCCACAGTAGCACTAAAGTGATGCTACTGTAGCATTTTAAGTGCAGACATGCTCTTAATCATCACTAGGGACTGAAAGGGGAGTGCTGAACATGAGCCTTTCTTTGTGCTGGGTGGGAAATGGGTTTTCTTATTCTGAGAATATTTTTGAGAGTTCAGTATTTTTTCTTGTCACAAATTGACATGAAAAGTCAAACCTTAAAATTATTCAGGAACAAAAAAAAATTCCCCTTATTTTGGTGCCAGTTGAAATGTTTCAGTTTGATTTTTGATCTTCTTTTCCTATTTTTAATCTTTTCCCAGCCAACGTAGCTTACGTTTTGAAACAGAAGGTTTGTGGAGACTGGACAACTGCAATTTCTATTTCGTTTTATTTAGAAACAATGAAAATGATTGATTAGACAATTGCCCAGATTTTCTTCTAGACCTGTTTTGGTAGCTGAGAGAGAGTCACCCACCCTGGGCTTTGTTTCTGTCTTGACGAAGCATCGTGTTTTGGATGAAACAAATTTTCGCGCCCAGTTCTAGTTTTGACAGCTTTCACTAAGCAGCCAGGCTCCAGAGTCAGGGTTGTCAGGAGTCACCCAGACCTGAGAAACTTAGACAAGTTTTGCTCAAGCTAGCATGCTCAAAATAGCGGTGTGGACATTACAGCACTGGTAGAGGCTTGGGTTAGCCATTCTGGCTCATATCTCCTGGATCAGAGCTTGGGTGGCCAGCCAAGCCTCTCCCAGACAGCCACGCAGCTTTTTTTTTTTTTTGGCCAAGTATGTCTGCCCAGGTTGTGAGCCCCACTTTGGCTGTAGTGTAGATATACCCTAGCAGACTTGAAATCTCTCTAGCTCAGAGCAGGAGGTGTAACTCACTGATCAGTGCCTTACAGGGACTCCAATGGGAGGTTGGCATCCTTGTGAAATTAGGCTACGGGGAGAAGGCTCTGGGAGTCTGACTAGTCAGCAGGAGAAGCAGTATGGGTGAAGAGGGGAAAGAGAAAAGGAGCTTGCTGGATGTGGGGGCAGAGAGAGAGAAGGATGGGTGAAGTGGGGTTTAAGAAACTGGACTGTGAATGTGAAGGTCTGGGTCCTTTCCCTGCTCTGCCATAGTCTCCTTGTCTGAATGACTCAATCTGTCTGGGCCTCAGGCCCCATCTGTGAAATGGGGATCCTGATGCTGCAGTTCTTTCTGCCTTTGTCTGTTGTCACAGAGAGCTCTCTGGGAAAGGGACTCGTCCTTTGTGTTCAAACAGCACCTGGCACAAAGGGGCTGTAATCTCATGGGGGGGGGGGGCTACAGTAATAATCCAGGAAATGGAAGAGGGGTGAAGTGGGAAACCAGTGGCACCCAAAAATAAACCAATGGCTTTAGGTGGGTGTGATGGGGTAGACTCCCAATATTGGCTCTGAGAGGGCAGAGGTGGGTCAGGTGGGATCAACCAGCCAATTAAGCGGCAAACTGGGAGAATTAAGGGCAAGAGGAAAGCCGAATTAGGATGAAATGCACCTGAGCAGAGGTGGGCTGGGCAAGCATAAAGCTGGCATCAGTAAAGGTTGCTCAGAGGTTGTTAGTGGCCACCCTTGGTGTAGTAGAGTGAGAAGGAGCAGGCCCCTGGGAGCCTGGGCTGAAGGGAAGGGTGTACCCTGAAGAGAGCAGGATGCAGAAGAGAGCCTGTGGGAAGCGGAGTCAGACGCATCCTATGAAATGCGCAGCAAGGTTGGGGACTGAAGAGACCTGGGCTGCAATCCAGAGTAGAGGGTGGGCCCGAGTTCCCCTACTTGTCCCCACCAGCAGGGCAATGACCTGGAAGACTGCTTGGGTCATTGCACGAGTGACGGGGCCAGAGCACTGGGTTTGGGAACTGAGAAGAGGAGACTTTGAAGGGCTCTGCCATGGCAGGGGGAAATGCTGGATGGCCAAATTATGAAAGGGCAGCAACAAATTCTGGAGTGAGAGGGGCTATGGACTAAGACCAAGAGGCAGGTAGATGGCGTGCAACTGCAGGAAAGGGTGTCAACCTCACGAAACGAATCCCCATAGTGGCCAGAAGGAGGCATCATTCCAGCTGTGAGTAGAGAGCCTCAGTCACAGCGAGCAAGAAGACTTTAGGGGTCTTTCCAGACCAAACCCTGGCAAATTTCTGTTCATGGCTCAACCATCAGGTCCCCTCCTCATCGTTCCACCTGGGGAAGAAAATCGCAGTCAACACCCATGCCAAGCCGTGAAGTAGTGATGCCATTAAAGGCCAGACTCTGACAGCAGCAAAAAGTTGGATCATCCCATCATCCTCTTTATTCTCCCTTTTTCTTTTTCATCTGGTGGAAACAACCGCCCTTGCTGCTGGTTTCAGAAACTGGGGGACTTGCAACTCTCAGCCAACAGTGGTGCTATTAAAAATGAAAGGCTAAAGCACAGCTTGATTTTAATTCACTCCATCAAAGTTAGAGATGTATAAAATTATTATATATCTATGCACGCCCCTCTCCCCACCCCCCTTGAAGAAGGCAGTGCTGGGAACCCTGTCGAGTGTTGTCACTGAAGTGTTGCCTAAAGCCTATCTCTTATCTCCCTAATTTCAAAATGGTTCTAAAGAAATAAGCGCCTTTCAAGTTCGTGTGCTGTGAAGTACAAACCGAGCCTGGCCATGGAAAGCTTTGTGTGTTTGAAAGAGGCGGCTGCTCCTGTCTAGTTTGAAGCCCAGCTCCGAGGGGCAGCCAGGCATGAGGAGAGGAGCAATCTTTGCTGTTCAGTCGTGAAAGGAGAAAAATGGGCCATTGAACTCTGTGATTCATTTGCCACTTGGTTTAGCCTTGGCTGAGCCTGACACCCATGTCCCCATGGCACATGGCTGGTGGTGCCGCATGTTGCTTCCTCCAGGCTGTGACCGTAGCAGGTTGCACAAACAGAGTGGTGGGAAGTTAGATGAACATGAGGAGTGAAGCCAGCGGAAAATCAAGGAGGATGCATTTCCCTTTGACTCAGTGCAGATAATACCCTAGCACGGTGCTCAGGGGAGGTGATTCTGTTGGGAGAGTTGAGCCCAGTGCTGCCCAGCATGGAGCAATCTTGGTGATTGATTAGGGGGCAATGTGTCACCTCTAAGGTCCACGTTGACCCCAGACTGTGGGCAGGCAGTTGTGTTGAGGCGAGGGCATGGCGTGCAGCTGAAAGGTGACTCGGGTAGGGGGTAACTAGCCTTTCACTGTCTGCAGGACCCCAGTGTGATGCCAGTGGGCTATTGCTACAGGGCACAGTGTGTGACTAAGGAGGGGTACCTCTCCCTGTAGCCAGCCTGCCCTGTGGGGTGGTAGCTGAGCTGTGGCGGACAGGCTGTCTGTTCAATGAGATACAGCCACTTGGAGGGGAGGAGATGAGGTGTAAAACCAAGTCCTAGATGGTCTGCATCTGCTTGGTAAAGAGCCGTTTTCTTTTGTTTTCTTTTGTTTTGTTTTGTTTTGGTTTTTTTGCATACAGCAGACCCAGCGGGTAACTCAGGGGTGCTGCTGGCACTTTGGATAATGTCATTCTCCCTGCCTAAATTCACCACCGTGGTTTCAACTGGATATGGGCTTGGTCCCATCTCATTCCAGAAGGCTGGATGTCTTCACAACACACTAGCCTAGAGCAACTACTTTCTGCTTCACAGGGGGCCAAATTTCGTTGGTAGGGAGTTGAAAATGAGAGAGGCTCCATGTGTCTGTGTGTGTGTGAGAGAGAGAGACTTTTATGTTCATGTGAGAAATTGTATGTGTGTGAAAGAGAGAGATGTGTGAAACACTGCTGTGTGTGAGAGAAAGGCGTGAGAGCCGTGTGTGTGTGGTATTTGCAATCAACCGTTTAAAAAAAAACAACCCACCACCATCGGACCCTGGGCTGGGACACGGTGGAGAGAGGCAGGTCTATGTCCCCCTCTTCTTCTGCCCTCCTCCTGGGCAATGCCACCAGCGGTTGTCTGTATCTCAAAACAACTGACCCACCTGATCCCTGCGATTACTCGCTCCCCCAAAACCAGAGACTCTTTGCTTGATTGTCTGTCCAGGCTGACTGGCCAAGAACTACTGACTTGCCCTACCTGAGGGCTTAAGACTGCCATTTGTTTGCCCCAACAGAGAGGCCAAGGACTACTGGTTTGCCCTAGCGGAGGGTGAAAGGAGATCTGCCCCTGAGAGGACCAGGAACGGATGCTCACAGTCATCTAGCTCTTGACATCCTTGCTGACAAAACTGCCCATGTCAATGGGCTCTTCTGGTGTGTAGGTGCAAGAGGTGACCTCTGAGTTGACTTTGCCAAGGCTGGGGTCACTGATCCAGCTGAATGAGTCTCACAGGGACCCAAGAAGCACAAATGTGGTGCTCCCCAAATGCTGAGTGTAGGAGAAAATAAAAGGTTAAAACAGAAAAGACAAGTAGAAATGGTCAGGCCTAAGGCCTAGCGAAACAAACCAAAATAGTAGGCTTGAGTTGGCTAAATAGTCAAGTTGGCAGGAGTAGGCTTAAAGAAGTCTCACCTCACCAGCAACTGGCAAGAATAAACTGCAGCTACTAGAGCTGTAACTTGGTGTTTTGCTGCCTAGGGCACGTTCCGACTGGAACACGCCCCTTCCCATGAGCGGTGCTTGCAGCCGGCACTGCAAAGATGCCCCTTTAATAGCGTGGCTCTATTGAGCTACTTTGGGCCACCCAGGGCTTTGCCCCATCAGCCCCGCTGTAGTTACGGCCCTGGCAGCTACAGTCTGAGTGGCAAAGCGCTTTAAAGGTAGGAGGTGGTGGGTTGGCCTAGCACCAAGGAGATAAGAAGGGATGCTACAGCCAAACCATGACACTTTGATGGATGGAGACTTTTAGTGATGTGTGGACCTATCAGAGTTAAGAGTGGCATCAGAAGAGGGATATGTGGCTCAATCAAAGTAAAATCAGACCCCCAAAGGGGGCTGAACCAACAGATCTGAGAAGTGTATAGAAGTAGGGGCCCTGGAGCTCAGATTTCATGTACCTGAGGGAGTGATGGAGAGTCCTGCCATGAGCTGAGCTGCTCTGTTGCACTGAGAGCACAGCAGATGTGGTGACATAGGTCGCTTGCCATTGTGCTACATTGCAATAAAGCCTAGCCTAGCTCCTTCATTTATACAGAGAGGTTGGTTTCTTCATTGCTACAAAGATGTCATGGTGGTTGCTTCTATCATGAGTGTTACCTCAGTTTGACCTCATGCACCCGGGGTACAGCTAGGCTCCAAATCACTGAGCTAACTAAGCCCTCACTAGAGATTCAAGCCAAAGGTAACACAAAGCATTAAGCAAAGAAACACCTCCGTTTAGGGTCACCAGGCTAACTCGGTCTCTGCTTAGAGATCCAAGCCAAGCTCCAGATCACTGAGCTAACAGAGTCCCCACTTAGAGATCTGAACCAGGGTAGTCCTGCAGAAACACGTGTAGAGAGAGACACACACGCAACCAGCCACATCTGTGTCAGATGCAAAACAACACAAAGATAAGAGTGCTTTCCGCCCTACTTACCACACTGAGGCTGCTTGAGGTGCCTATCAGAGACACTGAATTGATAGTCTGTGCTGACTGTGATGGAAAGACACCCTAGTCATGCACCCATTTCCCACACACATTACTGTGAAGCAAATTCTGTCAGGGAGAAAATTGCCAAGTGCTATGAACATTGCAAAGCCTTATATCTGACCACTTGGTACCCTTCAAAAATGGTACCTCTGATGTCTCCTTTGAAAAGCAGACTGATGTGTTTGTAGTCATTCCCCGAAGGGTATGGGACTCTGAAGACCAGTTGCATACAACCAGCATGCAGGTCACTCTCTGGGACAAGCTGTGCACAGTGGGGATCTGCAGCCTACACATAGCGCAGCAAGCAATTCGGTGAGGGTGCTGCAACCACAAAGCCAGCTTCTGGAGTAGTGCAGGAAGATGGCAGAGGGGCAAAGACTCACCCGTCGATCGCTCAGAGCTGCTCCTTGGAAGACTTCATGGAATACTTTTGTGCTTTTGATTTAACTGGCTGTTCTGCGCTGATTGCCTGGAAGCTTGCTGAAATAAGAGGTGCAGAAAAGCCTAACCCTGACATATGGGAGGCGTTATGAAAGGGAAATCGGGCTGTTCAGAGGCTGTGCACTTTGTTCCAGTGAAGCCCTCGAACACAGAAAGAGAGCAGTGAAAGTTGCTGGGGACAAGTGGGCGAAACACAGACTTCACATGCTCTTTGCTTGTCTTTCTGGCAACTCCGTCGTTTCAGCAGAAACACATGGCTGGAATGACTAGTCCAAGAATGACCCACTAGGTACCGTAAAATGCCGAGAAGGGTCATGAGGCGTTGTGGTGTGGAGCTGCCATCCTAAACTTCCCCCATGGTGGGGGAAATCGCCCCAGTCTGCCTTAAGACACCAGAAAATCTAGCCACAGAGGTGGGACCAAATCTAAGAAGGAGAGTGAAGCTGAATACAAAAAACATTCCAAGAAATGGGATGAGTTTATTTAGTGACAGCCACCAATCACCAGCTGCTTCCTATGTTAGTAACAAAAGGCAGGAACCCCAAAGCCAGGGTGTGAGGTAGGCCAGTTTGGGTGGCCAGGGAGAAGTTATGCCTTGCAAATTGCTCATGGACGTTGATTATTCTTAATCACCCTTGACCAGGACTTGAGTCAAGCCAGGGTTGCAAAGGTGAAAAGCTCCATATCCCATTGCCAGTCCCTGGAGCCAGCCTGCGCTGCCTTTCCTATGTTTTTACTAATAAGACCTCAAAGCTCCGAGGAGTTATCAGAATGTTGCATGATGAGTATAAACTACTCACACCACCACTAGCAAGGGGAACATACTTACCAGTGACTTGAATTTCTTCTTCGAGCGCTGCTCAGATACATTCAGGAATAGGTGTCTTCATGCCGTAGTGCCGGATTAGTTGGAACTTTTTGCCTTAGGCTGTCAGAAGAGGGCAGGCGGCCACCGCCCCCCGCGCCACCTTGTGGCTATATATGTGTCCGTTGCCAGACCCTTCCCCTGTTTCATTTCTTCTGCCTTCACATCGGTGGTGAAACTGCCTGCTCCTTGCGCTTCACAAGCAGCCTGTCCTTCTCTCACTTTATGAGCTTCTCACCTGACGGGGAGCACCTACGTGTGGATGTAGTTCCACCGAAGATGGTCTCCCTGTCCTGGCTGGAACATCGCTCTAACTCTGTTGTCCACCATGCTGGGGTTCAAACCCTGTGCCGAAAGTGGCAAGGCCTTCCCGTGGGACAGTCCCCATGAGAAGTGCCTCTGGTGCCTGGGCGAGAGCCACATGGTCATTGCATGCTCCATCTGTCTGTCCTTCAAGCTGAGGACAATCAAGGAAGGGAGCAAAGGTGCTGTGCCCTGGCCTGCAAGCAGGCTTGGCAGCCCTCTCCCGAGGCTTCGGGACCTCCTGCGGCACCGGCATGCCAGTTCAGCACCGGGACCCACCCGGCACCATGCTGACAGGGGCCGCAGGACAAGCTCAGTACCGACGTCAGTATTGCGGCACTGACACAGCCCTGCATCCCCCACATGGGGCTCTCCCCAGCACCAGTCGGGCTCGACCCCGGTACCACAGCACCAACACAGACCTGCACCTTCAACCTGGGGCTCCCCCCGGGGCCAGTTGGGGTCGATGCTCATCCCGACAACAACGGAGGCAGTGGAGGCTTCAAGGGCACTCCTCCTGTTGCCTACACCTCCCTCCCCGGCACCGGTTAGAAGGGGGTGGGCCTGGCCCCAACATAAGCGGCCCCGCTCCCCTTCCCCACCATCGGCCCGGGCCTCCAAAGCCTTGGAGTCCATTACACCCCTGAGCCATGGTATTGTGGAGCCATCCCCGTGGCAACATATCACCCTGCTGTCTCTGCTACCGTGCCGGGGTCATGAGATGCTTCCTCCTGTTCCAGCCCAGGGGAAGGGGCTTCAAAGGGCTCTAAGCAGCCTTGCCCTTCCGCTAACACTCTCACACGTGGTCACTGCAAGAGGCCCCTGCAATCACGCCAGTACCACCCTAGGCACCGGGGAGAGTCCTAAACCTGGTACTGTCTTCCTACATGGGCGATCTGTTGGCACTATTTGATCTCCTGCGCTGTGTCTCAGCCCACATGGGGATGGAGATCCAATCCTCCAAGGCACCCTCTGATACTTTATTCAGCCCGGTGTTCTCCTCGGCAGAACCAGTCACAGTTCCCATCCACCCTAGCGTCTGGGATTTGGCCTCCTCCCACTGGCAAAACCCGGGTTCCATCTCCCTGGTCTCAGGCACGGCGGGGCTCAAGTACAGGGTCCTGGGGTCAGAGTTCCCCTCACTCGCCCACCACCCAATCCCACATCATGCTGTGGTGGAAGCAGCTTTGGGGGCGGCTCAGACCTCCCGCGATCCCCTCCCGACATCAAGGGATGCAAGGGAGCTAGAACTGCTAGGTAGGAAGGTATACTCCTCCTCGGCCTTCCAGTTGCAGGTCGCAAATAACCAGGCCCTAACCAGTAGGTACATGTTAGATGTGTGGGAGACACTAAACAGATTTAGACATCTACTCCCACCAGAGGCCAAGGAAGAGTATGATGCCTTCTTGGAGGAAGGTAAAATAGCCTCCCAGGACCTTCTTCTGTCAGCATGGGATGTGGTGTATATGGCGGCCTGCACCGTGGCCTCAGTGATAACCCTGCACTGCGCAACCTGGCTACGGGAGGCCACAGTACCCCCCGGCCTCTCAAGAGGTGGCCCTCGATCTCCCCTTCGGGAGTGACACACTTTTCCCCCCAGAAACGTCTGCTGTCCTGGGTACTGCCCATGACCCCCAAGGGGAGTTGAAGTACCTTGGCCTCCTTCTGACGGGGCCCCTACCACGTCCTTCAGCCCCATAGGGTCCGGGACAACTTGACACCCCCCTCCCCTCCTCCTTGTTCAACAGCTACTGGTGAGGACTCAATCCTCACCACCACAACTTCAGTTCAAACCTCTTCTGGGGGACCCTTCTGGGCAAGGGCCCCCCCCATCCATTTCCTGGGAGGGATTCCGTCAGGCCACCCAGCAGTTTCGATGATACTCACAACCCCACTGGCATCACCCAAACCTGGCCGGGGAGCACAGCATCTCGAGAAAATGATACGTGGTACACTCTCCAATAATCAGAGTACGATTCAGTCAATCCCCGCCCTGAATAAGACGAGGGTTGCCATTTACCACAACCAGTACCACACCAAGGAGTGTAGCTCCCACACACCTCCCCACGGGGAAAGCCTCTCCACCCTACTTCCAGTAGGATGGATGGCACAGCCACCATTAATCTTTATTCCCCTTAACTTTCTTCTGCTGCCCTCACCAACGATTATCAAATGCACTTAGCTGCGCCTAACATAGCCGCATTTGATCGACCTCACCGAGATCTTAAGGTATATGTTTCTAACCCAGGGTATTACAACCCCCTTGACCCTTTAGGCCGAGCATATCGCTCTCACCTGTCAAGTACTGGTTTCGCAGACCAGGGCCGGGTTGGCCTTAGACAGCTCATTCGCGGTCTCTATACCTGAGGTAAAGCCCAACACTTGCTACCCCAACTGGTCCACAGCCTGACAAATGACTGGGTGAGGGGTTTTCACCAACTAGACTCCCCTTACTTCCTCAAAGACGGGCTGCTCTAATGGCCAAAGGCCCCTCTCCCCCCCGCTTTTTTCCTTCGATGTAATAGTCCGGTGTCCACGTTTACCGCTCAGGTTAGTGGTGAGGGCACTCGCTTCTCTTCATTCCCTGCTGCTTGGACAGTGCAGCGAGGAGCCAGGAAGCTTCGACCTAAGGACAAGGGGTTCAAGGTCTAGCAGAGGCTCCAAGCGGAGCTCAGCAGGTATGGCCAAAGACCATTCCCACCACCGGGGTGGGAGCCTGATCCTACTGATCATCCCTTGCGGAATACCTAGTGGGGTTCCTCTCATAGTCCTACCTTTGGCTGGTCATAGTGCTGAGTTTGTCCCAGCATAGCTCTGGGACACCCCCACTTGTATACCCTGCAGGTCCAACTCCCTCCCCCTCCTCACGCTTGAGCACTTTCTAGCCATTGCAGTCACGCTTTGGTATTATGCTCAGGCCCAACCGAATACTAAGGGCCTTTCCCACCCAATAAACCTCCTATTACATCACCCGTCAACTGACCACCAGTTGGAGGTTCAGGAGCCAGCTGTCTCTGATAAAACTCACTCCCAGGGCAAGTCTCCTAAGGGAATTAGCCCTTCAGATAAACAGAGGGCTCATAAAGAGACGGCGGGATGCGTACCCTCGAAGTGGTGTTCCTTCCCTGCTCCCTTGATAGACACTTTCCCCTCCTCATGTATGTCCTTGTTCCACCTAGGGGGCCTTCCCTTTGGGGCACTCCTGCCTGGCCGCGTGTGTCAGTACGTTGCCAATTGTAAAGTTCGGACCACACTGGCTGGTCCCGTCCTGGTGGTACAAGGTCATGTAAACCAGTGTCCCATAGGCCATGGGTCTTGATACCTGGGTTTCTCATTCTTATGAGAGACCCCTGAGTGTCATTTTATCACAACCAGCTCCTCGCTTTCTATGCTCTTCTGGCTGATTACCAGCTGTCAAAAACAGAAAAGGGGGGGGGGGGAGAAGAAGAGGAAGACAAGGAGAATTAATCATATTACTACTCCCTTGTGTCGGCACAAGTTTATCAATTACCAGCAGTCTTATTCAACAGGGACCGCCACAGTGTCATTGGTAGGCTCGCGTAGACCTGGGTTATATCCATCAGGCTCATGCGGAGTCCTCTCCCAATCTGCCTTGTATAGACATGTTTAGTGGCCAGGCACTGCCTTCTCCGTGATGATCCGGGTGCTTTACTCACAGTGTGCTCCTTGAGGTTGTCGACTGCAGCCTCTGGCTGCTAGTACTCCCTACAACCTAGGACGAAGTAACTGTCCTAGTCCCTAACTGCTTGTAGCCCACCCTTCTACGGGATGCCAAATGTCTCAGATTCCCGCAGCTATCGTGCGTGTCTCATACTGCCGGACCGGGGGAAACATGGTTCACCTTCTTTTTCCTGGTCCTGGAGGTGCCGGCATCTACAAATGCCATCCCAATGATCCTACGGCCTCCTGAATTCCCTTGTAGGAGATACATTATCACGTGCTGCTGCCAGAACACTAATCATCTGGGTTTCTCTCGCCTCTGCCAGTATGCTTTTAGGCAGACCAGTTAGAAGCGCGATTCTCATCTTAACCAAGATACACTGGTATCCTTTCTATCTGTAAGGTGACCTCAGGCCCTCCTGTGTAGGCACCACACTAGGAGTTTGGGCAACCGGGCCTACTTTCTCCTCTGGCTTAGGTCCGGCAATCTCCGTTTATGCTTGCCGGGCAATGGTCCTTGGGTCGATCTCCTAGATCTCTCCAGGACCCTAGGCATGGACAATACCCCATGTCAGAGTTATGCTGTGCTGAAGGTGGAAGAGCCAATTCCACATGCCATCCATCAGCATGGCTAGCAGTCATATATTCCTGAATATATCCGAGCAGTGCTCGAAGAAGAATGGTGGGTTACTTACCAGTAACCATCCTTCTTCAAGACAAGCTGCTCAGATTCATTCAGAGCCCTCCCCCCATCCCCGCATCTGGAGTTGGTGACTCCAAGGAACTGGGGGGGGGGGGTCGGATGGTGGCTACATATTATAGCCACGGGGTGGGGCGGGGGGCGCTGGCCGCGGGCCGCCTGCCGTCTTCTGACAGGCTAGGGCAAAGAGTTCTGACCAGTCCAGTGCTCTGGCATGGAGACACCTATTCCTGAATGAATCTGAGCAGCCCATCTTGAAGAAGGACGGTTACTGGTAAGTAACTCACCGTTACTCAAGCAAAGAAGACAGTTTGCTGTTGGGTTTTTTTTCCCTAAGCTGTAAAGCTGCAACAAACTTGCCATGAGAACAGCTCCCTCCAAAATACAGCATCCAATCTGAGCAATATTGAAGTGATCCAGACTGAGCGATAAGGAGTCATGAGCTTCGTGCTCTGCCCTACATCACTAGTGGGAGGATTAAAGTCCTAATTATTAGCTGGAAATAAAAATTACACTGTAGAATCATAGAATCCTAGGGTTGGAAGGGACCTCATAGGTCATCTAGTCCAACCCCCTGCCAGAGGCAGGACCACTCCCACTAAACCATCCCAGTCATGGTTTTATCCAGCCGGGCCTTAAACACCTCCAAAGATGGTGACTCCACCACCTCCCTCGGCAGCTCATTCCAATGTTTCACCACTCGCCTAGTAAAAAAGTTTTTTCTAATATCCAGCCTCAACCTCCCTAACCGCAACTTGAGACCATTGCTCCTCATTCTGTCCTCTGTACTACCGAGAACAGTCGAGCTCCATCTTCCTTGGAGCATCCCTTCAAGTAGTTGAAGGTTGCTATCAAATCCCCCCTCAATCTTCTCTTCTGCAGGCTAAATAAGCCTAATGCTTTGAGTCTTTCAACATAGGGCTTGTCCTCCAGCCCTTTGATCATTTTGGTTGCCCTCCTCTGAACTCTCTCGAGCATGTCCCTGTCCTTTTTGTAGTGGGGAGCCCAAAACTGACCACAGTATTCTAGATGTGGCTTCACCACTGCACAATAGAGGGGAATGATCACATCCCTCGATCTGCTGGTAATACTTCTTTTGATGCAGCCCAGTATGCCATTGGCCTTTTTGGCAGCAAGAGCACACTGCTGACTCATATCTAGCTTCCCATCCACCATGACCCCCAGGTCCTTTTCTACACTGCTGCTACATAGCTGAATGTTTCCCAGCCTGTAGCGGTGAAGGGGGTTTTTTCGTCCCACATGAAGGATTTTACACTTGTCCTTATTGAAGCTCATAAGATTTCTACAGAACTGGCCCCAGGACCGACCCCTGGGGCACACCACTCGTGACTGGCTGCCAGCTAGACTTGGAACCATTGATTCCTACACACTGAAACCGTTGATCTAGCCAGTTTTCTATCCACCTTATAGTCCACCTATCCAACCCATACTTCCTTAATTTGCCAATGAGAATGCTGTAGGAAACTGTATCAAAAGCCTTGCTAAAATCAAGGTATATCACATCAACGGTGCTTCCTGCATCCAGAAAAACCAGTCATCTGATTGTAGAAGGAGATGAGATTGGTCAGGCATGATTTACCCTTGGTAAATCCATGCTGACTGTTCCTGATCACTTTATTTTCCTCTAAGTGTTTGAGGATGGACTCTTTGAGAACCTCCTCCATAATTTTTCCAGGGATTGAGGTGAGGCTGACTGGTCTGTAATTCCCCGGATCCTCCTTTTTCCCTTTCTTGAACATAGGCACTACATTTGCTTTTTTCCAATCCTCTAGCATCTCCCCTGTTCTCCATGAGTTTTGAAAGATAATGGCCAGCAGTGCTGCTATCTCATTGGCCAATTCCCTTAGCGCTCTTGGATGCAGTTCTTCCGGCCCCACGGACTTGTGCACGTCCAGCTTCTTTAAGCAGCCCCTAACCTGATCTTCCATCACCAAGGGCCTCTCTTCTTCTCTCCAATCTGCCATACCCATGGTAGTGGGCTGGGAGCTGACCCTGCCTGTGAAAACTGAAGCAAAAAAAGCATTGAGCACTTCAGCTTTTCCCTCATCCTCTGTCATGAGAATGCCTGCCCCATTCAGCAAGGGACCTACACCATCCCTGATCCTCTTCTTGTTATTAAAATTTAATTAATGTAATTTAAACCCTTGCTGCAAACTCTAAAGGAAAGGGCTCATTTTCATCCATAGCTGCTGGAACACCTTACCATTGTCCATGATTAGCCATTTTTAACTCAAGATCAGATGATTTTATTTGATAAACAAAGAACTCCACTGTCAGCAGCAATGATTAAGGGGATGTTTTATGGCATGTGTTATGCAGAAGATCAGACAAGAGAGTCACATTTAGAATTTCTTCAAAGCATCTGATGAAGTGGAATTTTCTCCCACGAACGCTCGCTGATAAATAAATTTGTTAATCTTCAAACCTGCCACAGGGCACCTTACTTAGAATTTAGGCAGCTTTCCAGGACATGAGAGAAGTGCTTTGAAAGGGTTTTTGTTCTGCACCTTTTAAAGTTGACTGTAAATGTGCTTGGTTCAGGAGAGATTACAGAGGAAGACAGTGTCTGTTGCTTATGGTGAAGTTTTGACATGTACTGTCTGTTTATGACTGTAGTCTCTAAGAATTGACTAATAACCCTTTAAATCAGGGGGTCTCAAACTCAAATCACCACGAGGGCTGCATGAGAACTAGTATGTTAGTCTAAGGGCTGCACCATTGAAACCTTTTCTTTCTATGCTATATTGGTAACAATGGTGTCATTGTGGGCCCCAGGAAATAGCTTTAGGGGCTGCAAACAGCCCACGGGTCGAATGTTTCAGACCCCTGCTTTAAATAGTGTGTGCCCCCTCCCAGTGGTGTTCACTCTAGTCTAACTTGCAGACCGTTAACAGAACAGCAGCATGTGGACATAGCCAGGCCTGCCACATTACAGACCATCAGCAAGCTTGGGTCTGTGCTACGATGGTTTCTTCATCCATTCTCATGGCAAGGGCAACGGTCATTGCCTTGAAGGCTTTTCATGTGGAAACACAGGGATATTCCTCTCCACATGCCAGCAGGAGGAGATGCGGGTCCCTTGGGTACCCAAGGTGTTCAGCAAACGCCGTTCTGGTGAAAGGAGCTGGACTGACAGCCCCGAAGAGAGAAATTGACCCATTGAACAGTGGAGATTATTGAGGCTGGCTGCAGCCTGGGCTGGTTGCGCTGAGTTTCTTGGCCCCGAGGCATTCAGTCTCAGAGATTTCCATGGCTGCCCAGTGACACAGCGTGACAAGGAAACGTGTGAGCTAGTTACCCCTAGAAGGCAGTGGAGTGCTGCATTGTGGGATTAAGCTGGGATGCAGATGCTTGACAGCTGTGATCTTTCCATGCACCTCATTTCACAGAGATACACACGCAGCAATCTCCCACTAGGGCACTAATGCCTACCTCGTGCTATTGATATCCCCATTCTACAGATGGCAAAACTGAGGCAAGAGGCCAGGCCATGACTTGTCCAAGGTCATTGAGCAGGGCAGCCACAAAGGCAGGACCACATCCAGTGCTTTCAAAGCCCACTCCAGTGCAGTCTCCATATGTTCATCTGTCTTGTTTGCTACTGTGCCTTCTCCATCAGCAGACAGCATCCTATGATTACCGACACAGGACTGGCGTTAAACCCCAGATCTCCTGCTGAATCGCGTGTTGTGCATGCCATTAACAACTCTTAATCTCATGGCCCTTCTGTTGTTATGGCTGGGGTGAAACTTTGCATGTTAAAAAAAAAAAAAGCAACCACTGTGAACCTGACCAGGTGGCCACACTTGTTAATAATGATCATTCTGGCACCCAAAGGTGCTCTAAATAAAATGGGAGGCAGGCCTTTTCCCGCAGCCCACCTTCCACAGTGGCTCCTGCGTAAGATGCATTGTGCCAGCACGGTCACAACCCAAAGCCTCAGTTCTGCACAGGGCTCCATGTACACAGACCCCTTTGGCATCAGTGAGCTCAGGGTGGCAAACAGGATGGAGGAGGATGGTTCCAGCCAGCTGACCAGATGGCGGCCCAGTTTAAGCCAGTACTTGGCTAATTTGCCTTAGCAAGAACACACTGAGCTTGTAAGCCAAAGATTGGGAGATCAAAGCCATTCTCGCCTAGCTAGCTACTGCTACCTTTAGAAGCTGTGGTGATCCCGTGTCTGGCACCTCACGGACACTTTTGAGCTGGCAGTTTTCTTCCGGGTTCTGGCTGTGAATAGCTGTGTGAGCTTGGAGAACTCTTTTGTTTTCCCTACCCCTACTGCTCGTCCTGTCTCTTGCCCCTTAAGGTTGAAAGCTCTTTGGGCCAAGAGCTCTCTGAGCTTGTGTGTTTGCACTGGACCCAACACAGTAGGGGAACATAACTCAGGTAACATTGATTTCATTAAGGGTGTTCTTTTTAGTTGTTGCCTCCTTGTAATTAACCTGGAAGTGAGCCTTCAGCAAGGCCCTGAGCCATGAGCTTGTGTCAGCTGGAGTGTAAAACGTTGTCTAGCAAACAGGCGATGGGATGAGTATCGTCTTCACTGGGCTCATAAGACGCTGCTACTTCTTGAAGCAGTCAGACTCGTAGAGTCCAAGGTGCAGGAGACTCTTCAGGACAAGAACCCTACCTGCAGGGCCAGTCTGTGTCTTGGTTTTGCCTAATGGCCAATAGCCAATAATAGCCAATGTAATTTGGCTAATTTTCTGCTGAGCGTGAATGTTGCAAAAGGAACTCGCTTTTTCCTCTCCCCACCCAGCATAAAAACCAATGCTGTAAGTTGACAGTCTAGCCATTGTTTGAGCTTGGGGCACGCTCAGTGTAATTTTCTCCACACTACGGAGCAAGAGGCTTTGCATGTAGTTTGCTTTTGTATCCCCACCTCCCACATTTCCTAGCTGCACAGCAAAACAAGGACCATCGCAGCTGGTGTACCCGTTCCCCTTCTTTGTGGGGCTGGCAGACGGGGCTCTTTATTAACCTCAGGCTTGCAGTTTGGTCCTCCTTTCTATAGCAGTCTGACAACGGCTCTGCTGCCTTTGATGTTCCCTTGCCTGGAGGGTTTTGTTTTTTTGTTGTTTTTTTTTTCCTACTTCCCCTTTTAGAGCAAGGCAAAAGAAAATCAATTTAAACCAGATGCCACCAGGTTTCAAAACAGCACCTTAATCGACAGAGATTTGCCTGGAATCGTCACCGAGCTCAGCTCTGGAAGCCTGATGGGTAATGACAAAGGGAAATCAACAGTGCTGTGCTGTGACATCCAAGGGTTGAGCAACCGGTGCAATATGATTAAATAAAAACCTTCCTACAGAGTGATCAGCTAGAGAAAGTTTCTTATTGATCTTCAACAGCACTGTTCTCTGAAACTGGACGGGCAGCTTTGCTCTGTGCCACACTGGTCCGTCTTAGAGACATGTCCACTAAGTGCAACTAGAATGGGATCAAAAGGCCTTCCCAGGAGGTCAGACTGTGAATGTAGGGTGGGCGAAGCAAAGTTTAGACTTTTTTAGTTGGCTGGAGATCTTCAGTGCTTCTTCTTAGTCTCACATGGCATCTGACATGGCTGCCACAAGGGGATGGGAGTCCAAGCAAGGTCAAGCGATTCGTGTAGGTTTCCTGAAAGATTACAAAGCACTTTATGTTCTAGAGTTCAGCTCTGTCTCTCTCAGGGAGTGTGGGGCATCAAACTCTGGCATGTCTGAATTGTGCACATTCATCAGCATCATGGCGTGTCTAGGATCAGCTGAACAGGAAAGGATGGCACTTCCTGTGAGACACCTACTCAGAGCCTACCAAAATGACAAGGCTTGCTGTGGGGCAGACCCCAAGGCTCCCACTCGATTGTTGTGAGTGACGATCAGGGTGCTAGGGATCAACCACAGAAAATGCCACTTCTCTGTAAGTGGTTTCCGCCAAGTGTCAACGTCTCAGCTTGCACTGGGCACAGCAGAAAAACTGTCACTGGCCTGGGTCGAGTAAGTATTTCTAGCCCCTAAATAAAGCCCTGCTCCTTTTCCCAGTATCCTGAAAAAGGGGGTGGGGTAGATTTAGAGCAGGGGTGGCCAAACTTATGGAACTCAAGAGCCATGCAAGTTGATCATTAAACCTTCAAGAGCCGCACTGAGGCATATAGCCATATACTTTTACCTACTCCAAAATTACTAGGTTTATAATTCATTGCACACTTTAATTTTATCATATGAAAAAAGACAAATATTGATCCTACTAATGTCAGATTCTAATAATTACTTAAGGTTACCATGAAAATTAGGCCTATACAGGAAAAACTTAGCTGCTGCTCAATGTATAAGACTGCAGGCTAGTGGCGAGTTTTTAAAAATCCCAACCATGCTGCGCTTCTTCCCACCAGTCCCAACCATGCCACGCTTCTTCCCACCATCCTGACCCCCTCCTGAACTCCTAGGCTGGGGCTGCCTTCCTAAACTGATTTGCTGACGTTCTTCCATGAGCCACAATTTTTCATTCAAGAGCCATATGTGGCTCCCGAGCCGCAGTCCGGCCACGCCTGATTCAGAGCCTGGGCCCCACCTGGTCATATTGCAGCACTGCTGGAGTGCCTGTAGCTGTGCCGGTGAACTGGCTCAGCACCAAGAGAAGAGCATCACTTTCCGAATTACTGTGGCTCTTTTGTGGTCTCGCTTCAAAGCATAACCCAATAGTGTGTCTGCAACACTCTCTGCTGGCTTGATCTTTTATCTCAGCCAGCTCACACTTTGGAGCCTGAGGTTACCCCTGCCATAGGTGCTGGAGCTAGGTATTCATGGGGTGCTGGCTCTCCCACACCCCCAGCTTGAAGTGGTTTCTATTCCCATACAGGGTTTTCAGTTCGGTTCAGCGGCTTTCAGCATCACTTTGTACACTAATTGTTCCAGCCGCCCCATGCCACGGCTTTCCCACCAAAGAGCGGTGGTACACACACACTGATCTGGCCTGATGTGGCTTAGCTTTGAGACTTAGTCCAATCGCCGGTGAAGATGTCCCACTCACAGACGTGAAAAGCAAATCAGATCAGACGTCTCAGTTATTGTGGTGCTGGCTCCAGTTGAATCCACGCCTTATCCCCCCTCCAAGGGGGGGTTGCTACTTACTTTTCTTTCAGCAGGAGGAATTATTTATCAGCTGGGTGTGTGCGTGCTACCTGCGTGTTCACTCTCTCACGGGCCAAATACCCATACGTTCCAGGATCAAAGCTGTGACTGGGCGAATCCATCTTTTCTCGTTGGTTCCTGGCATCTGGCAATGTGCAGCCTGGCGTGAAAGCGAGAAGCTGATCATTTGTAGCGGGACACCAATTTTGATGATTATATGTTGCGCCTACATGACATCAGAATAACGGGGGCTGCTGATGGGTTTGGTTTTGCCTTGGCGCTTAACCACTCTGAGTTATTTTCCTCCTGTCATTTCCGTGGTGTTAATGGCTCCTTGATGATTTGCTAGATTACACGACCCTCAAGGACACAGCAATCTTTTCTTTTTTTTTTTTTCTTTCTTTGCCTTTAATGGGAGGCTTTATTTTAAAAGGATCTAAATGACACTTATCTGCTTTCTGCAGAGTTCAGAAAAACAAATACAAAGATACTGGAGCAGGGCGGAAATGTTTTCAGATTCCTGTGAATAAGAGGATGACCTCTTCTGTGCTGGGCTGGTATCACCTTGGAGGCTGAGGGTATGGTCCTTGCTGGGCACTAAGTTATGGGATGTCGATCTGAGGGTGAAGAGGATCTTAACGGGAGTGGGAAAGAATCTTTTGATTGTCCTTCATGTGGGTACAAATGATGTAGCTAGATTCTCACTGGAGCATATCAAAGGAGACTATGCCAGGTTCAGGAGGACTCTCAAGGAAACGGAGGCTCAGGTGGTCTTTAGTGGGATTCTGTCCCTCCCTAGAGGAGAACAACAAAGGTGCCAGATGCTCCTGATGATAAACATGGCTCAGGCAATGGTGCTATAAGGAGGGCTTTAGCATGTGGCATTCATGGACAGCAGACTGTTCTCCTGGGATGGGCTACACTTAAATAGGAGGGAAACAAACTTCTGGGAGGGAGGTTAGTACAACTGATCAAGAGAGTTTTAAACTAGGGAGTCAGAGGAGATGGTTAGGAGACGCCCAATTAATCTCCGCCCTGATATTAGTGTTGAGAGAAAGGAAAATGAAAAGGAAGTAAATACAACTGGGAACTGTGTGATTATGGGAGACTTTAACTGTCTATATATAGACTGGAGGACATGTGCTAGGGCCCAGATTTTCCTGGATGTGGCAGCTGATGAATTCCTTCTCCAAACTGTTACCAAACCAGCAAGAGGGGATGCCGTCTTAGATTTGGTACTGGCAAGTAGTGAGGACCTCACAAAGGAACTGGTTGTAGGGGACAACATAAGTTTGAATGACCACGAGTAATTCAGTTCAAACTAATTGGAAGGATAAACAAAAATAGAGCTGTGACTAGGGTCTTTGACTTTAAAAGGGCTAACTTTAGAAAATAAAGGGAATTAGTTGGGGAAGTTGACTGGACTAAAGAACTCAAGAATGCAAATGTGGAAGAGGCTTGGAGTCGCTTCAAGTCAAAGTCATAGGAACTATCTGAAGCCTACTTTCTGAGGAAGGGAAAAAAAATTCACAGGGAAGAGCTGTCGACCAAGCTGGATTTGTAAGCATCTCGGGCAGGTGATTAGGAGGATGCACAGAGCCTACAAGAAGTGGAAGATGGGGGGGATCAGCAAGGAAAGTTACCTCTTGGAGGTAAGAACATGTAGAGAGAAAGTGAGAAAGGCAAACAGTCAAGCAGAGCTGGACCTTGTGAAGGAAATTAAAACCAATAGAAAAGGTTCTTTAGCCATATAAATAGGAAGCCAACAAAAAAAGAAGTGGGGACTGCTGAACACTGAGGATGGGGTGGAGGTGGTGGATAATCTAGGCATGGCTGAATGTCTAAATAAGTATTTTGCCTCTGTTTTTAATGAGGGTTATGATGAGCTTGGGGATTGAGTTACAGTAGCTAATGGAATGAGGACACGAAAGTGGGAATTACCATACCTGAGGTAGAAGCCAACTCCAGCTGCACGATGGGACTAAATCAGGGGGCCCAGATAATCTCCATCCAAAGATATTAAAGGAACTGGTACATGAAATTGCCAGCCCATTAGCAAAGATTTTTAATGAATCAGTAAATGCGGCAGTTGTACCATATGACTAGAGAATTGTTAATATAGTTCCTATTTTCAAGGAAGGGAATAAAAGCGATGCAGAAAACTACAGGCCTGTTAGTTTGACCTCAGTAGTATGCAAGGTCTTGGAGAAAATTTTGAAGGAGAAAGTACTTAAGGATATTGAGGATAACAGTAATTGGGATAAAATAGAGCATGGCTTTACAAAAGGTAAATTGTGCCAAACCAACCTGATCTCCTTTTCTGAGAGGAGAACAGATGTTTTAGATCAGGCATGGCCAAATTGTGGCTCGGGAGCCACATGTGGCTCTTGAATGAAAAATTTGTGGTGTCTGGAAGAACATCAGCAAATCAGTTTAGGAAAGCAGCCCCAACCTAGGAGTTCAGGAGCGGGTCAGGACAGTGGGGAGAAGTGCAGCATGGTTGGGATTTTAAAAACTCGCCATTTGCCTGCAGTCTAATACACTGAGCAGCAGCTAAGTTTTTACTGTACGGGGCTAATTCTCATGGTAACCTTAAGTAATTGTTAGAATTTGACATTAGTAGGATCAATATTTGTCATCTTTTTACAATAAAATTAAAGTGTACAATGAATTTTAAACTTAGTAATTTTGGAGTAGGTAAATGTATATGGCTATATGCTTTAGTGCGGCTCTTGAAGGTTCAATAATCAACCTGTGTGGCTTTGGAGTTCCATAAGTTTGGCCACCCCTGTTTTAGATAAGGGGAATGCAGTGGACCTAATTTACTTAGATTTTAGCAAGGCATTTGATACAGTTCCACATAGGGAATTATTAGTTAAGTTACAAAAGATGGGGATTAATATGAATATAGCAAGGTGGCTAAGGAATTGGTTAAAGGGGATGCTAGAGCGGATCATACCTTTCAAGCTGGAGCGAGGTTACATGTGGAGTCCCCCAGGGATCGACCTTGGGACCGATCTTATTTAATCTTTTTTGTTACTGACCTTAGCATAAAAGTAGAAATGTGCGGATTAAGTTTGCAGATGAAACCAAGTTGGGAGGTATTGCCAATACAGCGAAGGATAAAGATATTATATAGAAAGATCTGGATGCCCTTGTAAACCAGAGTATCAGCAGTAGGATGAAATTTAATAACAGGAAGCACAAAGTCATGCATTTAGGGACAAATAAGAATTTTTCCTATAAGTTGGGGATGCATCAGTTGGAAGTGACTGAAGAAGAGAAGGACCTGGGAGTACTGATTGATCTCAGGATGATTATGAGCCACCAGTACAATGTGACAGAAGCTAATGTGGTCCTAGGATGCATCAGAAGAGGTGTTTCAAGTAGAGACAGGGAGTTGTTAGTGGTGCTGTACAAGGCACTGGTGAGACCCCCCATCTGGAATATTGCATGCAGTTCTCACCCCCACCCCCCCATGTTTAAAAAGAATGAATTCAAATTGGAACAGGTGCAGAGAAGGGCTACAAGGATGGGCCGCAGAATGGAAAACCTGCCTTATGAGAGGAGACTCAAGGAGCTTGGCTTGTTTAGCCCAGCTGAAAGAAAGGTTGGGTAAATGTTGATATGATTGCTCTCTATAAATACATCAGATGGATAAATATCAGGGAGGTAGAGGAATTATTTGAGTACAGCACCGATGTGGACATTAGAACAAATGGATGCAAACTGTCCATCAGGAACTTTAGACTTGAAATTCGATGCAGGTTTCTAACCATCAGAGGAGTAAAGTTCTGGAATAGCGCTCCAAGGGGAGCTGTAGGGGCAAAAAACATAACTGGCTTCAAAACTGAGCTTGGTAAGTTTATGGAGGGGATGGTATGATGGGACGGCCTACTTTGGAAACTGACTGATCTTTGATCTGTGGCTACTGGAAATACCAGTGGCCTAAGAAGGGAAGGTAGATGGGGTAGGATCTGAGTTATTACAGAGACTTCTTTCTTGGGTGACTGGCTGGTGAGTCTTGCCCACATGCTTAGGGTCTAAATGATCGCCATATTTGGGGTCAGGAAAGAATATTCCCCCAAGGCAGATTGGCTAAGCCTCTGGGGTCTTTCACCTTCCTGTGTAGCATGGGGCATGGCTCACTTGCCAGTGAATTTTCTATATCTTCAAGTCCTTAAATCATGATATGAGGATTTAAATAACTCAGCGATAGGTTAGAGGCTTATTGCAGAAGCGGGTGGGTGTGGTTCTGAGCCTGCATTGTGCAGGAGGTCAGACTAGATGATCGTCCTGGTCCCTTCTGACCCTAGCGTCTATGAGTCTATGTGCTATTGCCATGGATGCCTCCAGAGATGAAGTCAGAACTTTTGGGGCTGTTGATTCAAAGGCAGCTGGACACTGGGGGTTGCTTGTTCCTTTGCCAAGTTTGTTCTGTGCAATGCCCAAAGCAAACAGGTCCTTTTAGGATGCTGAGGCAGGCAGTGCCGTGGCACACCCAGAGGGGCTGTGCCACTGATGATGCCATCTCAGAATGGTGAGAGAGGCAGGTGGGGGACACACCCTGAGGTCTCTGGAGCCTACTGGCACTGGAGCATACAAAACCATCTGCAAAACAAGCACCTGTTGATCTTTGCCCCTGGGATGATGCTCTTTGGGTCTATTCCTTGTTCATTGGTGGGTACAACTCTGCTGAAGTCTCTCAGCAAAATTCTTTGCTGACCTGACACCCTGGAAGTGAATGCAGTTACGCTGGCATAAATCTGGCTTACTGAATTTAAACTGGTGTAAAAGCACCATCGGGTCAGAAACTGTCCAAAATACAGATCCAGAGCTCCAAAGGCAGAAGGGTTCTGAAATAGGATTTGACTCCCTGTTGTTCCTGGCTGAAAGGTTCAATGAATCTCTATTTCAACCCTTCTGCTTCTAGGTCAATTGGGAAGCCACCAATAACAGAGGTGTGACATGAAATGAAACTAAGAGGATGTCTTCAGTATGGATCATCAACACATGGGGCTGGCTGGTCCTCCAGCATAGCCTAGAGCAGGTGTAAGCAGCTGCGTTGCGCAATTCTTCCCATCTTACTGTGTTCTCCTCTGTGTGTGTTGGGGGGACTTCTGGGGCACATCCCAGGGCTCTTTGTGCTGCATGAAATTCAGCTGCTTTCAAATTCTCTCCCTGTGAATTGCGGAAAGGCATTGGAGGACTCTCAGTACTTGGGTGGTTTAGCCTATGTCCTCAGTGCAGAAGGGGTTGGGTACCAGCTTGAGTCAAAATAGCACCTGAGTTTTAGTTGGTAATCCTAGCTGGGCCGGCTAACTCAAGCTGCAAGCACTACTAAATTGGGGGGCCAGGGCTTTGCATGTGGATGGGGGGTATGGGTTAAGCCCATTAGTGTGTGTATCAGTGATCAGGACCAACTGGGCCCTGACTGATACTCTGTCCAACCTCTCTGAAGACAGAGTGTGTATTGGGTAGGTTGGAGACCGTGATGCTGAGCAGCAGGCACTCTTAAGGGCCAATTGTTTTTTGAGACTTCTTATAGGGTTGCCGGTGGGGATATCACTGGACTGGTAAAGCATGGATGGGGCATGGATGAGGCTAATGCAGACAAGTCTTGAAAAGAAATGGATACAAGGAGGGCCTGAGGCCAGGAAGGGTGGAAGAGGAATATACAGGGCCAGATCAATGAATTTGGAGGGCTTCTGCTTCATGGAAATTCAGCCCTACCCCACCCCACCCCACCCCACCCCACCCCACCCCTTCTTAAGGGACTTGGAAACTGAGTTCACCTAGCAGTCCCCTCTACCAGCTCTTCCATTTGCTGTGGAAGGCAACAAAAATAATGAGGAGGTTGGAGGACATGACTTCTGAGGACAGGCTTAGGGAACTGGGCTTGTTTAGTTTGCAGAAGAGAAGACTGCAGGGAGATTTGATAGCAGCCTTCAAATACATGAAAAGGGGTTTCAGACAGGATGGAGTTAGGCTGCTCTCGGTGGTGGCAGGTGACAGAACTAGGAGCAATGGTCTCAAGTTGCAGTGGGAGAGGTCAAGGTTGGATATCAGGAAAACCTTTTTTCCATCGGAGAGTGGTGAAATTCAGGAATTGGTTAACTAGGGAGATGGTAGAATCTCCATCTTTAGTGGTTTTTAAGGCCTGGATTGACAGTGCCCTGTTTCGGATGATTTATATGGAGTTGGGCCTGCTTTGAGCATGGACTAGATGACCTCCTGAGGTCCCTGCCAATCCCAATCTTCTGTGGTTCTGTGATTAGCAACTTCACCCATTCAGGTTCTTGGTTCCTCTGTGGGAAACACCAGCAATGGGGCTAATCAGTTCAAGTTGGGAGTGTGGTTTTATAATGCAGACCCCTCAGGTCCCATGCCTAGCTGGCCTAAATTGGCATTTGCTCCATGAAGACCTGAGATGCAGCTGCTTTCATCTCCAGGGCGCCAGTTCAAATGTAACAGAGCTGCTTCTTTAACCATTTCTTCTCCATATAGAATAGAATCATAGGGTTGGAAGGGATCTCATAAGACATCTAGTCCAACCCCCTGGGGTTTGAACCCAGGACCTTCTGCATGTAAAGCAGAGGGGCTAGCCTCTACAATATGGAAATCATCAATATTTTCAGAACAGTTTTTTTCTTCTCCCAGTCTTCTGTATCCACCCTCTATCCCTGATTTTTTTGGGTCTTGGCAAAGGAGAGAGGGGTGATGTGTAGCTTGACAAGGGAGGGTTTGGTGGAGTACTTTGGGGGGCTGAAGGATGGAAGCATAAGGTGATGCACTAGTGAATGGGCTAGCAGTGGAATGGCTCAGTGTGAAGTGATGCAATCAGCTCAACAGCTGAGGAAGATGATTTCAGCAACTTTGGTGTCCATGGATTGAAGTGGGCCAGGCCACTGAGGAGAACGTTGCAGCTGCAAATGTAGGCGTTAAGGTATTGTTTGTCAATGCATCTCATATGTGGGGAGGTGTCATGGGATGCACATCTATGCACCCTGGGTTATGATCCATATGGTTTTCCTGTTCACTTACACACTGGGATTGTATGATTTCTTGCCAATTACACTATGCAAGGATTCTTTATGGATGCTCATAACCTAGTCTAGATGAGTAGTAAGATATCATGTTTCCTACAGCATCATGCATGTGCACAGATATGTAGCGTGTTTAGCATGACAGAAGGGGATGGGAGATGGACAGAGCTCTCTTGCAGCAGACAAGCACCTGGAGGAAACAACAAAGATATGCTAACTGAGGTGGCTCAGCAGAGACAAAGGGATCACCTCTGCCTAGAAAGGGAGGTCAAGGGGGTCTGAAGAAAAAGACAGACGCTGGGAAGGACCAGAAGTTTTTGGCCTGGGACTCTTCCTCTTGAAATAACTCCAAGCAAGATCTGGGCCCTGCCTGGTCCCAGGCAGAGACTGGCTATACAAACATCTGACAGCTCAAACTCTTGAGCATGAACTTGGACTATGAGGTCAGTTTAAGTAGAGATATTAGGGTAGTATGAGTGTTTTACCTTTTATTTCCTTGTGGTCTCTCCTGACTCATTTATATTGTGATTCTGCCTTGATCGGCCATATTCTCACCTAGAATTGTAATCTGATTAATAAACTGGTAGTTGTTTTCTCTAAAGCTATGTAATCTTTAGAGGGTGTGAGTGAAGAAGGCCGAGCACAATCCATTTCTTTGTTAAATGGACAGACTAGAGGGTATGGTGGTTGGGAGTGGGGTCTCAATCTCTGTAGGTAGTGACTCCTATGGTGCTGTCTGTGGCTGGGGGTGCTTGCTTGAGGACCGTTCCTTGAGTAGCCAGAGGACACACACCCACTGCTTGGGACTGGTTGCATGGCAGAGGCCAGAGCAGACTGACTCAGCAGTGAGTGGTCACTTGGCAAAGTGGGGCAAATTGGGGTTCAGGAGTGGGAAATGGGGCGGTCACAGTGACACACCGGACTGGATCTGGGGAGCAGCAGCCTGTCACAGGAGGGATGCAACATGGCCAAATTTAATGATGCAGCAGAAACTTTAGGCTAGTTTTCTCCCTGGTAGCACCTTCTACGCATCACCCTCTGGTGTAAATTTTGAGGCTGGATTTTCTTCCCCAGTTTGCTTCTTCCTAACCCCTAGAACACACTTCCATTGTGCTGAATATAATTTCTGATCCCACAAAACACTTCTCAAATGCATAGAACTCAATCAGTAACAACTTTCTTGTGGGCTGGCAGTGGGCCTGTCTGTTAGGCCCTCCCACCATGCGGGGTGGGTTTTATCCTTTTCTTCTCCTCCTTTTGTCTTCAGTTTGCAGATTCCTCTTAAGCTTCAAAGTTGAAGGATCCCCATTCTGTGTTCTTATCTCCAAGTTGAAAAAAGAGAAAAAGTCTCTTCTGGTGCTGTGGAGATAAATCACGTTGGGCTCCTCTTCTGTAAAAAGCTCTCTAATGCCGTTTATCAATTAATTATTGGATTGCATTTATGCTCATTAATTCTTCCTGCTGCCTTACATTCTGGAAAGGTCTGTGTTGCTTAGTATCTAATTGCCCTGTTCTTTGAATTCTTTTTTTGAAGTGAAGTGGATACTATAGTCTTCTAAGGCTACACTTGTGTTTCCATAACAGATTTCCTCAAAGAGATGTCCTGGCTTAGAGATTATTTTGCAGGGCTGGGGAAGATACATTTGACATTGAAACCCCAGACTTTTAATCCTAATTTGGATCCCTTAGTTGCTTGCCACTAAAACACTGATTCAGCAGCATATTTCTTATTATTTAAAGTTTCTCTTGTGGTGTCTTGTTGGGTCCTGACCAGAGTCAGGGCCTCAAGGGCTAGGAGCTGTACAACAGTCATGTCAAATGGGGATACAGATCTGACCTCCTTGGTACTTATATTGAGCATGGAGCGCTGAAGATTTTTTTTTGGCGGGGGGTTGGACTAGATGACCTCATGAGGTCCCTTCCAACCCTATGGTTCTATGATTCTATGCTAAGATGATGAGCATTATGCAAGTGCAATATTGGAGGGGTGAAAATAGGATTGAATCTTTCCTTGCATAGCTCTCCCACTTTGGGCAGTGGGTATTATATTCAGGATCAGGCCTATTATCAAAGATCAACAGCAATTACTGGTGAAATGCTGGGATGTTCACAGGATGTCTGTAGCAGGTTTCCATTCTCCACCAGGGCCGTAACTAGGGCAGGATGGCTGGGGCAAAGCCCAGGTGCTGAATTTTACATGGCACCACATGGCCGGCTGCCACAGCCCCTACCTGGCCCTGGAGGCACATTCCTCCTGGTGCCAGGCTGGGGCTATGGGAGTTTAAAATCTCCTGCCTTGCCCCTGAGCATGGTCAGATGCATGCTTGGGAAGAGCGGGGCAAGGAAGCCTGTCGCCACTCAGCCAGCGCTGCTCCACCCCTGGGACCACGCCAGCACTGCCGGAAGGTGGCCAGATCTGTCCCCAGCCACCAGCTGGGGCTCCCCACCGCCTCCATGGCAGCTGGGGGTGGATCCAGCTCCCTGTCACCAGCTGGGGCTTCCCACCACCTCCTGGTGGTGTCTAGGGATGGATCTGTCTTCCCCGCTTGCTGGGCCCTGGGCAGGATCAGGGAAGGGCGTGTTTGGGGCTGCTTGCCCCAGGCACCAAAACTCCTAGTTCCAGCCCTGTTCTCCACTATGGCACCTCCTCCTGGCCGCCCTGGGGATTATCTCTTTCCAGGTTTGATGCCCCCTTTTGCTGCTCCTTGTGTGCCCCGTGGCATGTCTCTCACTCTGTGTCATTCAAGGCGCGCTTTCGTGGGTTGGCCCTTCAGCCAGTCCCATGGTATAAAAGTCAGTCCATACAAACTGTCTTAAGAAGTCTTTGCGTCCTTTGTCCAGATGGTGCTACCTCCGCAGTGACTGGGAGGGTAATCTGAGCCCAACCTTTACTGCTGATTCCAGTGAAGGGTCTCTCTAATTAGCATCCAAGGTCTGCACCATCTGAAATGCTGTTGCTCTTTTCCTGAGCCTTTTCATACACCCTCTCCCCTGGGGTTTCCCTCCTTCCCTCACTAATGTCCAGATGGTGGCTACCAGCCCCTCATTGCAGCCTCTTCATGTCATCAGCTTCCTGGCTTTCTAGTAGCTCTGCCTGTTCCTTCTCAGCTGGTTTCTTCATCATTCAGGGATCACATAGCTACCTAATTCCCTTCAGCTGTAGCCTGTTCAGCTAACTGAGCCCTTCTCAGCATCACTGAGCCCTTCTAGGCAAATGTAGGGTGAACACCCTCACCCCCCCCAGTGTCCATTTCACAGCACACGCCAGGCCAAGAAATGGACTGCTTGATGGATTTTAAGTAAGCAGAACAAAGGAGTAATGAGCGGGAAAATTCTGCCTGTGCAAAGAGCTGATGTGCCAATTAAATCCCCAAAGCTGGCTTACGTAATGATTCAGTGGTGCATGGGACATGTGCTGGCTCTCTGGGACAGGGTGAATTTCACCCTTGGAGACCAGCCAAAAGGAGTGGGGAGTGTAGAATGGCGACAGGCTTTAAGTTAGCTGGATTTCTAATTAGAGAGAGTAATTCCCTGTTTTCCACTGGGTGCTGCCAGCTCTTTAGAGGAGCTGCCCTTTGAATCTGCCACTTCAGTGTTCAGCCTGCAGTAATAGAAGCCCAGGGTGCAGAACAACGAACCTTTATTTACACTGTTTAATCCAAAATGTGCCAGTTTAGAGAGTTACCAAATCCTTGGAGTAGGTGACAGTGTGGAAAAACACCCTCTTCATTTTATAGCACTAAGCTCTGCCCCCCTGAGGATAGCCCTGCCATTGAAATTGTTTCTTTGGAAACAGAAGCGGGTAAAGGGGCTTGGCACAGACCAGGGACCTGTGTGGTATGGTTAGCCCTTGAGTTACTGACCATTGTTCGGCCTCACTTTAGCAAACTGCAGGAGCATGAGACAAAAAGCTCTGCCTGGTTGTCATCTAGCTGTGATGACTCGCATTCATCTGTTGTCCTTCATCTGGAAGAACCCCGAAATATTCACAAACCAGTGTAGATAATAGGTTAGATTAGAAGGAGAGAGACCCTGGATCAGACCAATGGTCCATAAAGCCCAGTGTCCTGTCTTCTGACAAGCCCATGCCAAATACTTGTGAAGGAATGAACAGAATAGGGCAATTAGTGAGTGATCTCTGTATTGTTGTCCAGTCTTAGCTCCCACCAGTCAAAGGCTTAGGGACACCCAGAGCATGGGGCTGTGTCCCTAACCATCTTGTCTATTGATGAATCTATCCTCTGCTGTGGCCCCAGGCCTATGACCCAACCTCAGCGTGGTCAACCCTAAGCCATCAAAAATCATGAGCCATGCCCCCCAAAACCTGAGAGAGGCTTAAAAATCAAGAGATTTGGAATACAACAGAGCTGGTTTCAATTTCAGGTTTCTGAGTAGGAGGCACAGGGTTTTAATCTTTGTTCTGCAACTAGGCCAGAAAGTTGCTTTAAAAAAAGAAAGATGAGTTTCTTGCATATTCACATGACTTCAGGAGCTGGGGCTTTAAATATTCATATCAAATATTGCCAGAGTTAGAAACATTATCATCTGCATACAGGCCAACCCTTTTGTCCACATTGAATCCTAAAGAGGCATCTCACAGGCTCAGGGGATTTCTCACGTGGACAAGTTTGCAAAATCAAGTCTTCATGAGGAGTGGGCAGGCAATAACTATGGGCCGCAATCACAGCAGAGCACTGACTATCTGATTGGATTATTTAAACTGTGGTTTAATTGAACTAATTCCCATTGCTGTACCAATTAGTGGCACTTAATTTGGAGGCTCAGTGTGAGAGGTTTGTTTCTTTCTCTTCCCAATTCAGAGCTATGCTGCTGTTTAAAAAGGATTGCTTTGATTTTGCTAATATTCTGTCAGGTGCCTGGGGGCTTTTGAATCAGGGGAATCCTATAAATAACATCCTTTAATATTAAGAGGCCAGGTATAGTACGAGAAATGAGTCAGAGATAAAGATATTTCAAATCTCCACATCTGATCACTGAATGATGGAGTGTGCTTGGTTTTGTTTTGACAAACTTTGTAGTGGGTTTTTGGCAAATTATATGCCTTAGTTCAGTCTCACAGATGGCTGCAAGTCTGTGACAAAAAGGAACCCAAGAAAAGAGGAGCAAGGGGCAAATGTATATCCGGCAGGAGCAGGCATCCTCAAGGAAACATCCTGATCTCAATGGCAGAAATCTGTAAAATTCAGTTTTATGTTTAAAATACCACCTAGTCTGAGCACAAGCAGCTCTAGCTCTATGAATGAGGGCTTTGCCTTCTTGGAAGGGACTTTGTAAGAATCTGTCAACTAGATACCCAATTCCCATTGGAAAACTAACATGAAGCAATTGGCTGCTAAATAATGCCGAAAGAGAATGTGGTGCTCACCTGTCTAGCCCACTGGGGACTATGTGTTAAAAATTTTACTGTGGGCTCGATATACAGAAGATATGAGCTGTGGCAGCTTCCTCCTACTGCAGCATATCCCAAAATCTAGCAGCTTTTGGTTTTGAGGTCCCCTTTCAATTCCCAAAGTTGGCCACTCCAGGCTATCCTACCTGCAAGAAGTTGGAGGGTGTCAGTGCTGAAGAGAGACAGGAAACATTTTGATAGTACATGGGGACATAACTGGTAGGAATGGGATCAAATTAATCGTCTACCTTAGTGGTTTTCATCTAAGGTGTCTGGGAAAGGTCACAGAACAGTGGTTTTCAAGTTTTGGTCTGTTGACCTTTTGAGGTCTGCACAGTAAGGCTAAGGTTTCCAAAGGGGTCTAGCCCTTCCAATTGAAATATTGTAGGGATCCGCAAATAAAAAAACATATTAAATCACTGGGCAAGAGAGCAAAAAAGTCCAGTGGTCGTAAGTCTGAGAGCTTCAGTCAACCGACCGATTCACGGCACTCATGCCATAGGGTTAAAAAGAGCACTGATCCCTGAAACCCTCTTGCCTTAGTGGGCCCCACAGTCTGACCTCCAGCCTGAGCCACAGCGGCCACACTATTATTTTTAGCCCTGCAGTGCAACCCCAGTCCATTAACGTGGGCTTTGATATTTGCTGCCATGTTTCTTTTGCTGCCTGATGTAGAGTAAGGCCACTGAGATTGAATGATCACTTGTTCTCTCTCGAAAAGAGATGCCATAGCTCATATGGAAAGCAGGGGCTAGATGGAAGAATTACTAAGCAAAGTTCTATGGCCTGTTGTATGCAGCGGGTCAGACGAGATCATAACCACCAAAGTATAGGACTGGAAGTGACCTGGAGCGGCCGCCTAGACCAGTCCCCTGCACTCAACGCAGGACAATGCAATAATGAGACACTTCATGGCAGGTGGTTTTCTAACTTGTTCCTAAAGCCCTCCAATGAGGGAGGTTCCATAACCTCCTCCTAGAGATTTTGTTTCTGTGCTTAACTATTCAAACAGTTAGGAAGTTCTTCCTATTGTCCAGCCCAAACCTCCCTTGCTGCAGTTTAAGTCCCGTAGCAGTCCTTCTGGCATTAAAATCCATGAAAAACATAATGAGAGTGGAATCTACTAGGCTGTGAAATAATCCTTCCCCATGAGAAGTCCTTGGAGCCCCATTGCTTGGGATTTAAATCTGGAATGGACAAACCAGTGGAGAATGTATTGTAGGGAGCAGTGGCTGGAGGGAGGACCTATTTTGTAATACAAACAAAGTCCTTTGGCTCTTTGAAAGGCTAACTAATTTATTTATTGCACACTGCATATGTGATAAATAAATGTGCTAGTCTTTAAAAGTGCTACCCACCAGACTCCTTGTTTGTTTTGCTGAACTAGACTAATGCAGCTGCCCTTTTGAAACCATTTTGTACATGCTCAGATATTACAGCGATGGGGCCATATCAGTAGTGAGCTAGAGGCGATGAGATGGATCATTCGGTGGTTGGATAAAGCTCCAGTGGAGCCCTGGTCTCTTGCAGGTAGGAAAAAGAAAACAAGGACGAGAGAGGGGTGTATGTTGGTTTGTAAGGAGAAGCCAGGGGCCATGGAGCATATATTGTTTGTTGAACTCTTTAGTGTATTTGGTTTTGAGAGTTTTTCTGAGCTATTTGCCTGGAAGATATGGGCACTGGGGCAGCTCCTCTTACCCAGTGGTAGGAGTGGTAGGATCTCACGTAAATCAGCCTGATGGCAGGAAATAAGTGGGAGGCTGTTTGGCTCTCATCCTGGGAGAAATTAATGAGATGTGCGGAGGAGGGGAGCACCTGGCTGGTGGCTAATGCCGTTTGCTCAGTGGGTCAAGTAGCTCTCAGTCCAAACGGTGCAGAGAGCCGCTACCTGCCAGCTGGCAGGATGGAAACTCACCACGATGTTGGAGAAACCCCTTTGGGAGGCATAAATCTCCTGGGTGAATGGACAGGTGTTTCTTTCCAAACAAGCTGAGCAAAGCCAGGCTGAGCGGGAGACATGCCGAGTGATTTGTGTGTTTGTCTCTGAGCTGGGCATGGGAGCCCAGGAGACTCACTGGGGACAACCAGTCCTTTTGAAGAGCCATCCTCCTGCTTTCTCCAAATCACAGCTCTGTGTCCAAGGTCATGAGGGGGGCAGCCAGCATCGTGTAGCTTGTCCACCTCCCATGTCGTGGAAGGGATTCTTCCTTCTTTGTTCAATTGACCCTGGATGATGAGACCAGTTATTTCTCTATTTGCTCAGTGCTGCTGGAGTCCTATAAACAGGAGGCAGGGAGGGAGAGAAGCAAAACTCAAAGCGCTGGGTATGAACAGGGCCTTTCTTGCCTTTTGCCATGTATGGGAAATAACAGTTTCCTATAACCCTGCTTACATCCCCGTGCCAGCTTCCAGGTCTGGACATAAGTCTTGTCCTAACTCCACAATGATGCTGTGGGTGGGTCTCAGCCTACAGTAGAGATGGTGGCCCATTCCACAACTATAAAATGCAGGCCAGGATGTCCTGGTGACTTTACACAGCAGAGGTTGTGGTAGTTAGGGAGCTAGGGAGAGTCACAGGGTCTGTCTGGGTCCATGGGTGTCAGGCAAGAATCTTTCTAGAGTCACTCCCGCCAAGTCCTCCATCTCCTCTGCTGTGGACCCACTCCCCTTTGATAGATCCAGGTAGAAATTCCTGTGAGCGCAGTTCCTCCTTCTCCCCGGCTGCTTCCCACTCAGTTTGTGGCACCAGCTGTCACTCAATTTACTGCAAAAACCCTGGGTTTGCTCTTCAAGGCCTGCCCCCCCACCCCCCAACATACCCCTCCTTTGCTGTCCTCAAGCCAGAAGCTGCACAGTCAGCATTAGCCAAAATGCTTCTGCGTAACCATATTACTGGCAAGACACCAGTGGAGATGGGTCCAGTTGTTTCCCTCTCCAGAGCAGGGAACCCCTTTGCTCAGCACCCAGGGGACAGTCTGTCTTGGATTAACTCTGTCCAGATGTAGTTCATGGATGGGGAGAACTGCAACATGCATTTCAGGGCCTCTTGCATCACCTGAAGGACCTAGACTATTGCGACTGAGTTAGGTAGAGGGCGAGCCTATCTCAATCACTGGGGATCTAGCAGCCATGATTGGGTGGTGGCTGAGCCTATCTAAGGGGTAGTCGCTGATTTTTGGAATGTGAATAGCATTGGTTTATAACAGGCCCGCTTCCCTCCTGATAGCTGTAGGTCTCTCAGGAGACAATAATGAATGTATATCCTCTGGGATTTCAGGCTGAGGAGCAGAGGTTGATGGGAACATTTGCAGAAGATAAATGGGTGGATAGTCAGCTGCCATCAAGATAGTTAATACACTAGACATGTCCTGTTTTAATCAGCTGTTCTTGAACCAAAGGCCTGGATCTAGACCCCCTGTGAGAAACAGGAAGGTTCACGCTCCAGAAATCTGTTCACACTTCAATTTGCAGGAGACGCTATGGCAGGTTCTAATGACCCTTTGTTTCTACAGTCAAATAGACTTCACGGTCTAGCCTCTGGCCTTAACTCATGTGCCCTGATTCTTCTTTCACAGTAAGTCAGTGCAGTTCTACTGGGGAGTGGAGAACTGGTTCCTACCATTTAAATCCAGCTTCATGTTTCCTCTTCTTCAGATTTAGATGATGACATAGAAGAGTGCACTTATAAAGTTTGCAGATGACGCCAAGCCAGGAGAGGTTGCAAGTGTTTTGGAGGATTGGATTAAAATTCAAAATGCTTTGGACAGAGTGGCGAAATGGCCTGAGGTAAACAGAATGAAATTCAATAAAGACAAGTGCACAGTACTCCACTTAGGAAAGAACAAGCCATTGCACATTTACAAAATGGCCAATGACTGCCTAGGAAGGAGTACTGAGGAAAGGGATCTGGGTGTCATAGTGAACCACACGCTAAATATGAGTCAACAATTTACCACTGTTGTGAAGAAAGCAGATGCCGTTCTGGGATGTATTATCAGGAGTATTTTAAGTGAGACATGAGAATTTTTCTGCTGTACTCCGTGCTGATTAGGCCTCAACTAGTATTGTGTCCAGTTCTGGGCGCCTCATTTCAGGAAGGATGTAGACGAAGTGGAGAAAGCCCAGAGAAGAGCAATACTTCACTTACAAAGGAAGATTGAACGAGCTGGGTTTGTTTATTATGAAAAAGAGGAGACTGAGAATGGGACATGATACCGTTTTCAAGCACCTAAAAGGTTGTTACAAGGAGGAGGGAGCAAAATTATTCTCCTGAATGGCCAATGATAGGACAAGAAGCAATGGACTTAAAGTACAGCAAGGGATGTTTAGGTTGGCCATGAGGAAAAAAATTCCTAACTGTCAAGGGTGATTAACCACTGGAATAAGTTCCCTAGGCAGGTTGTGGGATCTCCATCATTGGAAGTGTTTAAGAGCAGATTAAACAAACGCCTGTCAGGGATGGTTTAAGAGGGTACTTGGTCCCGCCATGAGTGCAGGGGACTGGACTTGATAACCTCTCATGGTCCCTTCCCGTTTCTATGACTCTGTGACTCTTTAGAGTATTTCCTCTTGAGACACTAGGGCCCAGAGGGATTTAACTGTAGGTTTCTCATTCTTGTCTTTCAGACAGATTTTCTGCTGGACACAGCAGAGCAAGAGAGCCATGAGTGCCACCAATGCAAGTCAATGCAGCCTCTGGGCTGTCCGGTCACACCATGCCCTTGGGTGGATCATCAGCAAGAAAATTGAATCTGGTATATCTGAATCTTAACATGAGCCTCTATGGCTTGATCTAACAGACCCTGGCCTGTGTTGCAAAGGTGCAGGCTTGTCAACCTGTGTAAGAGATCTGATCACCACTAGAGGGGGACAGATTCTACATTGCCGCACCCTTTCCCAACTCATCATAATGCCAGTTCTTCCATGAAGTGGACGTTGAGCCACATTTCAGCACCTTTGCCCCACCATAGCAGCACCAAAGACATTGAGCGTGGCAGAGAACTTGCCCCAATAATGCGATGGGGTTGGCAGCGTTCTGACGGCCAATGCACTGAATGAGACCAGCTCCCAGGCCAGGTTTACTGCCTCTTCTGCCAGTTTGAATTCCTGTAAAGCTCGTCTCTCAACCTGTCTAGACAAAATAATAATAATCCAGCTTGACTTGTAGCATTCATCTCCATTTCACATGAACGATATTCATTTGCGTTTAGTGTCTCTCTTAAATAACTTGGAGGGCAGCTCTGTAATTTTGACGAAGGCGGCATCTGTATGCGTAAATGGGGAAGAAGCACCAAACATGTAATTGGACATAATCTCTCTGTACTCAAGGAAGCAACAAAGCATCTCTCTTGGTCTATTTAGTCAAAACACCAAAACATCATTGCTCTGCTGCTCAGAAAGAATGCAGATGCAAATAGCGACAACGTCTCACAGACTTTGTCAGGGTGGTTACCGGGGAGAATATTATTGCATTTTGATTACTTTGTATGAAATCCGCTATCAACATGCATACACAGCTCTGCTTCTCAAGGGTGTTGAGCTAAATTGGAATGAAAATCACAGTTATCATCTCAGCCTTCACAGTCTAACTTACCTGTTATCTGCATTTGAAGGGCAAGGTCTCTTGGGGGGTTGGACTGGGTGTGTGTGTTTCTGAGGAGTTGTGTGAGTAGGAAGTGGTGATACGTGTATTTCTGAGGCTTGTGTGGGTGATTTGTGTCTCCCATGGATGTTGTCTGCATCTGGGGGCGGGGAGGGAAGGCATATGTACCTGCACAAGTAAAGGTTAGTAGTGTCATGGGCATTAATTAACTAATGAGTGTTATGGACACTAATTAACAATTGCTAGGTTCAAATTCCTGTCCTAAAGTGGTGTTGGCCAAAGTGTCAGGAAACCTGAGTTCTGCTTCCTGCTCTGGCATTAGCCTGCTGGATGACCTTGGAGGAAGCTCTTTCCCTCTCAGTGCCTCAGTTTCTCAATCAGTGAAATGGGGATAATGATACTGCTGTCCTTTGGATGGTGCTTGTGATCGGTTGATGGAAAGCAGTGGATAAGAATGGGGCATTAGTTTTGCTGTGAACTGTTCTATCCTGTTTACATGGGCACATATATCTGTGCCACGGGAGCTGGGAACGGCACAGCTCAGTTGTGTAGTGTGGATGAGACCTGTCCAAAACCTTACCATGATTCAAGGACACAGTCAAGGGTTGTCTCTGTACTACAAAACTGGACTGTGCTTTAACTGTGCCTGAGAACAGCTGTTTGTCACCAGCTCGCATGACACGGTCACATGAGACATGTTGGAAGATCAGTAGACGTTTTGCCATGGACTTCAGTGGGGCCAGAATGTCACCCTAGGACAGGACGTGAAGGACACTCTCATCTCCATTTGAAGCTGCAGTGGGGAGTTTAGTCTGCAGGACTATGTCTAGACTAGCCACAAGAAGTTTGAACTAAGAAGTTCGAGGTTAGTTTGAACTAACCTTGTGCTTATAAGTTCGAACTAACCATGCATTCTAGTTCAAACTAATGCTTAGTTCAAACTAGAATGTGTGGCTAGTTCAAACTAACTGGCTTACTTCAAACTTCTTAAATTTGAACTAAGCATTAGTCTGTGGCCACATCATGCCTAGCTCGAATTAAGGTTCGAACTAAGCACTTAAGGCCGGACTAACCACTGGTACTAACAAGTTCAAACAAAGTGTTCCTTAGTTCAAACTAAGAAATTTCTTTGGTTGAGCAAGGGAAAGCCTAGTGTGGCCATGGGCTAAGTTAGTCTGGACTAAGCCTCCTTAGTCCAGACTAATTTACCTATAGGAATAGCCTATGTGTCCTTGTGGGGGGGAGTGGGTCTCAAGTGTGGACATTTTTAGAACTCACCAACATTTTACAATTTGATTCCATTTTCCCATCAGTGCAATGAGCATATTCCCTTTGGCTTCATTTCCCTTGGCGCTAAAATAGCCCATATGACACACTGGCCCTCCAGGGATGCGTTAAGACGTATGATGAAGTCACAAACTAAGAAGATAAAAAAGGAGGGAGCCAGGTTTCCACCGAATTAACCCCAACTGGGTTTGAGAACCATGCATTATGCAAGAAATAAAAACAACAAGGAGTTGTGTGGCACTTTAAGACTAACAGATTTATTGTTAAAGTGCCACACAACTCCTTGTTGTTTTTTCACTGGACTAGACTAACACGGCTATCCCTTTGGAACTTGACAATATGCAAGAAGCCAGACTAGATGACGACAATGATTCCTTCTGGGCTTGGAGTCTGCGAGCTCTAAATGCTGCGTAGATTTAGAGACGAACATTAACTGCTTGTTAACACGCCAGACAAATACCCCTCCAGTCAGGGCTGATGAGAGGAACAAGAGGACAGTTGTACCAGGACCCCAAGCTCAAGGACGTCCTTTACCCCCAAAATGTCTGTAACTGGGGTGCAACGAGAGGCCAGGGACCTCTCGAGCATGATGTCCTAGAGTTCCACATTTCTGTCGATGGGGCTGCATCTGTCATTTCTCCGCAAACCCATAGATTCATAGGTGATGGGGCCAGAAGGGACCATTGTGATCATCTCATCTGAACTCCTGAACAGCTGAGGCCAGGAAACAGCCCTGAATAAACTCACACGTGGTGTGAGGTTCCAACAGGAGCTCACAGGAGTGTCAGAGCATCACTGAAACGTGACCATTTGTTTCTGGTACCCAAGAGGCTTGGGAGGAGGAACCAACTGATCGGTAACACACAGCTGATTGTATATGGTTCTGTAGGGTTGTAAGCTCCTCCAGGTAGAAAGGATCGCTGATTGACAGCATTGGTCCCTTGTCTATGTATCAGGTCTGTGAAGTGATGTGGTTCTCCATGGTGCATTGCAGGTAATAATAAGCCAGGGTGTTATCCTTTGCGTTAATAAATTAATCTCTCCCCTCATGCAGCCAATGAAGGGGTACTGCCCAGTAGTTAGAGCCCAAATGTATTTAATCCGAGGACTGTCTTCGAGAGAGGACGGCCTGGCAGATAAAGTGATGGATAGATAGGAGAGCCATCTTGGGCTTTATCATATGACCCTTGGTGAGTTTGGGCCAGTTGCTTCATCCTTCTGCACTGCAGTTCCCCCTCTGTAACATCAGGATAACACGACTCCCTTCCGACTACCCCTGTTGGTGTTTTTTTATTGAGGAAGGGATGATCTCCTCCTGTGTGTTTGTACAGCACCTAGCACCATGGGGTCTTGACCCTGACCGGGGCCTCATAGTTCTATTGAAATATGAACAGAGAACAAGGGAAGCTAGAAACTTCCACCCTAGCCAAGTGTCTGAATCTGGACGAGCCTGGCAGTGACCAAACACAATCTGATGGCTGCATGGTGAGCTCCTGAAGAGCAGATGTCCACACTATAAAAACCTCCATCACAATTAGCTACATGCCACTGGTGCCTAGCTGGCAGTTTCATTTGAGAAGGCAAGTGAGACCATGGGGATGAGCTGCCCTCCCTGATCTCTGGATCTGGTATCTTCGGCCAGGCTGAGTCTTGTTGTACAAGGGAATATATGGCTGAGAAATGCGCAGTCCATGGGATGCTCAATCTGACCCTTTTCACCAGCACTATGTGCCCTGAGCAACACAAACGGTCATTTCAAAGGTGACATTTGAGAGGCCTGACCCAGGGAACAGAGGCAGGATGCCTGTCTGAGGTTACGAGAAGTCACAACCATGCCTTTCTACCCCAGAGAGCAAAGGTAACACCTATTCTTGTGTCAGAAGAGGGGGCTGACAAGCCTGTCAAGCTTTCCCCTCCAAAATGAATTTGTTACAGACGGGAAACATCCAGCAGCAGGGGCTGGTGGGACTATCATATGTTGTTAATTACTGCAGATCAGCTGTGGCAATGGGGCCTATCCAAAAAGAAGCCGAGTGTCCAGGAATTACAGAATATGCCAACAAGTGGATTTATCCTGATGGAGAATCTGAGAAATGCAGATAGAGGGAAGATGATTAGGGTTAATTTGATCATAGTTATACTTGCATGGAACCAGTTTGGCTGGTCTGAGCTATCTCGATTCGTAAGGAGCCAGCCCACAGGTGATGAAACTAGGGTTGATGAAGGTGCTGCTGCATGTCCTGGCTTGATGTAATAGTAACAACCCAAATACATGGTTTCTCCCTTCAATACCCTGACTATAAAAATCTTTCCAGCAAAATTGGGCCAGACAGATATTCCAACTGTTCTTAAGGGGCAGTTTCCTCACAGTGCAGCTGATTAAAAAAAATACTGTGGTTTTATTTGCTACAAACATTTTGAACAAAAATCTTTTAATTCCAAAATAGTCATTTTTCACCAGAGACAAGGCAGGGGAGGTAGCAGCTTTTATTGGACCGACTTCTGTTGGTGAGAGAGATGGTTTTGAACTTACGCAGACCTTTTCTTTGGGTCTGGGAAAGTAACCCAGGCTGTGTCTGCAGTACAGACCTACAGCAGAAGCACCACATTGCTCAGGGGTTTGAAAAATCCCCCTCCTCCAAGTGACACTGTTCTCCTGGTCTAACCCCCCAGGTGTAGACAGTGCTATGGTGACGGGAGAACCTCAGGGAGTTGGATTAACTTCGCTGACAGGTAAAAAGCTCCACTCTTGGCGTAGAGCGTCTTCATTTAAGCCCCACAGTGGAGCAACCTGTGCAGATGCAGTGTTTTAAAGTGTAGACCCGCCCTTAGCAGGCCACTAGCGTACAAGGCGAGAAGATAACACTTTCCAAAGGATCATTCAAAGGGATGTGTCCCATTAACACCCCTGCAGTCATAGGGAGGGAGGGAATCTGGGGGAAGCTGGTGGGTGGGGATTGTTAGTAGGGTACAGATTGTTGTAATCAGTCATACATCCACGTCTCTGTTCTGTCCATGATTTTTAATGTCTTTCACAGAGATGACGTGGGCTTGGCTCTGCTTTGAGCAGGGGTTTGGCTAGATACCTCCTGAGGTCCCTTCCAACCCTCATCTTCTAGGATTCTATGACTTTAAGCTGCTAGGATCAACTTTTGAAGGGGTCGTGCAGATTTCCTTTGAAGATGAGGACTGATCGGTCAGATAAGATGGGTGGCTTTGGGATGCTACTACTACTATGGCCTCCGTCGGTCAAAATTGACCATGAGTGATGCATCCTAGATGTACTAATCATCTGCTCGGGTGGAACAGCGTTGTTTATGACTGAAAAGACCAATACGAGAATGGCAGTCTCTATTGCAAAGGTCGCATCTATGGGATGATGTTGTGCTTTTATCGATTTATGTGTGAGTTCATTGAAGAGCATCGAGATGGTCTGGTTTCACCCACTCAGTCTCTGCTGTGGCATTGGGTGGCATATGCCATGTGTTGCAGGTATGCGTAGGACCCGCGGAGCTTGGAGGGTGTGTTCTGGAGGGTGTTGATTATAGAAACAATGGAGATCTAGTTGCAGACTTTCCACCTCTTCTCCTGGCAGGGACTGGTGCTGCTTTGGCTTGGGGAGCTTGCTTCTGATGATGAGTTTCCAGAGACAAGGTGGTGCCGAGACCTTAGCTGGAGTAGTTACTGCAGAGCCTGATACCTTGGGCTGGGTTTTTCCTTGCTCTGCCTCTTGTGCTGTGAATTGCTACCACTATAATCTGGTGGCCTTTCATGGTCTCCTGGCACTGGTGTAAATGACTACACAAGGGGTGAAGAGAGGGAGGAACTGGCCTCAAGTACAGAACTGGCAGGATGCAGACAAACTGGTCAAGCCACAGCTATGGGCATCTGAAAATGTCCCACAGTCGAACATGGGATCTGACACTGATTCATCTCTGGTTGGGAGGAAACCACAGAACTGTCCTGCCTCAGTTTCCCTGTGAAAAGGCCCTTATGTGCAGAGGCACAAAGGAATTGCCAGGTCAGATCATACCAATGGTTCATTTAATACAGTATCTTGTCTCTAATTGGCACCACTACCACGTGCCTCTAGGAAGGGCTGAAAACCTCATAACAGAGACATTTCCAGAGGGGTAGCCCCCTGTTTACAGCAAAAGCAACAAGAGTCCTGTGGCATTTTAAAGACTAATGGAGTTCTTCAGGCATAAGCTTTTGTGGGCTTGGAGTGGGTTGGACACCACGAAAGCTCATGCCTGAAGAAATCTCTTAGTCTATAACAGGGGTGGTCAAACCTATGGAACTCAAGAACCTCACAAGTCGATTATTAAACCATTGAGAGCCGCACTGATGCATATAACCACATATTTTTACCTATTCCAAAATTACTAAGCTTAAATTTATTGTGCACTTTAATTTTATCTTAAAAACAGGGCAAATATTGCTCCTACTAATGTCAGATTCTAATAATTACGTGAGGTTACCCTGAAAACTAGGCCCATACAGTAAAAACTTAGCTGTTGCTGGATATAGAAGGCTGCAGGCTAGTGGCAAGCTTTTTAAAATCTGGGCAGTAACTTGTCAATGCAGTACATAAAAGCTCTCATGGTTCTGATCTCTAAATATTGCACAATGTTTTGATTTCACAAATTTCATTGTGGAATACAATGCTTCACAGCAGTAAGTTGTGCTAAAAATTGAAAGTAATCTACATTCTGTTTTAAACTTTTTCTCCTTTGTATTTTTGTTTTTTAGTATTCCACATCATGTTTCAGACTTGTAAAGCACAATTTTAACAAAGCAGCAAGCTGCATTAGGGCCTATGAGAAAATCTAAACATGGCATGGCTTCCCCGATCATGCTGCGTTTTTCCCCGCACCCTAATGCTGCCTCTTACCATGCAACTGCTTCTCTGCTGTCCCCAACCATTGCTCACGTCTCCCGCTGTCTCCGGCCATGCTGCCCTTCCCTGCAATGTTCCCCCTAAGCTGACGATGCAGCTTAGCAACTTTTGGATGCAGCTGAGCAAGTTCCCTCCTGGTTCCCTGATCCGGTGCCAGGCCCTTGCTCATCGGCTCCCCAAGTGCATCCATAACTCGGTCAGCTGCATCATCACCTTAGAAGGAACATTGCTTCTGTTTCCCATGACTACTTGGCTGTCCTGGGAAACACTTTCCTACTTCATACATGACCCAACATTTGCCTTTCAAAACAGGCTTAGTTTTGTGGACTAGGATTGTGCATAAAATAATTCTGAAGGGGGAGGATGCTATGGAAAACAGCTCATCCCTAGTCCCAATGCCTCAGAGTCTCTGAAAAGCCTCAACTGTCCAGAGCTCCAAAGAGGTAGCCGTGTTAGTCTGGCCCAGCAAAACAAACAAGGAGTCCTGCGGCACTTTTAAAGACAAACGCATTTATTTTTCACATGTGCTTTCATGGGAGAAATGAGATAAATAATTGGGTTAATCTTTAAAAGTTCCATAAAACTCTTTGTTTAACTGTCCAAAGCTTGATCTACAGGTTTCTGTTGAATTGGCAAGAAGGAGTAGGATTCTTCACTGGCTTATTCCTTCTCCCTCTGATACAGTGGAAGACTTTTTAACCTGTTTTCCTGATTACCATACTTGTAAAAGGAGTGCATGAGGTGCCCCTAAGGTTGTAAAGTGCTGTGGCCAGGACTGAGGCTGCTTTGGCATGTGGTATAAGGTAAATACAAAATGAACAAATAAACCAACCCACCCAAACCAACCAGACCAAAAGAAAATCAAAAAATATAAAGTACACCAAAATAAATGAAGCAATGCAAAATAAAATCCACACTGAAATCTATGAAACAGAAAATAACTAACAATAATGCTAGTCTTTAAGTTCTTTACAGCTTGTCTCCTCCCTGATCCTCTCAGTCCCTTCCCTCATTGCCTCCATTCCTTGAAGTGCCTTTCTTTTCTGAGACCCCCGGGACACCCATCGCTTCCCTGAGCTGACGGCTCATCCTTCCCCCCGCAACCCTTCTCTGAGCCGGGGCTGCTGCTCCCTCCCCACTTCTCTGAGCTGTCGGCTTCCTCCTCCCCATCCCTCCTCTGAGCTGCTGGCTGCGGAGCTGGCTGACAGACTGGAGATTTTAACTCCCCCAGCCTGAAGCAGCCCCCTGCCGGCAAGCTGCACTTTTTCTTTGAAGAGCTGCATGTGGCTCGTGAGCCGCAGTTTGGCCACGCCTGGTCTATAACATGCCACAGGACTCTCGTTGTTATAACAGAGAAGAAATTGGCAAACTATGGCCCATGGACCCTATACAGCCCGGTGGAGCCTTTCATCAGGTCTTCCAGCTGGACTTGGCTGGAGCAGGGCAGCCGCTTCCCCCTCCCAGCCCTGCCGCATCCCACACGCCTCTCCCAGGATGTGTGGCCCATCATACTGCAGATGAGACCCTCAGGCCAAAAAGGTTGCCCATGCTGGTAATAGAATAATCTGTCCAGAGGGAAAATTTCTTCTTAGCCCAACATATTTTATAATGGTCTGATGGCCTAAGGCATGAGGATTTATCTCCTTCATTGATTTGCTATCCTGTCTAATGCAGCTGTGGATGTTTTCAATAAAGATCTAATCTTTTTTTGGCTCCTGCTCATCTCTTGGCCTCATTTACAACTTGTGGCAGCGAGTTCCCCAGGTTTAGTATTTGTAGTGTATAAAAGTAACTCCTCCCAGACTCAAGGGGGTGTGCTGTGAAAGTTAGAGACTAGATAGCGCTGAGCCTCCTTCAACCATGTGAAAGATCCCTAAAATTGTCAAAAGTGCCTAAGTCCCACTTTCAAAAGTGACTCAAGTTCCTATATAAGCTCCTAAGTGATCAGGAGTTTTGAAAATGTTCCTCTAATCCCATTCTCAATACAGACACCATGACTATCTTTGTGTAACGTTATGAAAAACAAGCCTCTGACCTGTCTCCTCAGTTCATCTTGCTCCTAGCATATTTTCAGTCTGGAAAGTTTCTCTCTATGCCACCTCATCATTGCCTGCATTTCAGCTAATTCTCTCTCACTCCTTCTTGTCACCTTCTATTTGCTGACCCTTCACTTCAGCCGTTTATCTCTGAGATGAAATCTTGTGGAAGGTTCTTTGAAAATCTAAGTCTATAATAGCCAGTGAATTCCATTTATCTCTCATATTCCGGCAGCAATGTTTTCAAAGACCTTTCGCAAATCCGCTAACCATGACCTTCCCTGCCTGAACTCACATGAGCTGTCTTTAGCTGAACTAGGCTTTTCCATGTGCCCACAGAGCCAAAAAGATGGTCTCCTAGGACTTTCTACGCAGCCAGTATTAAACTGATTGCACATGCTTTACAGATACAAATGAATCCAACCTTTGCAATACCCCATGAGGTAGGTACAGGATATACATATAAAGACCACTACACCAGCCACTGAGAATGCAGCTCATTTGAGGCAGAGCACAGAGACTGTTTCACGGTGTGCAGCAAGACTTTAAAGGCAGGAAGCAAAGAAAAAAGACTCTGCAGTTGAAATAATAGACCAAATCTGATTAATAACTGAGCTGGGATTTTGCAAATACCAGCTCTACGATCAGGGGAGTTGCTCCCCTGAAAAAAGTGTTGGGGCCTGGGCCCCGCTCCCACTGCACGGCCCTGCACTGGGGCCCAATCTGGCTCCTGCCACTGCCAGTGGCAAACCACCTGGGCTTGGATCTGGATCCTGCCGTTTGCCACTGGCTGGCGGTGATGAGCTGGATCCGAGCCGGTCAGTGGTAGGTGGCCCTGGCAGGTCCAATCCAGCCCCAGCTGCTATTGGGGCTGGGCTGGAGATATGGGAGTGAGGGGCTGCAGCCCCTCGGGTGCTGTGCCAGCGACACCCCTGTCTATGATTATGCAAAGGTCCCTGGGTTAATTAAAAAACAGAAGGGTGTGCTCCAAGGCGTGGGGAAGAAGGATCTGTTCTGCTCAGTCTCAGAAGAATTTCCCAGCATGCAGTGCAAAGGCCTGATGCTAGAAACAGCATTTGAAACCTCACACCAGACTCCTGCACCCAGTACAGTCACTGGGTGTTTTGCCTCCAACCGCATGCATGCCCTGATTCAGGCAAACTCACAGAGCAGATGCCTCACTTCAAGCACAAGTTTAAATCTCATTTACTTCAGTGGCCCAAACTTCAAATTAACAAGCCTTTTACTGAGAGGAGGTGGTTTCCTTAAGCCATCCCTGAGCATGTTATCCAAATCCTCTCATGATACCCCTGGAAAACTGAGCCCTCCTCGTTTGGCTTTTGCACCTCCCTCGCTTGGGAAGGAGATGCCAAGCACAGCACCTGCTCTGTTTGTTTGCCACCCCTCACTGTTGTTGCTAAGAGGCTGCTCTTCTTCTTCATCTATTGTGTACAAAAGGAAACAGAATCTTGCTGCTAACTGCCAGTTTCCTGCAATTTGCTGCTCGTTATTGCTTTTTGCCTGTCTAATTAATCACTCCTTTTGACTTTTCCCTGCTTATTTTCTCAGCACTCACAATCTTTCCCCATCACTGTTTGTCGTGTGTGTGTGTGTGTGTGTGTGTGTGCGCGCGCGCACGCTGTCTGTTTGGTGTCTGAGGCTGTTCTTTACTGTCGCACTTTGCTCTGGAGCCTGTTACACACAGGCTTTTTTTTGGATTTTGCTTGTTGGCCTCTTGATTACATTTCACCCACCTGTTCCTTACAAGCTTCTACTGTGTCCACACTGGGATTGCTCAGAAAGCTTGCCTCCCGTCCAATTTGAACGCAACTTAAATTGTATGCATCTACAACTTACATTGCATTCTGCGTGCATTGCCTTCTTACCATTTTCCAAAGGGATAGCCATGATAGTGATCTCGTGAGATCCCTTCCAACCCTATGATTTGATTAGTCCAGCAAAAAAAAAACAAACAAAAAACCAAGGAGTCATGTGGCACTTTAAGACTAAGGGTATGTTCACACAGGCTTCTTATTTTGAAACAACAGAGGTTGTTTCAAAATAAGAAGCGGCATGTCCACATGATGCACCATTATTTTGAAACAATGGGACCCGTTGTTTCGAAATAATGACCGTTATTTTGAAACCGTTAAACCTCACATCTAATTGAAATAGCCATTGTTTTGAAACAACACCATTGTTTCAAAACAACTGATATGAAACTACATGTCTGAACAGCCTTGTTTTTAAAAAACCATTTTGAAACAACGGCTATTTCGAAAGCGGGCTTTCCCTTAATTCGAATTAACAAACTGTTAATTCGAATTAACTTATTTTGGAATAAGGACTTTATTTCGAAATAACTCATTTTGAAATGTGTTATTTCAAAATAATGATGTATGTGTGGAAATAGCCTAACAGATTCATTTTTCGCATGAGCTTTCATGGGAGAAAATCCCACTTCGTCAGATGCTTCAAAGATGAGTGAACTTACAGAAAGGAATGAAAATAAATGCAAGGGGTGTAAACCATAGGATCAGGTCATCCAGTAACAGCAAATCAGAGCAGTTGTTAGGTTCAAACTATGGGAAGCCTACCCCCTTGCATTTATGTTCATTCCATTCTGTAAGTTCACCCATCTTCCAAGGATCTGACGAAGTGGGATTTTCTCCCACGAAAGCTCATGCGAAAAATAAATCTGTTAGTCTTAAAGTGCCACACAACTCCTTGTTCTTCTTACCATTACCAGCCATCTAGGGCTGTGGTTTTCAGACTTAGGGTCGGGATCCAGTACTGGGTCATGGACCCTCAGGTACTGGGCCATGGAGCCTCCTGCTGCTACCATTGAAAGACTGGAGTGCATTGCTCAGAGATGTAATTGTTGGGTCACAGGCATAAACAGGAGCATCGCTGCCCCGGGAAAGGACCTGGGGCACCGGCCCAGGCCCTGCCCCATCCCGGGCCACAGGCCACATTCCCGGCCAGGGACGGGGACGGAGCAGCTGCTGCGGTCGCGGGCAGCTGGGCCCTGGATCTCTGGCCCGATAGGGCCGGAGACCGGGACAGGCGGGGCCCTGCCAGACCCGGGGCACTGGCCCTGGGATTCAGGCCCCAGGCCCCATGTGCCTGGTGCCAGCGATGCCCTTGGTCCTAAATTATTTTTTTTCAACTGGGTCCTGAGGAAAAACGTTTGAAGACCACTGGGCTGTACAGACTAGTCATGGAGTGTGAGATTTGAAGGCTAGAAGGGACCACTGAGATCATCTAAGCTGACTGCCTGCACGTTGCAGGCCACAGGGACTCACCCATCCACTGCTGAAGTAGGCCCCTAACCTCGGTCAGCATTACTGAAGTTTGCAAATCATGATTTAAGTACGAGTTACAGAGACTCTGCCATTTCTTCCTGTTCAGACCAGCAAGTGACTTGTGTCCCATACTGCAGAAGAAGGCAGACACCTCCCCTCTCCCACAGGTCTCTGCCAACCTGACCTGGTGAAAAATTCTTTCTTGAGCTCATATATGCTGATCAATTAGGCCCTGCACATGTCATTAAGACTCACCAGCCAGACATCTGAGAAAGCATTCTCTGTGGTAACTCAGCCCATCCCACCTAGTGTCCCATCATCGGCTGCTGAATGTATTTGTTAACAGCAGTCGCAAATCGCCTACATGTTACTGTAGGCAGTCTCATCATATCATCTCCTCTGTAAATTTATCAAGCTCAGCATTGAAATGAGTTAAGTTTTATTGCCCCACTGCTTCCCTTGGGAGGCTGTTCCATTTCTTCACTGCCCTAATGCTTAGAAACCTTCATCTAATTTTCAGCCTAACCTTACTGATGGCCGGTTTATAGCCATTTGTTCTTGTAGCAACATCAGCTCATAACTTAAATAACTCTTCTCTTGCCCAAGTGTTCATCTTTCTAATGTATTTATAGAGAGCAATCATCTCTCCTCTCAGCCTTTGTTTGGTGAGTTCTAAACAAGCCGAATTCCTTAAGTCTCTTCTTGTAAGGTAAATTCTCCATCCCTCCGACCATCCTCGTAGCCTTTCTCCCCACCTATTCACATTTTAATTCATCTTGCTTTATCATGGGAGACCAGAACTGCATACGCAATTTCAGATGAGATCTCACCAGTGCTTTGTGTAATGGCATTAACACCTCCCTAACTCTACTGAAAATACTGTGCCTGAAACACCCTTGAGTTGTATTAGTCTTTGTCTGCATCAATTGGCAGTTCATAGTCATTCTGTGGTCAACCAAAACACCCAGGGTCTTTCTCTTCCTCTGCTGCTTCCCACTGGTATGTCCCCACCACTGGTATGTCCCCAGCTTGTAGCAAAAATTTCTTGTTGTTACTCCCTAAATGAATGACTTGCCCTTTGTACTGTTCAATTTCCTCCCATTTCTGTTAATTCGGTTTCAAGGTCATCCAAATCTTCTTTTATTATATTCCAGTCCTCTACATTGGCCATACCTCCTGTCATCTGCAAGTTTTATTACGACACACCCACTTTTTGTGCAAGGTTAATGAAGATGTTAAATATGATTGGCTTCAAGACTAATCCCTGAAGAGCTCCACTAGTAACTCCCTCCAGTCCGACAATTCACTTTTTGTTATGACACATAGTTGTCTCCCCTTAGGTCAGTTCCTTACCCACCTGTTAATTCTCACATTAATTCCCATCTTCTCTGTGTCACCTGGGTCATCTTTGTTCACAGGCTTGTTGACTCCCTCAATCAATTCTAAATTTTTTGTGGTTGTTTTGTGTGTCTTTTCCTAGCTGTTCTTCAAATTCCTTTTTGGTCTTCTTTTTACATCTCCTGGGAGCAGGTCCTCAAAGAATTCTTCCTGAAATGCTTGGAGGAAAATAGAGTGATCAGGAGCAGTCGGCATGGATTCACCAAGGGCAAATCATGCCTGACCAAACCGATTGCTTCCTATGATGAGATGACTGGATTTGTTGATGCAGGAATAGTTGTTGACATGATATACCTCGACTTTAGCAAGGCTTTTGATATGGTTTCCCATAGCATTCTTGTCGGAAAGTTAAGGAAGTGTGGGTTAGATGAGTGGACTGTAAGGTGGATAGAAACCTGGCTACATCAGCAGGCTCAGCAGGTAGGAATCAATGGCTTAATGTCTAGTTGGCAACCAGTAACGGGTGGTGTGCCCCAGGGATCGGTCCTGGGGCCTGTTCTCTTCAACATCTTCCTTAACAATCTTGACGATGGGATAGATTGCACGCTCAGTAAGTTTGTGGATGACATCAAGCTGGGGGAAATGGTGGACATGCTGGGGGGCAGGGACAGGATTCAGGGAGACTTAGACAAATTGGAGCAGTGGGCCAAAAGAAATCTCATGCGGTTCAACAAGGACAAGTGTGAAGTCCTGCACTGAGGACAGAAAAACCCCATGCACTGCTACAGGCTAACTTGCTCACCGTGCGGGTGGTGACGCATTGGAAGGGGTTGCCTAGGGAGGTGGTGGAATCTCCGTCTTTGCAGATATTTAAGGTCCGGTTAGACAATACCCTGGCTGGGATGATTTAGTGAGAGTGGTGCTGCTTTTAGCAGGGAGTTGGACGAGATGATCTCATGAGGTCCCTTCCAAACCTATGATTCTGTGATTTTATGACTGTAAACTCTGCTTACCTACATTGATTCAATGCTTCTCCTTGCCCAACTAACTGCTCTTTTCTTTTCCTTGCCCTCCCCTCTTCTCTTACTGCTTTCCCCACCTATTCATTTTCCAACTCAGCAAACCTCTTCCTCCCCAATAATTCTCCTTTGCCAATTGGTCTTTTCATTTGCTTCATTCTCGTAGTCACATGCTTGTACTGGCCACCGGCAGCTTCCCCAGGACTTGAAATTGGAGGGCGGGGGGTGTAAAGGGAGGTGTAGAGGGCATATTGTGGTGTTCACTACATTGGTATAACACTGTTACTAGCTGACAATGGGGGGGGGCGTTGGGAAATTCAGGGATGGTGTTGGGGGGGTGTCAGGGAAATCGTTGCTGGCCACTTTCCTCATCCAGCAGTCTACCCTCATTATTCTTACTCTCAATTATTAATTTATCCTGCTTTGAGTGTAGGGGACTGGACTAAATGACCTATCAAGGTCCCTTCCAGGCCTACATTTCTGTGCTTCTGTGAATCTCCAGTCCTGCTTGCACCTGCAAGTCTTGCGTTTTTTTTCTCTTCAGCCTGCTTTTCCTTCCCCACCACATTATCCAGTGAAATTCCCTTTAAATCTCAACTATAGTTTCTAGCTATGTCTCCAGACCTTGGATCTTCTCTTCCATGAATCTGTCAGGCAGCACTTCATATAAATAAAACACCTTCCCAGTTCCCAGCACAGGACAATGTACATCCCAGACTTCCTATAGCCAGTCATCTTCACTGTCTCTTCCATCCCTTGGCTCACTACCACTGCTGTCTCTGTAGCTGCCAGAGTCTTCCATCCTACGCTCCTGTTACGAAAACAACAGCACACACAAATCCCACAGCCAGATCACCACAAACTCTTGTTTTCAGTGCTGTTTGGTGGCTGGCCACTTGACTTTTTTTGTAGGTCCCCTGTTGAGGACTCCACCGTGATCAAAGGCTCTCCTTCTCTCATGGTCTGCAGCCTCCTAGCATCCTCTGTAAACTGAGGGGAGCTGCTAAAGTTCTGGTGGGTGGTGTATGTCACAAGGCAGCAGGACCCGTTAAATGAACTGCATCCAGTGCACCCTAATTTGGCCTGATTAATAAGACAGAGGCAGCATCTAGGGCTGTTCTCATACTTGCAGGGACCAAAAGCAGCCCTGGTCTGGCATAAGCTGCTGGAGTGGGGGGTGTGTGATGTAGTTTTGGACCGTTTTGGGGATTTTTGTGGACTTTGTGCATGTGAGGGGATAAAAGGGACTGTGCTTTGGGCTTTAGAGGGCGATTTGCACTAGGTAGGGTAATAAACTGGCTCCCAGGTACGGGTGATATTGGAATGACCTAGGAGAAATGGGGGTGGAATCCTCAAGGGGTCTGAGAGGAGAAATTGGGGGGTAACCCTGACATTACTGTGACTGGCCATAAGGCGTTGCTCAGGGAAGAGGGGGAATCGTGACTGTGAGGCAGAGGATGCATACAGTGGATGTATAAAATGGGGTGCATTGAACAAGTGTAGGAGGTAATAGTGTAGAAAGCACTGATGCAGCCGTGCATGGCGTACGTCCCAGTTTTGGGGTCCACACTTCAAAAAGGAGGCTGAAAATTTGGAGAGGGTTCAGAAAAGAGCCACAAGAATGATCTGAGACCTGGAAAACCTGCCTTAATGTGAGAGACTTGAGCTCAATTTATTAGTTTTCTGACGAGAGGGCTTGATCCTGGTCTAAATGCACCTATCAGAGAAAGAAAATAATTGACAGTAACTAACTCTGTTTAACTAACTAACAAACGAACAAACCCCCTAAACCTAAAATGATCCACTGCCTGGAAAAGGAAGCTAAACAAATTCAAAGTGGAATAAGATTCATATGTTTACAGTGAGGATGGCTGACTATTTGATCAATTAGTCAGGGTTGTGTTGGACTCCAGCACTTGACTTGTTTATGTCCAAGACCGGGCATCTTTCCAAAAAGTTTGACCGAAACTTGGATTGGATGTGAAATCACTAGGGAAAACACTGGCCTGTGTGATGCAGTTCATACATAATGATCCTTTCTGGCTTTAAAACCTGTAAGAAAGATATTATTGGCCTACCAGAGGGAGTTGAGAGGAAAGGACCAATGGGGCAAGCTGGAAGACGGGGACCTAAGAGCTTTGTGTTCACAGGTCTGATGCCCCCCAAGTGAAGTGCAGAAAGCGAGCAGAGCCTATTCCAGTCCCGTCAGCTGGAATGGCAGGTAGGGTGGTTCAGCAAACTGATCCCTGCAGAGTAGAGGACCATGTCACAGGTAATCTGCTGCCTCCTTTGCCGGCTCAAATGGGAACTCCTTCACTTCAGTGAGACACCTTATATAGTCAGCATTTGGAAAGGAGGCTAATGTCTGTCTATATCTGTGCAATTTGTTTCATGAAGATGATGGATTAGACTGACATCGCCTGCCTTTCTAAATGCAAACAATTGGACGTCATACTGAATGGCTTGTAAAGTCAGGCGTTCCTTAACTTCAGTACGGTCTGGGCCAGGCTGTGATGCACGTTGCTGGTGAGGGCACGTAAAATATACTCAGCATAAATTGTTTTAAAAAACAAACTGAAACACAGCAGCAGCTTCTCTCTAATTCTGCTCATGTTGGGCCATACCAGAATGGTTAAGTGGGTACTTCTGTGCAATCTGGAGCAGGCCCTGCAGACCAGTTATGCTGGGGAGCACCTGCTTGAGGTTGCAATGATAGGAGGCTAGATGTGAACAGGGCATCAGAACGGAGGTGGCTGTGCAGCTGGCCGCCAGCAAAAATCTAAGCATCTAGGTGACTTCATTAATGGGTGCCTAGGGAGTACATGGTCAAGCAGGGCTGGGTCGCAGAGTTTTGAGGCTCTCAGTTTTGGATCTCGGTGCCCACCGTGGCAGGCAAGCACCTAAATTTCTTTTTGGAATCAGGTCTTTCAGTGTGTAAATCAGTGTGATTACTTTTGTGCGTACTGTTGCTGAGCAGGCTGAGGAAGGGACAAAAGGACTGTATAAATCATCTCAGGCTGGCGTCCCACTTTCTCCGAGCGAGTGATCGTGAATCTTTCTGGTCACCTGCAAAGGCCAGTGCTCGATCTCCCGCAACGGGCTCTGTCAGGTGCAAGGAGGGTACACGTCTCTTGATGCACTCAGCATTGACTAGGACTGGAAGCAAGACAGAAGGATGGTTTAGTGCAGGGGTCTCAAACTCAAATCACCACGAGAGCTGCATGAGGACTAGTATGTTAGCCTGAGGGCTGCATCACTGAAACCTTTCAATACAATGATATTGCAAATATCGGTAATGATAGTGTCATTGTGGGTCGCAGGAAATAGCTTTAGGGGCCACATGTGGCCCGCAGGTCATGTGTTTGAGACGCCTGGTTTAGTGTTAATTTCTATAGCAAAATCTTACGCTCTATTTGTCTGCATCTTCTCTTGCATAAATGGAGGACTGAGCTGGGCTGCTTCAAAATAAACCAGCAAAAAGAATGACTCAAGGACGGGGCTTGGCAGTGGATTCAGATTCCTTGCAATAAACCAGACAGGCTCATTATACAGTGTAGGGCAAGCGTCAGCAATGCCAGCCTCTTCTCCTTGATCCTCAGCCTGTGCCGGTGGCCACTTTTGCAGGAAAGAAATGGCTACTGTCTGAAAATTTGGCAGTGGCCACAGGTGGGGGTGGGTGATGGAGGCATGAGGGGCCAAGCATACTGCCAAAAGAAGCCTCCCGGACTAGCTTCTTTCAATAGCATCCCTCAGGACGCCTTCGGTGGTGGCTAGACCTGGGGGGTACCCAGGTACACACAGAAAGAAGCTGCCTGGAGTGGCTTCTCTCTGCGGGGTGCCTGGGGACGTCGCTACAGGCACGTGGCAGAAAGAAGCCCCAAGAGGGGCTTTTTAGAAACAGGAGTGGCAATTTCTCCAGTGCTGCAGAGGGTGCCACGTCTGGCTCCATATGGCCTCATATCACTGTTGACTCATGTGCTAGGTTTGTTGATCCCTGGCGTAGGGATTTGTTTCAAAATGCCATCAGCCTCGGCTGTGTGGATCATTCTGGTTTCATGAAGTGAATCTACAAAATGTTCTTTGACGTGCCCAAGGCTTTGTTTGTTTTCTATTTCTTTTCAGTTGTATGTTGGTGTCTTAGAACTTTCTCTTTGAACGATGAAGGAGTACAGCCTGATTTTTAAAACCTGACCACTGTGTTTGGAGATGCGTGTGCTTTGTAAAGGTAGCTTAAATACCATCATACCCTGTTTTACAGATTTGGAAACTGAGGCACAGAAAAGTGAAGAGACTCACTGAACCAGGAAGAGCTGCTGGTTCCCACCCCACAGCATTTCCCAGTTAACCACATTACCAAGCTGATAGTCACACTTCTCTGCATCCACAATATTTTCCCCTCACTGTGTAAATCTAACTGCCTGCAAACCAGTGATTTAGCTGTAGAAATGTTATCGGTGACAACCAGGCCGAAAGCGCAAGCAAAGCGACCATCCTGGGCTCCATGCTTCTGCAGCCCCTCCACTGCTCCATTGCCCCCCGCTTTCACCCCACTGCTTTCAGCGGTAAGTTTGAAGACAAGCGGCGCGGTGGGAGGGCGCAGCCTGGCCTCTGGGCCTTCCCCACCCCCCAGCACAGGAAGACTGGGGGCACCCACAAGTCAATTGATCCCAGGCTCTACCCACCCCAGGGACAGCCCTGGTGACACCTGCCTATGCAAAAGTGGGGCCTTGTTTCAAAACCAAACCCTTAACATGCAATGAGCTAACTTTTGGGTAGATGTAAGGCATGGCCACATGAGCAAGAGTTTGAATTCTCTGGCATAAAAAGTTAAAATGTAGGCAGGCCAGTGCATCCCACAGGAGTGGGACCTCACAGCCTTAGGATGCTGTCATTGCTTTAACACCTTTCAGCTGACAACCTCACAGTGCTTCACAGGATCCTTCTGCCCTGTGGAGCCTGCAGAAATAAGGGCTGGGTTCAAGACCAAGGGTTTCCTCTCAATAACCCAAAACAGAACCTCTCATCTGGGAGAATTTACAATCGCCTCAGGCAATACGAAGATGCAATCTTCCCCAGTCACAAGCACTGGATCTGTGTGTAACCAAAGAAAACTTCTATTGGAAGGGAAAGGGAGCCCAGCATTAATTTGGAAAAACGCCACCATCACATTCAAAAGCAGGTGATCATAAGCAAACCCTGTCCCCCAACACACTGGATCGTGGCCTTTGCAGAGTCTGACAAACAAATATCTGTGTGACACACCATTCCCCTCTTCCTCCGCTGCCCCCCACTCCCAGTCGGCTGTTCTTGGTTGGTTCAGGGATTAGATTCTGGGTTGGTTAAGCACTGTCCAGGGCCCTGTTATTAGATTATATTTATCCTAAGGTGAGGACACTGATCTTTCTGCTGTGTAGGGGGCAGATCTGCTTCTTGTCATTTTGGGCAGAAATCCCCCATTCTGTACCTGTGGAAACTGCCGCAGTTCTCTGTATGTAAGGTGACTCTTTGTATTGCAGTTCCATGTACCAATATTTTATAAAGGTTGACTAAATGCTTAATAAACACTTAGTCAGTTGTTATGAATCGTTACAGAGTCTATTGGTTGTTTATAACCATCTCTGACAGCATCTCCTGATGTACTGGTAGCATCTGTAGCACTCATTTGTCACGTTAGGCATATAACAGCTATTGATCATTTATTAACAATCAGGAGCAGTTTGATGTAACGTGTGACCCCCTGTCTGCACTGTTTACTGAGGGTTTAAGATGTTTGCTTCTTTCAACGAGGAACAGCACCACAGGAATAGCCCTTTACCTGCGGCTTCTGCTAGCTAATGGAAGCCATTAGGTCTCCAGCGCTGTTTGCTGGCAGTCGAAATGAAGCATGGTAATATAAGTGGCCTGTTTCTCTGGGTAAATGTTTAGCATTCCCCATCTGCTCCTTTAAAACAATGTAATTTAGCCTAATTTTTTGTGTCATGGGCTGCTAAGGCATTTGGTTAAGGAAATTATATTCTGTCACTGAAGTGTCAGGCTTGTCTTGGCGCTAATAAATTTATGACACCTAATGCAAGGCCATAAATGAGTTGTTCTTGCCTTTGCCCACCTCTGTGAACCTGCCTGGCTGGCATCAGATTTTTCTGCAGTACCGGGGTAAATGTTGGATGACAGTCCCGGCAGGGAAAGTAAATACATTATGACTACAGAATCATCCGCCACATGGACAAGAACAATGGGACGCAAATGTGATTAGGGAGTGACAGCCGGGCCCACTTGAAAGCCCTTTTGGCAACAGCTAGGGAAATAAGTAATTTGAGTAATTATTTTCTTTTGTTTGTTTTTTAACCTCTTCGTGAGAGGAAAATTTTGGAAGGAATTTCAGTGAATGGCAGCAGATGCTGAGAAAGGAACTAGAGCAATGACCAGAGTAGACTGTGCGGTGTTGGGCTAAAGTGGGGTAACATAATTACCAGCTTGCTAGTATCTGAAAGGTGAGAACCTAGGAGAGGTAGCGAGCTTCTGTAGGATGACCCAAGGGGCAGCAGGTTGAAAGAGAGAAATAGAAAATACAAGTTGAATATCAGGGTGCATTTGCTAATGGTGAAATGTTTTGGTATGGGTGTTAGTTTCCCGAAAGGCATGGAAACACCATTGCTTGAGTCACCTGCCGCTTCTCTGGAAAAGCTTTGAAAATAGTGCTGAATGGAGAAACATTCTGCTTGGGAGTCCATGCTTGCCAGGACCTGACTAACATTTCTCTGGCGGTACAGGACCAAGATTTCAGTCACCTAGAAGAAACCCTGAGAAATGGCTCTCTGCTATAAAAAATGAAGTCTTAAACCGAGTACCAAAAAGATAGTTTCCAGCTGCTCTCATTGATACGAACCAGAGGCCAATGAACAGGTCAGGTTTGCCTGAATGGACACACTGGGTGTAACACTGAGTCATAACTTGATGCTCAAGAAGCGCTTACCAAGACCTCATTGAACATATAGAGAAAAGCACCTCATCAGCAAGTCTCCTGGCTCTACCTGGGGATCCAAAGTGCAGACACTACAGGTACATTGGTGCTGGCATGGTGACAGTTGGTTCGGTTCAGATATCTTGATCTTATGGGGCTATAAAACTGCAGTGTGGATATTTGGGTTTGGGCAGGAGTCCGGGTGTTGTGAGTTGGTTCTGTTTGATAGTAGTCCAATCATGACTTTGAACTCCCTGTCATCTTTGTGTGGATCTCAATGGCTTTAGAAGTGGAGTGATCAGATGTATAGCTAATGAGCAGAAGTGGGGTCTTTGTGACTCACCCCTTTTTGTCACTGTGGCCAGGCAGAAGATGTCAGGCACATACTTGCCAGCTGCACTCATTGGCCAGGGGTGCCTGGTTCCCTTGTGGACTTGCACAGCACTTTTCCCTTCGCTAATGAATGGCTAAGACTCACATGCTTGACTAGACTTCTATGTCAATCTCATTTTCTATCTAACTGGTTCTTGGAGGAGAATCCAGGATGGACTACATAGGACTTCAATTTCCATGGGCCATATTCTGACACACATACTTAAATTGAGTTGTAACCTTACCCCATGACTAGTTCCACTTAAGTCGATGAGCCGTAAATTAAAAAGAGCGGTTATAAGCATGAGATACTGCCACGCAGCATGCAGAATATTTAATAACTCCACAACAGGGGCTCAGACTAAATGCATACCCCAAATGAGACAGCAGGAGGACCAAAAGCATGCCAGCAATGAGTAATGGAGGCTATTAGAGGCAAAAAGGCATCCTTTATGCTTTGGAAGTCATATCTTATTAAAGAAATTAGAAAGTAGTGCAAAATAAAATATAAAAGTATAACAAGGCAGGCCAAGAAAAAGTTAGAGAAGCAACTTCTCAAAAACACTAAGAATAGCAAAGGTTTTTTTTTCCCAAAGCATATCAGAAGCAGGTAGCATGACAGATGATGGGGGCACTAGGTGACAAAGGAGTTAAAGATGTACTGAATGAAACCGTGGTCAATGCAGAAATGTTAAGTGAATTCTTTGCATCAGTTTTCACTGCAGTGGGAGTGGGGGAAAGATACTCACATCAGAGCTATTCTCTTTGGGCAACACATTTGAAATGAAAATTTCCAGAGGGGTAGCTGTGTTAGTCTGTGTACAGCAAAAACAATGAGAGTCCTGTGGCACCTTAAAGGCTAACAGATTTCTTTGGGCATAAGCATTCGTGGGCTCCAACCCACTGTGAACAGAAAAGATTTTGAACAAATTGGAAAATTCAACTGATAAGTCATAGTTGCTATTCACTCAATCTGTGTGTGGGAATGCTAATATGACATTGCAGAACCGTAGGATGCAACCTGTCACTGAAATCAGTCTCTGTACTGGGGGACTGAATGGTAGCTAATGAAGTTAGTGGCTGGTGAATCTTATTTCTGTTAACTGGCAATGTTGTAGAAACTGTAGTGAAGAAGAGAAATATATTTATCAGACACTTAGATAAACACAGTTTGTTGGGGAAGAGCCAACATGGCTTTTGGAAAGGGAAATTGTGCCTCACCCATCTACAACAATTCTTTGAGGACTCAATAAGCATGTAGCCAAGAGTAATGCAGTTGATGTAGCATAATTGAACTTTCAGAAAGTCATTGACAAGGTCCCTCACGGAGACACGTGCAGAATCTAAATACCGTGGACTCTTCTTCTTAGCCTGCAAAGTGCTTTAGATGGCCTGCAACCATGATTCATCACCAAACATGGGCCACAGGTTGGATCATTAGCTTCCAGGCCAGGTACTGCAAGAGAGCACAACATGAACGCTGATCCATGCCCCATCCAGTCATGGGATAAATGTGACGATCCTCCCATGGATCAGTAAGTGGTTGAAAGTTAGAAAATGAAGGGTAGGAATAAATGGTCAGTTTTAACAATGGAGAGAACAGCAGAATCCCCCAAGGATATGTACTTGATCCAATACTGTTCAACATAGCCATTAATGATCTCAAAAAGGGGGTGAGTGGTGACATGGCAAAATTATTCAAGTTAGTTAAGTCCAAAGCTGACTGGGAGGGACGGGTCAAAACTGGGTGACTGGGCAAGAAATTGGAGAGCAAATCTTAGCTCTCATCAGTGCAAAGAAATGTGCATTGGAAAAAATAATGCTAACTGTACATGTATGGTAAAACAAACAAGGAGTCCAGTGGCACAATTAAAGACTAACAAATTTATTTATTGCATGAGCTTTCATGGGAGAAAATCCCATTTTGTCAGATGCTTTGAAGATGGGGGGAGGGGACTTACAGAATGGGAGGAAATAAACGCAGGGAATTGTAAGTCATGAGATCAGGTCACACTCATGAGCTAAATAAATTAGTTAGTCTTTAAGTGCCACAGGACTCCTTGTTTGTTTTACTGTACTAGACTAACACAGCTGCCCCTTTGGAGCTTGTACAGGTACATTGAATGACTACAAAATGGGAAATAACTGGCTAGGCAGTAACAAAGCTGAAAAGAACTTGGGGGTTATATTGGATCACAGTGTGAATGTGAGACAGCATTATGATGCAGCTGTGAAAAGACTAATTCTGGGGTGTATTAACAGGACTGTTGCATGTAAGACATGGAAGGTACTCGTCCTTTTTTACTCAGCACTGGTGAGTACCATGTTAAGTTTTGGGTGCCACACTTAAGGAAAGATTTGTACAAACAGAAGAGAGTCTAGAGGAGAGCAACAGATGCAATACAATATTTGGAAAACCTGTCCTATGAGGAAAGCTTAAAAAAACTGGGTAAGTTTAGTCCTGAGAATAGAAGGCTGGGGGTGGAACTGGTAACAATCATCAACAGGTCTTTATAAAGAGGAAGGTAATTCATTGTTCTCCAAGTCTACTGGAAGTAAGGCAAAAAGTAATGGACTTAATCTGCAGCAAGAGAAATTTAAGTTAAGTATTAGGGAAAGCTTTCTAACTCTAAGGATAGTCAAATTCTGGAACAGGTTGCTAAGATAGGTTGCAGAGTCCCCCATTCTGTAAGGTCCCCCATCTTCAAAGCATCTGACCGAGTGGGATTTTCTCCCATGAAAGCTCATATGATAAATAAATTTGTTAGTCTTTAAGCACCATAGGACTCTTTCCTCCTTTGCCATCATTGGAGGCTTTTAAGAACAGGTTGGATTAATACTTAGCAAGGTGGGCCTGCCAGATTCCTTTGTCCTGTCTCAGTGTCGAGGGGTGACTCGATGACTGCTTGGGAATGGTTCTACCTCTTCATTTCTATGAGTCTGTTGGAACTTAGTCAGCTTTCCCACCAGATCATCTGTCTAGCTCCTCAGCAACTTGGGTTTCCGCAGCCTTCCTATCTTGCCTGGTGGGGAGCCTGGAAGATTTGGGTTCTTTGACTCCCAAGGTCCTCAGCAGTTTGAACTCCCAGGTTCTCCACCTCTGGGGCAGCCCATAAGGGGGACTGGCCTGGAATCAGGACTCCCACCTTTTCTAAACAAACTTTGCAAGTTCCCCTTTCCATGGAAAAAATAATTTACACATAATTTTTTTGGTTGGTATTTTGGAATTCCCTGCAGAAGAGGAATCCCATTCTCCAGCCAGCAATATTACATCCCATTCCTGGTCCCCGAATCAACCACTCTTCCTTTTAAACCTATTGATTTTGGAGGCAATAATATTTCTGCAGTTCAGCTTGGCAGCCCCCTAAAATGTAGAACGTCAGAGGATGGCAGCAGTTAAACAGGATTATAGAGAAGGCAAAGGAACGACTCTAAGAGAAACTGTGAGTGTCTTTCCTTTTTTTCCTTATGACTATTTTAATATGTGCCCCTGAGGAACAGCAGAATGAAGCATATGTATGGTACAAGGGCTTGTTGTACTGCTGGGTGCTTAAGCCTGTTCAATTAACTGGAAAATTCAGAATTCACATGCAATTTTGCCATTGACGGGGGAAAAAAATCTTCACCGAGAGAGCAATATTGGTTTAATACTGAGGTCTAAAATAAGACTGGTAAACAAATACATGCTGCTGCTGCATGGGGGAGGCATTTAATGCAGAAAGACATCTTCTAGCACAAATACTCCAGTCCTTTGGGAAAATCAAGTGGATGAAAACAGTACCCACGGGAATCCAAACAGCAACGTTCAATTCTATTTAGAGGTATCTGAGCTGCCAGGGACACAAAAGGACCAAACCTCCAGATGGGAACATCTCCAACATGCAAATCTGAGTCATAGTTCAGTTCTACAAATGGCACCAGCCTGAACCAGAAACCGAATACCCTGAGCTTTGGATCTACACTCAGGCTTTTGAATATTGCAAAGCTCAGGGTATTTGGTGCTGTAAACAATCAAGCAGGCAATAGCCAACTGCCTGTTGAGAAGCTCTGATTTAGATGGGAACAATACATTCCCCAGACTTTCCGGCAGATGCCCAGCTTATCTGCAAGGACTCTCCTCTCCACCCCATTCCCCACCCTAACTGTAGTCATACTGTCTTTAATGTAATTAACACTCTGTATCAGTCATTATCACCTCTGTTCTCGCCAGGTAGAAGAATCTCTGTACTTGTAAGTAAATAGGTAAAGAATTCCAACTGGATTGTGTAATTGATGAAGAAGTGTATTTATTAGGCCAATGGCTCCCAATCTTACAAAGACCAGGGGCCCCTGTTAAACATTAAAAAAATTTGCAGCCCCCTTGCTGGAGGTTGGATGAAGCTATGCTGCCACTTTGTGGCAGTGCAGCTGGCGGCAGAATTTGGCCTGTGCCAGCAGAATCCAGCCCCTGCCGTGGCCATGGCCCTCTCCCTTTGCCTCTGCCCAGGAGTGGGGCCACTGTGGGCATGTGCTCCTGCTGGGGAGCAGGGCCACCATGGCCATGACTCCCAGTAACAGGGCTGCCACGACCACGTGTCCCTGCCTGGGAGTGGCGCCACCATAGCCATGTGCCTCTGCCCAGGAACGGGGCTGCTGCGGCCATGGCCCCTGCCCCACCCTCCCCACTGTCTCCCCTGCCCGCCGGCCTGTTCTCCCCCTCCCATGTCTCCCTATCCACGATCCTTCAAGGCTGCTTTTCTCTCCACTTACCTGGCTACCAGAGCTGCTTGCCCTAAGCATGCACCTGAGCATGCTCAGGGTGGGAGTTTTAAAAACTCCCGGCTGGCACAGCTCCCAGCAGGCCAGTCCCAGCTCCCAGCATGTCTGTGGACCCCTTGCAGTAAAACTGTGGCCCCCCCATGGGTCTGCTGATCATTGGTTGGGCGCCACTGTATTAGACCACTGTAACGTCACCAATTCGAAGGTGAATCCAGTCAGCCTTTCTTCTTGGTACTGTGAATAAAACCTTTTCATTACTGTCTACGTGGCCTGGTCCTTCTAGAGGAACTCTTCCAGCTTTACATCTTAAAACCAACAAACCCCAGCAGCTGATAGGTCTTCCTGAGCTGGAAATTACACACCCAACTCAATGGCCTGCATACTCAAATCTTCACTGGACTGGGGTGGCTGATGTGTGGGAACGTCTGAAACATGGGACACCCCTCCTTACTGGAATATAAAACCTCTTTTCCCAGCTCTCTAGTGTGGGTCCAAGCTCCAGTATCTAGTGGTGCCCGTTGGAGGCCTTGGCTCTAATGGCGTCTCACTCAGGGTGAGGTAAGCATGGTTATGTTGTCGTACAGTCACACAAACCACACTTCACAGCCCCTGCCTCCCAAACTTTAATGAATTTTATCAAAATGTTCACACTTGCATGGTGGGAAACAAATCCTGGTTCATTCTGTCTCTTTCTCCAGTTCACCAATAAGTGGCGGTATCAAAGTAGCTTCCTTCTAATGCTTCAAACCACAGGGTTTACACCTGTAACAACATCTTTATCTGCGATATGTCATTCAGTGTGGCTGTCTCTTTGTGTGCTATATGGCATAGTGGCAGGAGTGGGATTTGAACCAATCCTTTCTTCCCCGTTGTCAAACTAAACAATTTTTCCTGCTTGACCCTCTCCAAGAACACACTTTCGTGGGGGGCCCATTGTGTTATTTTTTTCACAAACAAGCGAACAAAGATAAGACAATCAAATCTGAGGCTTAGTAAATACATTACTACAGCAGGGAAATTAAGTCTGAGAGAGAGGACCTGAGACTGCTCCAAAAATCTATTGCTAATTCATCAGCATGCTTTCGCCTCTGTAAGAATAATTAGCGCATTCTGGAAATAAGTTTACTAGTTAATCAGTCCCCGTGATTACATTTATCTTCCAAGTGCACATGTACATAGAGGCATAGTTGCTTTTTAATACGGCCCTTTCAGCCTTGGTGGATAATGGAGGAAAACAAGTTCAGGGGGGAAGATTAGGTTGATCACACACGCCACGGAGATGTGACTGGGTTAGTGACGCAGGCTAGTCTGGAAGAGAGATGTGAAAACAAATTAAAGTTCCAGCTAGGACCAGAACTGCTCGATGGCTGCGCCTTCACTCCTAGGAGGTTTCTAGCAAGGGTCAACCATGGGTTGTTTGTGCGGTGCTCAGCTCAGGGCAGTGAAACTGGTCTTTTGGCTACCCTTGCTATGGATCATGAGTCCCATCTCAAGATGCAGCCAGGTGAATACAGTTGGCTTTTCACAAGGATTGTGCACGTGTGTTTGGGTGTCAATTCTGCTGTTCTCTGTGAATTCCCCCATTGGTGCTTGCAATCTGCCTCCCAAGTGCCTTCTGCAATTTCTGCCTCTCTTTCACTTCCTGTCCTAGTTGAAGAGCTGCTTCATGTCATTAAAATAAATATAAAAATATAAAATAAAATAAGCAGCGGGTTTCCATCCACAAGGCCAATGGATTTTATGGGGGGACATGGCCTCCCATAACAACAGCATCTGTGTAGCAGACTCAGAACTGCTCTGGAAGCCTTTGGCCTGAAAGAAATTGTGTGTGTGCATGTGTAGACCACACTGGCCCAGTGTCTGTGGTCTTCTCGGGGGCTGTCCACAACGGGGGGGTACAAGCTGAAACATGGAGCCTTGTTCCTTGGGTCAGGACCCTCTGAACATGTTTCTTGTGGCAGAGAGCCCTATGAAAAGGGGTTATTGTCTGGCAGTTTACCACACAGACAGTGGAGGGAATGTTGTTCGTGGGTCCGCGTCTGAACAGAAGAGGAGGGACCAGACAGAGAGAGATTAAGTCCTGTTAAATAGTGTTAACTGTTCAGGGCTTGGTACAGAGGCACCTCAGACTGCTTAGCCCCCTGGCAAACATGAAAAAATCTTATTTTTTTAAAATTAAAAATACAGAAGCAGAGGGGGAAAGGTTTTAGCATTTGAAAGGGAAAATATTGAGAGGTTTTCATTTTAACAGCACTCCTGGCAACCTTTTCCTCTAGCTGGAAAGAGATTTTAGAAGGAGTCCCCCATTTGGCAGTCTGGTAGTTGGTGGTAAAAACTGTCCTGTTGAGGGAAAGAGAAGTTATTTGTGATGGACTGGAGCCGTTGTTGTTAAAGTGCAGTCCTGTTTCCTAGCAGACAAAGCAACATTAACCCACACAAAGAGGAGAAAAGAGTAGCAAAGCTAGAAAATGTAGCTTCGATCTCTGGTGTGGATGCCTGCTTGCAGCCGCACTGCTGAAATCTTAGGCGTAGCACATGGTTTTATTTATTGGCCACTCTGCGACCTGGCAAACTTGTACTGGCACTTGAATCTTTATAGCATTGCTTGTAACACCTCTCTCTGGTCACTGGCACACAGCCTTGGCTGACTAAGCAAGAATCTTATTAGAGAAGGAATGGTGAAAGAGAAGAAATATGATGGGCAAGGAAAAGGACTTGTGGTGTGTTTGTTGGGTGACCAGATGTGCAAGTATGACAATCAGGATAGGGTAATAGATGCCTGCAGAAGACAAAGACCCAAATATCGGGAATGGCCCTATAAAACCGGGACATCTGGTCACTTTGGGATGTCTATAGTGGGTGAGGGGGATTTAAAGCGTCACATCCCAGCCTGTGTTCAGATTAAGCCAGGTGGTGTTTGAGATTTGGCCTGTGGTGTTTTTAAGTGGTGAGATTTGACTACAGATTTGGGCAGGATGTGTCTCAGGATCAGACAATGAAGGTCCAAGGGTGTTAACACTAAATCACAGGAGGGGAAGCTGTTGTGGCAAAGTTTTAGCCTATAACCCAGGACATGGTTCTGTCCAGATAGGTTATCTTAGTATAAGCTGGACTTCCAGAAAAGAGGGAATGCTTCAGTGCCCACGTAGTAAGGAGAGGGTGGTGGCACTGGTACGCCTCGAATGTGCGGTTGATGGGGGGACAGAGGCACTGGCCAAACTCAGCAGGTAAATTGAGGGTAAATGAATGGAAGTTGGTGTAATTTACATGGTGCAGGAGGGGAAGAGTGGAGATGTGGCAGGAAAATCAGTGCAGAAGAGCGTGAGCTGAAGAATGCCCCTGTAGAAAAATATGCTTCCTTACATCCTCTCAGCACTGACTGTGGCCAAGCTCAAGCTTCATGAGATCTTCTTTCATTGTCTTGCCAACCCTGTGCTCCACGGATGGTAGAGGGGCCGGCCCTGCAGACGGGTCCCTGGCAATTTACTGCTGTGTCGTCTCAGCCAGTTGTGCGGACTGCCAAGGAAACACGTTCCAAAGGGGAAGCTGTGTCAGCCTAGTTCCACAAAATAAATGAGGACGCCTTTGGCACTTTTCAAGAGCAACAAATTTTATTAATCACATAACCTCTATTCATCACATAAGCTTTTGTTGGCACAATCCCACTTCATCAGATGCACGAAAGGGAAAATGTGGCATGTTAGCTGCAGAGAAAGGATTGTCACAAGGTCAATTCAAACAGATCCAGGGGGATAGGCTGCTAGCCTATCTCAGCAAAGTAAAAAAGCTGTTTTGATTGAAACAGTATGGAAGAGGGAAACAAAAGCTGAGATGGATACTAGAGAGGAAATCACCTTTTGTAATGAGTTAGCTATTTGAGATCTCTATTCAAAGCCACTGTGAAGCTATTTAGTTTGCATATGAATTCTAGCTCAGTAGTTTCACGTTATAATCTATTTTTTTCCCCTGAAATCCTGTAACCAGTATCCAAATTTCTCAGTTTTGAGTGCCACAGGACTTCTTGTTTGTTTTTTTGTAATCAGCATGTTTTATACAGAATGACCAAGTAGATTGAAATGTTCTCCTACTGATTTTTGAATGTTAGCGTTCTTGATGTCTGATTTGTGTCCATTCATTCTTTTGCACAGACAGCCCAGTTTGGCTGATGTAGAAGGCAGAGGGGTGTTGTTGGCACGTGATAGTATATATCACATTGGTAGATGAGCAGCGGACCAAGCCCCTGATGTAGTGGTTGATCTGGTCAGGTGTTGTGATGGAGTAGACATGTGGGCACAGCTGGCAACGTGGTGTGTTGCAGGAGTAAGTATCTGGCTTAGCATTCCTGTTGTGTGGCCCGTAGTTGCACCTGCTAGTGAGTATTTGCTTAAAGTTGAGGGTGTGTCTGTAAGTGAGGATTGGCCTACGTTGGAAGAGTGAGGAGGCAGCCTCCAGGATATGTTGTAGATCAGGGGTGGCCAAACTTATGGAATTCAAGAGCCACACAAGTTGATTATTAAAACTCCTCGAGAGCTGCATTGAGGCATATAGCCATATACTTTTACCTAAATTACTAAGTTTAAAATTCATTTCACACTTCAATTTTATCATAAGAAGAGGGCAAATATTGATTCTGCTAATGCCAGAGTCTAATACTTACTTAAGGTTACCATGAAAATTAGGCCTAGACAGTAAAAACATGGCTGCTGCTTAATGTAGAAGACTGCAGGCTAGTGGCAAGATTTTTAAAATCCTAGCCATGCCGCACTTCTCCTCGCCATTCCCGATTATGCTGCACTTCTCCCCACTGTCCCTACACGCTCCTGAATTCCTAGGCTGGAGCTGCTTTCTTAAATTGATTTGCTGACATTCTTCCGGGAGCCACAATTTTTCATTCAAGAGCTGCATGTGGCTCCCGAGCTGCAGTTTGGCCATGCCTGTTGTAGATCCTTGGTGATGTGTTGGACAGGTTTTATTTGAAGACTCCAAAGGGCCAGCTGTGTTAGTCTGGTAAAGCAAAAAAAGCAAGGAGTCTTGTGGCACTTAAGACTAACAGATTTATTTACCACATGAGCATTTGTGGGAGAAAATCCCGCTTCTTCAGACGCTAAGTTCCCCCTCTTCAAAGAACAAAGTGGGATTTTTCTCCCACGAAAGCTCATGTGATAAATAAATCTGTTTGTCTTTAAATGCCACAAGACTCCTTGGTTTTTTTACTTGGAGGCTTTAGAGGATGATCAGTATAATTCTATTGTTTTCCTTGATGGGACTGTCCTCTAGTAGGTGACTTCTGCGTATCCATCTAGCTCTGTCAATCTGTTTCTTTGCTTCCACAAGTGAGTGCTGTAGTTTTTAACAATGCTTGACAGACTTCCTGAAGGTGTCTGTCTCTGTCTGAAGGATAGGGGCAAATGCGGTTATATCTTGAACCTTGGCTGTAGACAGTGGATCGTATGCTGTGTCTCAGGCGAAAGCTGGAGGCATGAATACAGATAAAGTAGTCAGTAGGTTTCTGGTATAGGGTGGTTTTTATGTGGCCATCATTTATTTGTACTATAAAGTCCAGGAAGTGGATCTTCCATGTGGAGTGGTCCAGGCTGAGATTGATGGCGGGGTGGAAATTGTTGAAACTTCGGTGGAATTCCTCGAGGGCCTCTTTTCTGTGGGTTCAGCTGATGAAACTGTTGTCAATCTAGCATAAGAAGAGGAGAGGCATTTGGGGGTGAGAACTGAGGAAATCTTGTTCTAAGTCACCCATAAAATTGTTGGTATATTGTGGGGCCATGCAGGTGCCCACGTCAGTGCTGCTGACTTGAAGATATAAATCATCTCCAAATCTGAAATGGTTATGGGTGAGTACAAAGTCACAAAGTTCAGCCACGAGGTGTGCTGTGACATCATCTGGGATAGTGGTCCTGATGGCTCGTAATCCATGCTGGTGTGGGATGTTAGGGTAAAGAGCTCCTACATGCCAGAGTGGCCAGGATGGTGTTTTCTGGAAGATCACCAATGGACTGAATTTTTCTCAGGAAGTCAATGGTGTCTTGAAAACAGCTAGGAGTGCTGATAGTGAAGGGCCTAAGGAGAGAGTCTACACATCCAGACAAGCCCACCGTAAAAGTTGCTAGTGCCTGAGATGATGGGGTGTCCTGGATTTTTAAGGAACACAGTAAATGAAATGCCAGCAGCCATCTCAGCCCTATGTACATGGCTGTTTGCAAGGGCAATGGCCTGAAGACTTCTCCAACTGGTCAAGTGTCGACATAGTCACCAGGGGCCCAGATTCTGATCTCAGTTACATCAGTGTCAATCAATATAGCTCAATGGACTTACTCTGGGTTGACACTAGTCCAGCTGAGGCCAGAATCTGGGTCTTGGGTCCATATCCTTACAAGTTTCCACTGGTGTGCAACTTACACCAGTGTCCACATTACCTCAGAATATAGCCTGTTGATTTTTCATGCAATTAACCACAGTATCTCTCTCTCTATCAGTCCAAACAAGAATGGCAGGCAGGATGGGGGTCTCAGATGAATTTAAAAAAACAAAACAAAACTAAAACTATAGAAATAATGACCCTTTGCAATCTGGGCGTTTTATGGCTCAGGAAACATTCAGAGTATATCATCCCCGTCATTATATTGCCAGGGAGATGTCACATAAAACCAGAAGAGTCATAGCTTAGATGGGGGAAGATTAAAAAAAAATAGGATAATGCATCCTAATCAGATGTGACAGATGCTGCCTGATACAGCATAACAGAGTCAATGGGGATCTGCTACCCAGAATGTGCCCCACTCCCCCGATTCCCATGCGCAGAATTATGTTTGTTGGAGAACTATTCCTTTTTAAGACTCTCCTGTTGCATGCAGAAAGTTTGTACAGTGGAAGAGAAATGGGACTGATTTCACTTGCACTGGAGTCAAACGTGCTGGGGCTGAGGGCCAAGGAGGGCCGCCCGTCAGGCTGTTGCGAGCGGGACCCAGAGTGGCATCAGTATAAGTCCTCGTCACAAATGGGTTGGGTCTCAGTTTGTTTCTGAGCAGGCAGTTCGCTGTCCCTGCTCTTGTCAGTCGCTTGTGGTTCTTAAGCCCCATCCTGGTTCCAACGAACCTCAGACAGGGAGTGAAAAAGTACCCAGATAAACAGGCAATGTGCTCCACAGAAATCAAGGCACCTCTTGGGGACCAGTGAGTGCTCCCAGAAATGTCCTCCGCTCTCATTTGTTATGGGCTAGATATGCTCAGAGCTATGCCCAGAGTCACAGGGCTGGCACAGGAGTGCATCAACCCCTGGTAATGCCAGGTCCCCAACCCAAGACACCCCTCTGAGTTACAGCTCCCTCTCTGAGGAGGAAATTACTGCCCTCATGCCAGACTAGCTCAGAGACCAGGACGGGTGGCATCCAGGGCACACCCACTAGCGCCAAGGAGGAGGAAGCTGGGAAATGCTGCTATTTGCTCCCAAGATAGCCAGTGCAAGGGGTAGGGTCTTATTTCCTCTTAGTCTCTTGCAGAAGTGCATGGTTAGATCCCAGACAAGTACAGCTCTGAGCTATGTTAGAGCAGATATACCAGAAAAGTAGAGCTTGCTCACGGTGAACTGCTCTGGCTGAGTGCTGAGAGAGGAGAGTAAAAGTGGCTTTGTACCATCATTGCACTGTCTATATTCTGGGGGTGCAGGGATCAAAGCAGAACTAAAGCAGAGCTTCCAGATTGGCTGTACTCTGTAGCACTGAGTACATGTCACCACCTGTCAGTTCACACCCTTTGCCCACACCATGCCTACCCAGCCGCTACACTGGGGGGTGGGAGAAGTCTTCCCTGGCCTATCTGCCCTATGTGCCACTGCAGATGTGCCTAGAAACTAGGATTAGGGTCCCCCAAATCACCCCATTTTTCTTTATTCTGAGATTTCTTTTTTCTTTAAACCAGTTATTTGCTTCCTTTGGCAAACAGAGTTTCCAGCAGCGTGGTGGAGCCTGGGAGAAATAGCTGCTAGTGGTACTTTGAGTCCAGATGGGAGTTTTACTGTATGGTATTGTTTTAACTGGTGCTAATTAAATATCATTAACTTCACCGAAGATGACGCTCACTTGTTTAATGGGTCATTGGCTTTAGGGGTGGCATAATGTTTGTCTTTTCCTTTCATTTTACTGTACGTTTTCACCACACTCATTATGGTTATTGCTTGCCACAAACATCTGAGAATGTACTAAACTGACAGAACAGCAGCTGGGCGAAGGACAGGGTATGTCTGAGCCTGGCTCTTTCGTGACACCCCCCTTTTTGCAGGCACTGATTCTCTGAAACAGGGCATACACCCTCCCCGCTGGATAACCATAGGTAACAAGAGGCTATTAAGCCACTGGTTGATAGGTATAAATGGTGATCAAACCCAGCTGGTGAGGTGCTCGGTCTCATCAGGGGACAGGCTTGGTGGGGCAAAGCCTGCATGGGGAGAGGAAAAGGGACTTGCAGATGCTCCTGGGGTGGCGGACAGCAGCGATGCTACAGGGAGGCTTGGGAGAAAGCCGACCCACAAGCAAATGGGGATAGATGGCTGGCTGAGTCACAAGAAGGGACAGGCCCCTGCGGGGCTGGACTGGCTGTTTGCAAGGGGAACTAGAGAGAGGTAGCTGGGGGAGCAGGGTGCACAAGAAGAGAGCTCACACCTTCATGTTCCCCTGCGTTCAATTTGACCCAGAAACTCCAGGGCTGTCCCCAGGGAAGTCTGCTGGATTCTTCTTCTTGGCCACCACTACGCCATGACCCCCCCAAGCCCCAACACATGCCTGGCCTGTTAGGGCCCATGCAGGAAGGCAGGATAGGTCTTGGCTGTTCTGACATTGGTGATCTTCCACACGCTGGGCTCTAGGAGGTGCAGAGAACATAGCACAGCCTTCCTCACCGCCAAAAATGGCTCCAGTGGCTCCACGCTCCAACCCTGGTGGGTTGATAGATCCTGTAACGGCCAGGCAGGTGCAAGGGCTGACAGTGGCTAAAGGCTCCTCTGGCAGTGCAGGGATGCTCCCAGTGATGATAGTTGCCATGTGTGTTAAAAACTACAAACAAGCAGTCCTGTGGCACTTTTAAAGACTAACAAATTTGTTCATCGGATGATCTTTCACAGGAGAAAATCCCACTTCATCAGAGACTGTAAAGATGGGGAATTTACAGAATGGGAGGAAATAAATGCTGAGAAGTATAAGTCATGGGATCAGGTCATACTGTAAGAACAAATCAAAGCAGTTTTTTAAGATTCAAAAACTGCGGAACAGCATACAGAACAAGGTGAGGTCAAATCACCTGTCGTAATGGGAAAATAACCCATAATATCTATTCAATCCTGATTTCACACAGTCAAATTTGCATATGAATGCCAATTCTGCAGTTTCTCATTGCGGCGTTGATTTGTTATTAATTGTTTGAGCACAGCTATTAGCAAATCATCAATGGAGTGATCAGGAAGATTGAAATGCTGATCCACTGGATCTAGAGTGTTGTGATTTATGATGTCAGTTTGGTGCAGTTTAGTCTTTTGTGCAGAGACTGTCCTGTTTATAAGGCAGAGGGGCATTTCTGGCACATGATGGCATAAATCACATTGGTGGATGAGCAGGTAAATGAGTCTTTCATGGAATAGCTGGTTTGGTTAGGTCCTGTAATAGTGTTTTTTGTGCAGATATGTGGGAAAAGTTGGCAGCGTGGTTTGTTGCAGGGATACATGCCTGCTTTAATGGTCTTGTTGTTAGGTCTGTAGTTGCTGGTAAGTATCTGTTTAAGGTTGGGGGGAGTCTGTATGCGAGGTCTGTCTCCCAAGGGTAGAGAAAGTGAAGCATTGTCTTGTAGAATAGGCTGTAGATCGTTGATGATGTGCTGTAGAGGTCTGACGAGCCCATGAAAGCTTTAAGGTACCACAGGACTCTCGTTTTTGTTGTATACAGACAAACAAGGCTACACTTCTGGAAATTTTCACCATGCGTGCATTAAATGTATTTGTAGTTTAAGCCCATTCTCCCCACACACATGTGCACATTTCCACTTTTCCAACATTTCTGCAGCATCCTGTGCAAAACATCCCTCATATTTCCAGTGTTATGCCCTGTAACTGCCAGGCCCTTACATGGGAAGGCCAAGAGCATTTTGCCATGAGGCTGACAACAGCTGAAATTGCTGCTGAAAGCATACAAGTCCTGTGTCCTGATCTGACCAGGGCTGAGAGGGGCAGCCATGCAAAGCCAGACTCATGTGAGCAAACCCAGCAGAAAGGGTGAGTGCTTTGGTGTCACTAGCGCAGTTTGTGTGAGTCAGAATAGGCTGCAGCGCCTTTAAAAGAGCTTGAGACCAGCTAGGCAGCTGGTGTGCTGAGCTCTCAGCCTCTTCTGCTGACCCTACTGCCTCATCTTTCCATTGCATTTCCTTGACTGTCTGTAGCCATCTGTTGTCTCTTGTCCCATACTTACACTGTAAGCTCTTGTAACCAGCCCTGGGAGGTTAAAGTGTCTCAGAAGAGGCCACACAACCTTCCCAGTTGCATCCGAAGGGGGGCCTTAGGATTTATAAATCCTAGTGGCTATGAAGCCCAGCTGGTGGAGAAGCTGGGGAAGGGCTATGGAGAGAGATGTTGGTAATAGCAGGGGGTCGCTGGGACTGAGTCTGCAGTCACTCCCTGGGAGTCGTGGGGGAAAAGAGAGAAGACGACCCAGGAGAGGGACTAAGCCCTGGATCACTCCCAGAAGAGCTGTGAAGACAACGAGTCTGAGAAGGCAGGGCAGGTCCCTGGGCTGGAGTCCAATATAGCAGGAAGGTCTCGATTCACTTACCCACCCCTGGGAAGCAGATCACTTGGAAGTGCGATCTGAATAGCTGGTCTGGTGGGACTTGGACGCCCTAGAAGCACAGACTGTGGAGTGACCTTGCTGGAGAACTGAGCCGGGAAGATGGTGTGCTGTGACTATGGGAAGAGAGACCACCAGTGCCATGAAATGACCATCAGCTGGGGACACTCTGCGGGAAGGAAGCCACCGAGCCATACTCGGGGCAGGAAGAGCTGTTTTTGTAGTGAGTAGACCCTGTTACAGGCAGGTATCATTGTTTTTTGCACTTCTGTATAGTGCCTCACACAATGAGGTCCTGGGGCATGGCTGGGGCTCCTCAGCTCAATAGTAAAACATTGTCCAGTAAGGGCATATGCTTTACTTTTCTCCTGCACCTTCCAAGGGTCTTTTGTGGCCAGTCATGAATTTACACTCACCATGCACCTTGTCCACAGTGGAGTCACGTAAGTGCTAGCTGATGTGCACAGGTTCACCTGGAAAGTCTGGAAGAGAACTCAGATACTTCAGCAAAACAACCAAGGAGTCTTGTGGCACTTACAGACTAACAAATTTATGAGCTTTCATGGGAGAAAATCCCACTTCATCAAATGCTTCTCTCATTCAACAGACCAGGGCCTTGAACACAAGGCCATCCATCCTCTGTTTTTGAACCATTCCTTTCTCTAACAGCACCAACCTGAAAATGGCTAGACTGGGCAATTCCAACTTTTCCCAAAATTCACCCCTCAGACCAGCTGTGAGAAATTTCCGAGCAAGCAGCACTTTGGAAGGGCTCAAAAATTGGCTGCTAAAAACCGTTCATCCAGGCCTGAGAGGCTGCTGAAAAAGATTGTTTCCAGCCTTGCTCCTGCTTTTGAGCGTGCTTTTCTTACCTCACTCAGCTAACTCGGTTCTGACTCCCATCTCTACTAATTCCTGACCTCTGACTTTAGCTCTGACCTCTGGCACCTGGCGTGACTCGCTCAGCTCCCGACTTGTGGCTCTGGCTCAGACCCTCCTCTTTGGCACCTGGCTTCCAGCTTCGGCTGTGATTCTTAGTTACTGATGCCTCTGATAACTACTAGGCTTTACTGCTGCTCCAATCACTAGGCACGCCTGACGACCTCCCAGTCACAGCACAAGGACAGTAGTGTGTGAAAGTGTTTTGGGCTCTTTGAGTGAAAAACACTCATCACATGATGGTGGAACGATCTCACCGGCTGCTCTTAAAATGACTTTCTCGTTTAACGCTTCTCTAGGATGATGAAAAGCAGTCCAGAAGAGTTACAAACTATTGTCAATAACAGTCATTACTTCAAAATCATTAAACTGACCGATTTTGAAAATCTCCCCTCCGGTTGGATGAATGGGTGAATTTCAATGTTGCAAGACTTCTCTTCTCTCCATTATGCTGGAAGATATGGAGAACAGTTTCACTGTATCAGGCTCAGAGATGTTTACTCTGTTCCCTTTGAGAGGATTTGAATAATCAGGAGTGAAAGTCACTAGGCTATCCTGATATGTGCTGATAGAGGGGTAGCTAATACCCTTCCACTTACTAGCCATCCCAGTCAGACTTTTATTTAAATCCTTAATAACAGAAAACCCAGAGACATGTTCAATACTTGCTTTACCTTGAAGAATAGCTCAGCTGAGTTATTTTATTTCAGTGCCATTCATGTAAAAGAAGCAGATCAGAAGGAAGGAAGAAAGACTCCCAGAGCAGGGAATGTAGGTTAATGCCACAAGAAGTGGAGAATAATGCTATATCTTGAGCAGAAATTCCTCTTCAAGTGAAGAGAGGAAAGCAGAAGATTCTATAAAATCCACGACTACCTTACTTTGTATATCTAGTTAGACTGGGGTACTGACAACATTTTCTTAGCTACTGTGGTAAAGGGTGCTATTGAAAACCGTGAGATGAAGAGAGCCGTGTGAGGAACACGTCATGCGATTTCTAACGACTGTAGTAACACTAAAGCCCACTCTACATTACCAGGAGCATTCAGTATCAGTTGATGGGAGTTACGCAAGCTACGCAGAATAGTTTGCTTAACTGCCATCGACTCCTTCATTCCACTTCAGCACAGCATCTTCACTGTGCTGCATCGCTAGTCGATTTTCAGATTGACTTAGCATGTCTTAAATGAGCACCAGGTCAATCCAGAAAGATCGATCTGACAGAGGCAACTTCGCTGCTGTCAATGTAGATGGGGCGTAACCAATAACAGGGCCTGACTGACATCAATAGAAGCAAAAATGGTCAACACCTAGACTCTCTGTGTCATTGGAAATGCAGAAATTGTCTTTGGTCTGGATCAAAGGGAAAAGCTAAAATATCAAATTTTTACACAGAATGAAAATTTGCCCAAATACTAAATTGGAGTTGCGATGGGGCATCTGCCCTCCATTGCCTACGGGGAGTTTATAGCCCCCTGGGGAGGCTACCCTAAAAGCAGTCAAGAGGAAGGAGGCTGTGGAGCAGCCAGTCAAGGGCCAGGCAGGCCTGTATAAGATGAGCAGGGATAAGTCAGTCAAGCCTAAGAGACTGAGGAGGTGGAACAGGCTGAAGGCATCTAGTAGCCTAGATAGATCAGGGCTGCAGGCAGAGACCGGGGAAGCTGATGACAACTTCTGGTTGGTGGCAGAGACTTGCTGGCTGAGGGCCTGAGACAAGGGTGAAGAGAGTGCAGGGAAGTGTCCCATGGAAAGGTACGGAGGAATTGGAGGGGACGCAGCAAGTGGCTACCATCTTACTGGGCTAGGTGCCAGAGTAGTGGGCTGTCCCCCCATCCCCTTTGCCGTAAGGGAGGTGCCTGGACAATTGGCTGCAGTAGTCCCTGAGCCAAGTGGCTACACAGCAGATTTCATATACCTCTGGAACGGGTTGGAGGGACATATGTGTCATTGAAGAGGATGCTGTGGTCATGGGAGTGAGGTGGGTCCCAGAGAAGAAGCGATGGCAGCAAGGAACCACCAACAGAGGAAGCACTGGCCAGCAACTCTAGTTCCCATGATAGACAGCACGAAGAGTGATGAGCTGACTCCTCTCATGGGATCCTTTGGAAGAATTTGTTTCAATAAAGGGGTAAAGCATTTTGTTGTGATGATGCCAATTCACTTGGCTTTGACTTTGAAATGCTGTTAAAATATGAATGTGGTAACAGTACATAACATGGAATATACTATTTTTATGAGTCATAAAAAAGTGCAGCTTGATGCCAGGCTGAGCAAAAAGTGGAGGAGAATCCTGTCCCCCCAAATTATTATAGCCTCTTGTCACCTGCCCCCCAAATTATTTCTTTTCAGAGGGCGCACACCTGCTGCCTGGGACTGATCACATCCAGGAGGCTGGTGTGGACTAAGTCAGGAGTGAGTGGTCACCTGGCATAGTGTGGCAAGTTGGGTTCAGGAGTGGAGATCAGGGGGCCACAGCGGCACGCAGGACCAGATTCTGGGAAGGGAGTGAAACACCTCGCCCATCTTGTCTGTCTATCCAGGACCTACATAGCTCCTCAAGATGGCAAAAAAACTTCTCTCCATGGGGCTGCCTGCGACAGTACTTAGCCAGTCAGGCGATCTCTCTGCCTGCAAGTACTCCGTGGATGATGACGTCGTGACCTGAACCCTCTGTTAAAGCTCCCTGTGAAATGACTGGTAGGAACCAGCCCTTCTCCCATTCTGGCAAATTACCGGCAGCCTCAGCTAGCTGGTGTGCACTCAGTGTCCAGGTTCATACTTGCTAGGGTGCCTCAGCTTTTGGAGGCCAGGTTTGGGACCCTGAAGGCTTGAGTGTTCAGAGGTGCTGAGTTCAGAGCGGGGGCTGGGGAGCCCCAGAGTCATACATTTAAGCCCAGGGGACTCATCATGCTTATATAGTTCAGGAATTTGCATACGCTTCTTGCTGGGGCCCTCTTTGAAAATATTTCAGGCTCTGATGTCCCTCCCCATGCCATACTACCCTTACCGGCATGTGTGGGGCCTGACAGTTTGCAACCCCCATAATAACCTCATGACCTGTGTAGGAGTCACATCCCCATTTGGAGAATCCCTATGGTGGGCCCACCTCCTGCAAACTGCAGGTTTGGGGATCTCACCTACTGATTCCTGCATCGAGTTCACAACTTGGGGCTACAACAGACTGAAGGAAGAGGGGGAGCTATTGGGTGCGCCTTGCCTAGGGTGACCACGCAGTGAGTGTGAAAAATCAGGATGGGTGTTGGGAGTGATAGGCACCTAGCCAAAGAAAAGCCCTAAATATTGGGGCTATCCCTATAAAATCAGGACATCTGGTCATCTTATCCAAAAAAAAGCTGGGGAGCTGGACAGGCCATACCGCAACACCTGGGGAGTAGGGGAGCACAAAATACGGAGCCACTCACAATTAGTGAGTGCTACTGAATATTGTCCATGAGATAGCAATGCCCAATCCATGGGGACTGTCCCTCTGATGGAGCCTTGCATTTGCCAGCTGTCTTAATTTCGTATCATAGTTTTGGAAAGGAAAGGAGAGCGCCCACTCAGAGGAGGCTGGGTGCAAAGGTCTCTTGCTCTTTGCTGCCTAATCAGAGTCTTTGAGGAGTTCTGTAATATTCACTCACTCTGGATTTTCACCCAGGATCTGCCTGCTCGGTCACTTGCACTAGCCATGCTACGTTTTGGGGCGCTGGTGGTGAAGAAGAACGGTAGGGGCTCGCCTTGCAAAACAGGCATCCATCATTGGGTCCAGCCACTGAGTACTGTACAGCCTGGAGCCTGATGGGCCAACTTTGGTTGTTCTTTGTCTTCCTAGCACTGCCGATCTCCCTGGAGGAGCTGTGTGGGATGGAGATCTCTGGGGTGGATAAAGTTATGGTGAGCAAGAGGGATCTGAGCAATGCTCGCAGCAGATGCTCTCTAGCCACCAGAGTGAGGGCACCAAGGAACTGACAAGGACGACTTACCTGTGGAAATCTGGGCATGGGGCTCTTTCGATTTAAAGAGGTGGACCCTAAACACACAGCTTCAGCACCAGGCTCTCCAGGCCCAGAAGACTGAAGTAGCTGCTGTTTGGGCTGGTCTGGTACAATTCTTCCCTCCCTCACCCACTGTCTCCTGGTCACATTCTCATGCTCTCTGACGTGGCAACCTTCAGGGCTGGGGGAGAGCATCAGCAAGGTCCATTTTACAGACAAATTAGACCTGGGGGCAAAGCATCTACACCTCACCTAGGATGGTCGGTAACAGGGTGACGGTTCCCTTAAAACCAGTAGAGACTGGAGGTCAGTCGACCCCTGACCCATGCCGTGTCGCTTGAAGATTCCTGGGACTTTCTGAGCAGATGAAGATCAAGTCCAGGGCAGAGCTAGGAGTTGACAGAAGGGAAGGTGTGTGGGAAAACCCAGGTGTGCAGGGGACAGTTAACGCCAGCCCCCAAGTCAAGAAGGGACTAAAGAATGGCTATAGTCACAAATTCCCCAACCTGTGACATCTCTATTTGTATGTCTACACTGAAAAGTTTTTTCAAAATAAGGAGGCTTATTTCAAAAAACTTTTTACCTGTCCACGTAGGCATTTTGTTATTTTGAAATAAGTACTTCTTTATTTTGAAAAAAATAAAGTGCTATTTCAAAATAACTAAACCTGCTTTTATTTGGAGTGTAAAATTATAAAAACAAGGAAGGCGTCTGCCACAGGACTGCTTGCTTGCTTGTTTTCTTGAACTAGATTAATATGGCTACCCCTTTGGAACATAAAATTATAAGAAATACCAGTAGTGTTTTCAGCCATAGGGCCATCAAAAAGGGGGGAGGGAGACATCATCACCCTCCCTTTAGAGATGTGGAAACTGAGGGACAAAGCAAGCCACCGAGGAGTTGGGACCTGAACCCAGGTCTTCCAAACCATTGTTCTAGCCATGGGGCCACACTCCCATTCATAAAGCACAGCCCTGACACAGTTAAATTGCAATGAAAATTGTGTGTAGATCAGACCAGAAGAAAAATTAAAGTTAAAAAACCCAAACAGACCAGAAAGTTCCCTGAACATGGCACAACTGCGAAATGACAAGCTGCCACTTGCTACACGAGATAATGGGGGCAGACGTTAAGCTCTTAAGTATACTTCACAAAACCCAGCATGGCTCCTTCACAAAATTGGCCTTTTGGAAACCAGTGTGAGAGGAGCTTAAGCCATTTATACAAAACCTCCCCACCAACACGCAATTAAATCCTTTCGTCGAGTACCATAAGCAGGAAAAAGCTGCGAAATGTCACAGGAAATCACTCTGGTTCTGCAAGAGGAAAGAAACAACCCTTGCCATGGATGCAAGCAAAATGGGAAGATTTGTTGAACTGCCTGCTTGAAGCACCTTAGGAGTGTCATTGAAACAAGTGGTAGTGGTGTCTAATTAGGCACTGCTAGGGTCATGACCTTTCCCATGCCCCCACTGCTGCTCTGCTGAGGGCTCTGCAGCCGACAGACTATGTGGAGCTCCAAAGGCTGTTTCTTTTTTCACCTAGCAATGCTCAGTCCATTGAGAACTGCAGCAGGTGACTTCACTTGCAGGTCAGCAGCTGGGTCAATTGAGAGGGATGGGTGGTTATCATCTGACAGCTGTTCAGCAGCCTGTGCAAATTGAGTAGCCAGAATGGATTCAATCCCCTTTGGGTGGGTTAACGTGTCAAACGTTGATGGCATGGCCAACACTTGACTCTTGTTGCCTTTGCCAAGTGTTAGGAGACTCAGCGCGTGTAAAAAGACCAGGGAGTCAATGTGCCATGGAGATTTGGGTACCGTCTCACCTAGCCATGTGGTCAGTCTGGGGCAGGAGAGCAGGCAGCCCAGAGGAACCTTGCATTCTTGCTGCCTGCACTGTGTTGAGTTGAAAATTGGGGGCCTCCAGCCAGCAGGTGAATAAGAAGCATTAGCGTGTCTAGGGGACTGGACTGAAAAGGCCAGCCACATTGCCACCACACAGACAGGGAGCTGGTTTGCTTTGCTCCATCAGCCCTGGGAAGGCAGCTGGCTTCCGGGCTCCATGTATTCAAGGCCATGTACGCTCACACAGTGGAACTGGTCCAGCCATGCAGGGCTGTAACTAGGGTGGGGTGAACAGGGCAACGCCCCAGGCACCGAATTTTAGAGGGGCACCAACTTTTCTAGTTACGACCCTGAAGTCACATTCTTGTTGGGGTCTCCTGGCTGGATGTTTCTAGGGTTCTGGTAGATCTCAGATTACCAGACAGCAACTGCTCAGCTTGGCAATCTGCCTTATGCTGTCTCCTACCCTCTAACATTTCCTGCTCCTCTCCCAAGTGCTAGAGTACAGTGTCATGCAGCACTGGGGTAGGCTCTGACCAATGTTCCCTCTAACTTCTCATAGCTGTGTGCGCAAAAAATTTCTTTTGTGCAAATTTTCGGAACCAGTGTTCAAATCTGGCACACACTAGTGGTTGTGGTCAAACTTGTGAGTGCAGTGAAGTAGATGTGTATGATGCAAAGAATATCTAAATTTTATTTTGATATGGTGATGGAAATGATTTTATAAATTACAAAACCTTATTTGAAACATGCTATTTGAAATTACCTACTTAAAGTAGCATTAAAATAGCACTGTTGAATTTTTTGTGTGCACTTTATTTTGTTGTGTGTGCAGGTTTCACAACTTGTGTGCACACGCACATGTGCACAGCTTAGAGGGAACATAGGCTCTGACCCAGGAGGAGCTCTGTCCCCAGAAAGTCCAGCTGAGCAGGCTGTAGGGAGAGCTGGAGAGCAGCAATTTGTGCCTCTCTCCTCTGGGAAAAAACGTGGGAAGCTTGACAACAGCAAAGAAAAAGTATATTCAATTCACCCTTTCATAGAGCTCCCATTCTTCTTCTTCTTCTCTTTCTCCACTCTTTCTTGCAGTCTTGGAGTTGTAGTTCCTGGACTCAAAGCTGCAGAATCAACTGGGAAAAGAGCACACATACAGACACAAACTTGGGCTGCCACCTGCAACTAGCTAGATACAACACACCATTTCCCTTCAGAATAACCCTTGTAAAATTTTGAACTATCATATGAGTCTAGCAATTCAAGCATGGAGTTACTATCCATAGGGTATGTCCACAGAGGCTTCTTATTTCAAAACAACGGAGGTTGTTTCGAAATAAGAAGCAGCAGGTCCTCATGACGCACCGTTATTTCAAAACTGTTAAACCTCAAATCTAATTGAAATAGCCGTTGTTTTGAAACGGTTGTTTCGAAACAACGGCATTTGGACACGTTGTTTCGAAACAACACCATTGTTTTGAAACAACTGTTTCAAAGCAACATGTCTGAACGGTCTTGTTTCAAAATAACCATTTCGAAACACTGCTATTTTGAAAGCAGGCTTTTCCTTAATTCGAATGAACAAACTGTTAATTCTAATTAACTTATTTTGAGATAAGGACTTTATTTCAAAATAACTCATTTTGAAATGGGTTATTTCAAAATAATGATGTATGTGTGGACATAGCCATAGAGATTCTATGGTACAGTGGGGTTCATTTAAGATTATTTCATTTCACTCTATGCTTTCTTTCACATACAGTGCCAGCCCTCTCTGCCCCCAGTATGACCTATTCTGTCCTTCTGATATATTTTGTACCCCCAAGTTCTCCAACTGTAGTGTTTAGGCTTCTAGCATTCGTAAAGAAACACTTCTAAAAATGGTCACTTTTAAACTGTCTGCCATGCTGTGATGTAACTGAATTGGTCTTCTTTTCATTGGATTGTTTCCCATCTCATTTTATCCTCTTCCATCCTCTCCTCCTTATTAGCATATAGAGAATCTCCATGAAGAGATCCTCCCCATGGGATGTCTCTGTCCAGACCATGTACTCCTCCACACCTGTTGGCTTTCCCCCAGACTTTAGTTTGAAAACTGCTCTGCAACCTGTTAAAGTCCATCCATTGACTATGGAGGTCTTTAGTCCTCAAGTACCTTGTCTTCCATGGCTGTCGCTCTCTCTGAGACTGTGATCACTCAGTGAGTTGTAGCAGAGATTTGTTCAATGGCAATCTCTTCATCCTCTTTCTCCATTGCACACTCATTATAAGGCATGAACACATGAAACAGACAATCTGCTGTGGTCTTCCTGGCACCTGGAAGATATACTCTGTGGAAATCCAAGTCCATTAGTTTGTTGACCTATTGGGTAATTCTTGGAATTGCTCATCCAGAACTTTGTGTGGTAAAGAGGGCTAAAAGAGGTTTGTGATCAGATCTTAAGATTTCTTACCACATAGGTTTTGAGGCGTCTTACTGCCCAGAAACATGCTAAAGTTTCTTTCTCAGTGACCTCATAGGATTTTTCTGGATCACTCAGGATTCTGGAAATGATTGTAATCATTCAGTCTGCTCCATTTTTTTTTTAGTTGAATCAAGATAGCACCAAGATCATACTCACAAACCTCACATCCTCTTTTAGGAGATAAGTTTCATAGTAAATTGCTATACAAATTTTGAATAGCATTCACACAATCCCAAGCAGAAGTGAAGTTTGTCTTTTTTGTCTGGCTCTAGTGTACCATGAGTGTTTTTCACAAGGTCTGCTTTTGGTGGTATGCTATTCAAAGGGTTTGTATAAGAGCATAGAAACTGGAAGGGACTATAAGAGGTCATCAAGTCCAGTCCTCTGCTCTCATCAGAAGGCCAAGTACCCTCTTAAACCATCCTTGACAGGTGTTCGTCTAACCTGCTCATAAAAACTTCCAGTGATGGAGGTGCCACAACCTGCCTAGGCAACTTATTCCAGTGGTTAATCACCCCGACGGTTAGGAATTTTTTCCTAATGTCCAACCTAAACCTCCCTTGCCATAATTTTAAGCCCATTGCTTCTTGTCTTATCATCAGCAGTTAAGGAGAGCAAAATAAGGGGGGATGCCATTCCAGAGCCTGCAAATTTTAGGGGCCAGCATTCCTGGACCCCAAAAAATAGAATAATGGGGTGCAATGCAGTGTTCTGGCGCATTCCCCCTTACTTACGCATGTTCCACCGGCCACCCTTCCCTGGAGCTGCAGCCAGGCTGGGGAGGGAAGTTCTCAAATCTCCTGACCTGAACATGCTCAGATGAGTGCTCAGGGCAGGAGCAGCCCAGCTAGGGAGTGACTAATAGGGACGCCTCTGCAGCTCTGGCCAGGTAGGGAAGGGACCTTGTGGGGAGTCAGGAAAGGGGCAGGAGGGGTTTGGGGTGCCCAGAGATGGTGCGGGTAGGGAAAGTGGTGGGAGGGGGTTGAGGAGCTGGCAGGGGGTGAGGGAAGAGACTGGGGTCGGAGGCTGGCAGTGTGGATGGGGAAGGGATGAGAGGGGTTTGAGGAGCCCTGATCCAGGCAGAAATCCAGAGGGGGGAGCCTTTCTTTCCAGTTCAGGTAGAAGTTCGCTCTGTCCTGCGTCAGGGCTAGGAGGGGGGCAGTCTGCAGTGAACCCGCTGGGCTTGGTTTGCAAAGTGTCTGAGTGGATACTCTTTATTTCTGCAACCTCTGTTACCAGTTTGTGTGCACTGGAGTTGTTGATTTATGGACTGCTTTCAGCTTGATCACCATGGAGTTGTTTCATGACAGAGGATTGATAGGCAGAGATGGCCTTCACCTGTCCAGGAAGGGGAAGAGCGTGTTTGGGCACAGACTGGCTGACCTAGTGAGGAGGGCTTTAAACTAGGTTCAACGGGGAAGGAGACCAAAGCCCACAGGTAAGTGACAATGTGGGAGATCTGGGGGAAGGGATGGAAGTTGGGGGGGGGGGGGGCTGGGACTGTAGTACCAGGAATAAAAGAGAAGGTAGTTGGAACATGGTGGGGGGATCAAATAATTGTCTTAAGTGCTCTACTGAAGCCCCAATGTGTGAAGAGAGTGGGGGAGGAGAACTCCAAGAAAAAATGCAAGGAGGTTTATGTAATAGAATTGAAAATCATAATGACAAAGTAGGGCAATCGGCCGGATATCTTAGGTGCCTATACACTAATGCGAGGAACCTGGGAAATTAAGCAAGACGAATTGGTAATACTAGCGCAGACAAGGAACTATGATATCATAGGAGTAACGGAGACGTGGTGGGATAGTCTGCACAACTGGAGCTCTGCCATGGACGGGTATAAACTGTTCAGGAAGGACAGGCAGGGAAGAAGAGGGGGAGGAGTAGCACTATATGTAAAAGAGCTCTATGACTGCTCAGAGCTCCACTATGGAAGTGGAAGCGTGCCAGTAGAAAGTCTGTGGGTTACATTGAGAGGGGAAAGCAACAAGGGGGATGTTGTGGTGGGGGTCTGCTACAGACCACCAGACCACAAGCAGGAGGTGGATGAGGTGTTCTATGGACAACTAGCGGAAGCTTCTAGATCACAGGCCCTGGTGCTCATGGGGACACTAGCACCTCTGCTTAATATACAGAGGGTCCTGGGTTCAATTCCCGGGGGGTTGGACTTGATGATCTCATGAGGTCCCTTCCAGCCCTATGAATTGATTGATTGACTTCAATTACCCTGACACCTGCTGGGAGGCCAATACAGTGGTGCATGGGCAATCCAGGAAATTTTTAGAGAGTGTTGGGGACAACTTTCTAGTACAAATGCTGGAGGAACCAACTAGGGGCCTTCCACCGCTCGACCTGCTGCTCACAAACAGGGAAGAATTGATCAGGGACGTAGAGGTAAATGGCAAGCTAGGCAGTAGTGACCATGACATGGTTGAGTTCAGGATCCTGATTAAAGGAAGGAAGGAAAGAAGCAAAACAAAAACCCTGGACTTCAAAAAAGCAGATTTTGGCTCCCTCAGGGAACTGATGGGCAGGATCCCTTGGGAAGCTAATCTGAAGGGGAAAGGAGTCCAAGAGAGTTGGTTATATTTTAAAGAAACCCTGCTAAGGGCACAGGAAGTTGCCATTCCAATTAGGAGAAAGAACAAACATGTGAGGCAGCCAGAATGGCTTAGCAGAGAACTCTGCTCTGAGCTTAAACATAAAAAGGAAGCTTACAGGAAGTGGAAGCTTGGTCAGATGACCAAGGAGGCATATAAAGATAATGCTAGGGTCTGCAGAGATAAAATCAGAAAGGCCAAAGGACAAATGGAGTTGCGGCTAGCGAGGGATGTAAAAGATAACAAGAAGGGGTTCTACAAGTATATCAATAACAAGAAGAGGATCAGGGATGGTGTAGGCCCCTTGCTGAATGGGGCAGGCATCCTTGTGACAGAGGATGAGGAAAAAGCTGAGGTGCTCAATGCGTTTTTTGCTTCAGTTTTCACCGGCGGGGTCAGCTCCCAGCCCACTACCATGGGTATGGCAGATGGGAGAGAAGGAGACAGGCCCTTGGTGACAGAAGGTCAGGTTAGGGGCTGCTTAAAGAAGCTGCAAGTGCACAAGTCCATGGGGCCAGACGAACTGCATCCAAGGGTGCTAAGGGAATTGGCCGACGAAATAGCCGCACTGCTGGCCGTTATCTTTCAAAACTCATGGAGAACGGGGGAGGTGCCAGAGGACTGGAAAAAAGCAAATGTAGTGCCTATTTTCAAGAAAGGGAAAAAGGAGGATCCGGGGAATTACAGACCAGTCAGCCTCACCTCAATCCCTGGAAAAATTGTGGAGCAGGTTCTCAATGAGTCCATTCTCAAACACTTAGAGGAAAATAAAGTGATCAGGAACAGTCAGCATGGATTTACCAAGGGTAAATCATGCCTGACCAATCTCATCTCCTTCTATGATCAGATGACTGGCTTTCTGGATGCAGGAAGAACCGCTGATGTGATCTACCTTGATTTTAGCAAGGCTTTTGATACAGTTTCCCACAGCATTCTCATTGGCAAATTAAGGAAGTATGGGTTGGATAGGTGGACTATAAGGTGGATAGAGAACTGGCTAGATCAACGGTTTCAGCGCGTAGGAATCAATGGTTCCATGTCTAGCTGGCAACCAGTCACGAGTGGGGTGCCCCAGGGGTCAGTCCTGTGGCCAGTTCTGTTCAACATTTTCATCAACAATCTGGATGATGGAATAGACTGCATCCTCAGTAAGTTCGCAGATGACACCAAGCTGGGGGGAACAGTAGACACGTTGGAGAGCAAGGACAGGATTCAGGGAGACCTAGATAAATTGGAACAGTGGGCCAATAGAAATCTTATGAGCTTCAATAAGGACAAGTGTAAAATCCTGCACTTGGGATGGAAAAACCCCATGCACCGCTACAGGCTGGGAAACATTCAGCTAAGTAGCAGCAGTGTAGAAAAGGACCTGGGGGTCATGGTGGATGGGAAGCTAGATATGAGTCAGCAGTGTGCTCTTGCTGCCAAAAAGGCCAATGGCATACTGGGCTGCATCAAAAGAAGTATTACCAGCAGATCAAGGGATGTGATCATTCCCCTCTATTCTGCACTGGTGAGGCCACATCTAGAATACTGTGTTCAGTTTTGGGCTCCCCACTACAAAAAGGACAGGGACATGCTCGAGAGAGTTCAGAGGAGGGCAACCAAAATGATTAAAGGGCTGGAGCACAAGCCCTATGAGGAAAGACTGAAAGCATTAGGCTTATTTAGTCTGCAGAAGAGAAGATTGACGGGGGATTTGATAGCAACCTTCAACTACTTGAAGGGATGCTCTAAGGAAGATGGAGCTCGACTGTTCTCAGTAGTAACGGAGGACAGAATGAGGAGCAATGGTCTCAAGTTGTGGTTAGGGAGGTCGAGGCTGGATATTAGAAAAAACTTTTTTACTAGGAGAGTGGTGAAGCCTTGGAATGAGCTACTGAGGGAGGTGGTGAAATCTCCATCTTTGGAGGTGTTTAAGGCCCGGCTGGACAAAACCATGACTGGGATGGTTTAGTGGGAGTGGTCCTGCCTCTGGCAGGGGGTTGGACTAGATGACCTATGAGGTCCCTTCCAACCCTAGGTTTCTATGATTCTATGATAACCTAGGGTGCCTTTGTGCGGGGTGATTCCTGGGACCAGAAGTAGGACATTTCAGATCACATTCATTTCTTAGGCAGGGACTGAAATGCTTTTGTGTTTGCTTAACAGGAACTCGAATGTTAAGCTGGAGCCAAAAATCTTAAGGAATAAAAAAAATCTATAACTCCCAGGATGGTGTGCAAATGCTTAGGGCTCAATGAACTTTGGGCATGGCTTCTGTAGCTCTCTCTAATGGGAATCTAGCATGTGGCTATTGAATTCTCTGCTTAGGAAATTATGTCTCAGTTACTTTGGGGAGAGAGCCTATGAACAGGGCACTGTTTGCTGACTGTGCTTGACTTCGCAGACATTTTCACAGTGATTGAAGATGGATTTATACCGCAAAGATCCTCTATAGCAGCAGTATTCAAACTTAGTGTCAGAACCCAGTACTGGGTTGCAGACCCTCAGGCAAGTAATTGCAGCTCTCCTTGCTGCTGCCCTAAAGACTGGAATGCATTGCTCGAAGATGTAATTGTTGGGCAGTGTGCATAAATGATTTTTTCAACTCAGTCCAGAGGAAGAAAGTTTGAAAACCACTGTTCTATAGGAAAAATACAGGTGTACATGTGCAAACACAGATACTCATCTCAGCTGAACCCCGATCTCCCTGCGTTCATACATCATTACCATTGCCATATGCTCCAAAGAGTGACGAAAGTCAAAGCTGGTGGTCAGTGTCTTACCTACCACGAGTATGTACCCAGGGCTTGTTTCAATGTATATGTGCAACATTACGTGACTTACTGTTGTAGTAGGTATCATGACTGAAAACGTCGAGTCTCTCTATATGCAAGGGTTAAAGTAAGAGGGAATGCTCCAGAACACAGTTCTGGGGCCCACAAATTTGAAGGGCCAGAGTTCCAGGGCCCCTAAAAATAGAAAAAATCTGGTGGAACACATGTTCTTCCCTGGCCTGGCTGCTGGCGGATCCAATGCCCTCCAATATTTATTGTGTTATGCAGTGTTTGCTAGTTTGTGACAATAATTCCTATAGCTATAAACACTATATAAAATTATGAATATTTGTATGGAGTGATAACTGATGTATTTGGTACTGAGAAGTGGTTGCAAATGCCTACCCGGGCTCGAGCTTGCACATGCATGAAGGGGGCCCAGAGATCAGGAGGGTTCTGGGGCCTGTCAAATTACACTTTAACCACTGTTGAAAGCTGTTATCATGTCCCCTCTTAGCCTCCTCTTTTCCAGACTAAACAAACCCAGCTTTTTCAATCTTCCCTCATAAGTCAAGTGTTCTAGACCTTTTAGCATTCTGGCTCATCATTCAACTTTCTCCAATTTGTCCACAAATGAGGCGCCCAGAACTGGGCGCAATAATTCAGTTGAGGACTAATTTTGGATTAATCAATGAGTTATTTCAGAATTGAGATTTCTTCTTGCTGATGCCTAGTTCATGTTGTCGAAGTTCCTCTAGAACCTTTTTGAGGATGGCATCATGTTCAGATGTGTCTATGCCACACACGAGTAGAATGTCATTTGAAAGTAAATGACACCCATGCATCATTCTCTGGAACAAGGGCACTGCAGAGGGAACTCCAAATGCTATCCTTCTGAATTGCACCAAACCTTCTGGAATGAAGACATCTGTGTATTTGCCGGGGTCTTCCATTAAAGGGATCTGATGGGAAGTGGAGGATAAATGAAGGCTCATATACGTAAAAGGGGGCTGAGTGAGCTCTTTCCTGACATCTAGTGATGAGCTGAGGAAAAAAAATCTTCAGGATGTGTTTCCATAGACACACCTATGTGGTCAGTTTTAGCTGGCTTGGGGTTACAAATCACTCTAGTATTGAAATGCAGAGGCAAAGAAACGCTCTCTTTTATTGTTCAAGGAGAGGATAGCTGAAGTTATGGAGTGGGTGACCTTAAATTGACCCTCACTGGGTACACCGGGAGCAGGAATGCACAATCACAGTAAAGATGAAGCTGGTAGGGCTGGTGTTCCTTTTTGGAGATGTGGTCTCTGCCCAAAGCTGTGCCTGTTGGATTACAGGATGCTAACGCTGGAGGAAGAGATGCACAAGCAGCAGGACAGTACTGGCTGGGCTGTCAGAAAAGGACCAAGAGCTAGAGCAGTTGAGATCTCTAACTGTACCTTATGGGCTACAAGGATCCAAAAACTACCTGTCACCGGAGAGAAACCATGTCAGTGATGGGTGCAATCTCTTCTGAGAACCTCACCAAGGCTCTGCATTTTGTAGCCAGTTATGAACCCACTTTTCTTCTCCATGCAGAGCAGTTGGCCCCAAAGGAGGTAGAAACCGTAGCCTGGAGGAAACAGAAGTGCAAACAGGCCTCTCTCCAGCATTTAACGACAAGAAAGGGAGCCAGTCAGGTAAGAAATGCTGGTCACAGGCCTAGCTGACTATGTTTGTGGTGCAGCTGGGCGTCTCAGAAAGAATTGCAGAGGAACATGCCAGCTGTGAAAAAAGAGACGGATTGGGCCCCTCTTGGGATTAGGAGGCCTGCTTATGACATTGAGGGTTCCCCACTTTAACATGATGTTTTTGGTTTTGTTTGCTCCTGCTATCTGTGAGGGAGGTGGCAGGGAGACTCCATCAATATACGTAAGGCAAATGTAGATTTTCGGTTTGAATAACTCTCATCTTGATTAAGGAAAATAACAAGGGGAAAGACAAGAAGTAAAAGGGCAATTTCTGCTCTTCCTGCCACCTCTCCTTCAGTTGCTACAGCCCAGAACCACAGAGATGTAGGGCTCGAAAGGGCCCGGAGAGGTCATCTAATCCAACTTTCTGTGCTGAGGCAGGACCAAGTTAACTTAGACCTTCCCGACAGGTGTTTGTCCAGCCTTTTCTTAAACACTTGCAGTGACGGGGATTCCACCACTTTCCCTGGTAGCCTGCTCCAGAGCAATCTTAATAGTGAGAACATTTTTCCTAGTGTCCAACCTAAATCTCCCTGCCCGCAGATTAAGTCTATTGCTTCTTCTCCTGCCTTCAGTGGACATGTCCTCTCCATAAAAAGCCTTTTATAGGGTTAGGGTTAATGTATTTTTAATGTATCCTTAATGTATTTGAAGACTGCTAGCAGAAAACCCTCGGCTGCCTTTTCTCAAGACTGGACATGGCTAATTGATTTTCTGGTGTCATATGGGGTCTATAGAAAGCCTACAAGAAATTCTCCTATCTCATGTCCTGCCTATGGCTGGTGTGCTGAAATCACTGTCTCCAGATCCCTCTCGTTTCCTTGTTCTTGTCCCGTTGGTCTCTTGCATAGCGAGGCACACCAACCACATGCTGATTCAGTGAGTCTGCACACGCTGCTGTAGGCCCACGCAGCCCCACCATATGCCGGCACTTGCAGTGGACAAGAAAAGGACAAATATAAATGACAAAGGGCAGTTTGATTGCTGACTGCCCAGACAGGACAACAGACCTCCCAGTCATTGCTCCTTGAGGAAAAGGACCAGTCCACAACCCTGCCAGTGGAGCAAGCCTGGCACAGGATAACTGCGTTTGTTTTGGGAACTCTTATTCTTTGCTGGTTTATCAAAGGCCTATTGGCCCAGGCTGGGGTATCTGGCCTGCTGCCCGGGTCATATTTCCAGGAGAGCTGTGTGCACCAACCACCTCAGTGAACTCTGTGAATGTCTTGCCCCATTCACGCCTAGTCTGGGACCCTGAAGCTTGTGCAGTCACACTTTCTTTGTGTGGAGCCTAGCACAGGGGGGCCCTGATCCACGGCAGAGAATTAATGCTTATCAGCCGTATATGTTTTTTCCATTGCAAGTGTGGATATAGTGAGCAGGAGCTGGGCAAGGAGATGGCCCCATAGTGCTAAAAGAATCTGGATCGCACAACACAGGAGGGTACCAATTAAAACTGGACACTAGGCCTGGCCAGAGCCACAGGTTACTGTGGTAATGGGGTTACTGTGGGAGAGTCTTGCTGTCCTGTAAATGGGATTCTAGTTAAAAGTGATATTATCTTCCTTTTCATCTCCTCCCTTCCCATAACTGATGCAAGAAATGTAAATAGCAGTATCCTATCTTCCCTCCCACAAAAATGTCCTAGATGGGAATGCTGCTTACCTCCTTTCTTCCACTGGCTTGCCTTACAGCTTCTTAAGAAAAGTCATTTCTGTTGCAAAAAATAAGAAGTTTGAAGGTAAAGCACCTGTGCCCTATATGCTAACCCTGTAAACAACAAACAGGCATGGATAATTATATTTGCCACATAGTTATTAATATTCATTTCTTAGGTGTTAGTGTACCAAATTAGGGTCTCTGTGGAGCTGTTGAAAATATAAAACTTTTGGATATTTTTAAGCATAATGGGATTGTCATGCCCCCTCCTCTTTGCTCACTCACAGCATCAAGGAGGAAGTGGGATTTTTCTCCCATGAAAGCTCATGCGATAAATAAATTTGTTAGTCTTTAACAGTGCCACTGGAGTTGTTTGTTTTGCTGAATTAGACTAACATGGCTACCCCTTTTGAATCAGGAAATACAATCAACCCAATCTGCTTCTGGAATTCCCTGCTTTGTTTGCTAACACACAGCAGGCTCCAGGATGGGCTTCTTGACTGCAGAGCCTCTGGGTGCTGCTCTAAATTACACCGAAGGTTGTTTTGGGTCCTTTGGGTAGTGGCGATTCAGGCCCATAGAGACTCTGGCACCATAAAGCACTGCCGGGCCTCCTGTGTGACCATCTAAACTAGGGGAAAAGAAGTGTGGCAGAGCTTTGCACTCCCGTTGCAAGTGATTGCACAAGTTGTGAGAGGATGGGGTTCACAGTGAGCCCCTCGGTATGTGTGTCTTTTGCAGTGTATTAAAAAATCTCCATCCGTAACAACTCAACACTTTCCCCTGTTCTTGGGCTCTGGCTCTGAGCACTAACTAATGTTGACAGCTCTTGTCAGTTCTTGTTAACCAGGACTTTATTAGGTGAATTACTGTGGCCAAGGTGGCCCTAAAGTTATTTTAAGTGACTTTGCCTCCAATTCAGATGTATTTACAGAAGATGAGAACTGCCATTTTTCAGCCTTGCCATTGGGGTTTAGGCAGCCAGCTGATAATCCGGTCCTTGAAAAGAACCCTCCGTCTCCGTTTGAACCACGTTCTGGTTCTCAGTGATACAGCGATTGCTGCAGTTCCTTTCAGCGTACAGAGTGTTTCAGCACTTAGCAAAATTGTCATTTTTTCTCAGCTGGTTCCATACTGGGATGTCAGAGGTAGAAAAACACAAACCTATCACTGTGCTGGGGGAGCTAGCATCTGATCAATCACAACAGCATCTTCACTGAGTTTTAAAGGTATCAGGCTAGAATTGACAGTTGCTGTACATCGGTCAAACTCCACAGATTTAAATAAAGCAACAGTGACTTACACCAGTTAAGGATCTGGCCCATTCCATTGTCCCACTGCACAGTATGCACATTTAAGACATTTATGAGTGGTGGCAGTAGAACATTTCAAAATGTTTGGAGTGGTTTTCTTTTGTTGCCATTCTTGTTTTCATAGGGGCTTCATGGGGAAATGAAACAACTGTAATTTGTGACATGCGCTACTGCCCACTTCTGTACAGAAGAAGAACTTTTCATCAGTGTGTCAGAGATGCTGTACTACAGACCACTAATGAAGATTCTCTCGTAGATCAGATGGTTGAGGCCCCGTCTGGCTGTGAAGTTCAGGCTGGCCACGGTATGTATCATAGTATTTACTGCAAAGTGGTGGTAGCTACAGATTGGCTACAGTCGGTTGATTTAGAGGATGGAGTGCTTCTCGCCTCTAATAGGGCCTGCTACATATGGTCTGGAGAGTCTTTCTGGGCTTCTTCCTTCATTGCATGCTTTTTACCATTTGACCCTTCAGTTCTGTGAGGAGCTTGGACCATCAGATGCTTTGGCAGGCCAGGGGCAGAGCGGGGCATGACAAAATTGGCTCCCAGCTAGGTGCCAGCAATTTTATTTTTGGTCACCAGAGGGTGCTCCTCTGTTGCATTTCTACAGTGGAGCTAGGAGCCAGGCTACAAACCCTGGTTGCCATGACCTGGAACACGGGTTTTGTTGAGCCCTGTAATAAAGGTATCCAAGGTTTTCCTTTGACCTGTGTGGCCTTGTCTAGACCTCATTTCAGCTGAGAGCTTCTTGTGGGTCACTTGTCACTAAGAAATTCAGAAAGAGCATCACCAGCTGGGGGTTCATTTCAGGACCCATTTTGTGTTTATCCTTGAAATCCTCAGCTGGGCAGGTCTGCTAGGGAAGGGCAGGGGCATTGTTTCTGACAGAAGTCAGTTTAATCTCTCTTTCAGTGGCAAATTCTGTGTTCTCTTGGCACGTGGCCATGAGGGAGATTTATGCTGTACTTTTCTTCTCCAGCACACTGGATACCCAGTGTTGTGCTGCCTGTGGAGCAGAGAGCTGGAAATTTCTGTGCAGACAGATTAGAGGATATTAGTTCACTTTGAAATCTCTCCTGCCTCTTAACTTCGATGCATATTGAAAAGATCAAAGGATGGGAGCAGTCGGGCATTGAGTCTACAGGAAAGAGGTTTCTAGAAGGAGTCACAAAAGCTTGTGAAGTGGAAGTAGACACTTGTTTATATCATGCATACACGAAAATGTTGGTTGAGAAGCAGTTTGAGTTGCTACACTCAACGCAGCCAAGGCAGAGATGAAACCAAGAGAATTAAAAGGTAAACCACCCAATAGTATTAACCCTCTGATTGTCCATGCATGAATGCACACCTTCCCATTACCACGACTGTAAATCACAGACCATAGGTTGTTTTGCAAACTTCCCATAGACTAAAATGTCATGCACAGGTACAAACTTCCATAGCTTCCTAGAGCAATCTTGCAGTTTCCTTGGGAAGTTTACTGAGGTTTTCAGGATACTTCATGGAAAGGAGTGAAAGGAGTATCTATTTAGTGGTCTACATGGTACTGCAAGGTGGAGCAGAATTTGGGTGGATCTACCAGCATTCACTGAAAAGAGTGCATTTGGGTTATGACTGATCTATACATGGAGTGAATCTGGAATGAGTCCTCCGTGTGTGGACCCACTAATGCCAGAACAGTGAAAGTGGTTTAATCTAAACCAGAACAAGGCACTCTGATTCCAGAATAAGAGCATCCATGCATGGAGTTATTCAAGAACAGCTATTGCATTTCAAAGTCACACACTACTTTAATCCAAATGAACCTACAAATGTAGACAAATGCTTGGAGAACATAAAACAGATTCTCAGTTGATGAAAATTGGCAGTGCTTCATTAAATGGAGCCAGCCAGTTTTTATCTTGGGCAGGATGGGGTTGCCTGTCTTTCATGGTGGGAAACATTTGTTTCCCTCCTTATGCTTCATCAAGTCTATGGTGACCAGGGGTTTTCCCATACCAGGCACAAGAAAGGGCGATTTCTCTGATTGTGCAGAAATTTGTCCTTTCTGCAATGAACGAGCTCTTTCAGGCAGGGATCCACATCTTGTAAAGTGACAGCCACGTTTGTGGCATTATATAAATGATTACTATTAAGCACAGCATTGATTCTTTCCCTGTTCAGACAAAATGGGGCCAGCAAGTTCACAACTGCTGTTGCTTTGAGCAGGTTTATTTGCAGAAATTCATCAAAACCAGCAGGCTGAGAAATATTCAGGCTTCAGACATCACTACTCAAAAAGGAGGGAGGAAATTCAATGATAACAGGTGACAGAATGACAAGATTTGACTTTATGATTTGGTTTACACGAAACTGATGTCAGCATAGCTACATCAGTCAGGGGTGTGAATAAACCACACTCTTAGCTAAGATCGCTGTGCTGATAAACCCCCTGTGTAGACACAGTTGTGTGAAAGGAAGAAGGATTTTTCTGATTTAGTGAATGCACAGTGGGATTAAGGTGCTTTTTTGGGCCTCCCTGACCTTGGGCTCTGTCTCCCCAATGTGGTGGCCCAGGGACAGGATGGGGCTCTGAGGCAGAGACTGTGGCTGGTCGTGGTGTGCCCCAGGGTGCAGGGGAAACCAGCCAACATGTAGCCGCTGTGCTCCAGGGACAGGTTCATCTGGCATGTAGGATGGCCTCCAGCGCTGCCCTCCAGGGCCCAGGGCACTGTTGGGTTGCTGTGCCGAGGTCCCGGTGGTTCAGGCTGGTACGACGAGCCCCCCTCTAGTGAAGGAACCTGACAGCCAATGTTCCCTCTCAGCTGATGATGCAGCTGAGCAAGCTATGGGTATTTGTTGAGGGGCAATTTGTGGGGCACGGTGCTGCATGGGCAACAGTTTTTTGGTGCCGGAAGCATCAGCATACCTAAGTATCTTAATTCAAATGAAATGCATAGATGTTGTCTTCTGAACAATCCCAGGTCTGCTCTGCTGGTGGTATGAAAATGTTGTATTTCAGCTTAAATTTTTATATTTACACTTTTACTTATAGAGCATCCCTCCCCCTCCTGACAATGATGGCCTTTACCGAGGCAATTTGGCATCAAACCAGTGTCCAGAGGCTGACACACTTAAGACCTTGGCTTGCTTTCTCAGCGGGATTCTGCTTCCCTGACCCATCCGCCCACCAGTTTTTCTTTTAAGGCAAGTGTACACATAAGGACTGAAGTATTTCCAGTAAACCCCAGTCCAGCAATGAGTAGGATTAATGATGTTGGATTGACATGTCAGAATCCTTTGTGACTCTCTAGTGCTTTCTAAATGCAGCTTTAAGAACATGGCAGATGCAAGAAGTTGACAGAATTTCATACTGAAAGAGAGGTCCAAGTCCAGCTGTTTTACATTTGAAAGTGCCCTTTAGGTTAAAGCTCTAGTGCAGCGGGTCTCAGCCACTGTGTTGGGACACACGACTGTGTCCCTAGCATGGTGAGCTGCGAAGAGTGGGGAGATGGCTGGATTCTGCCTGAAGAGGGGTAGGCTAGCGTTTCCTCTAGAGTTACAATGCACTGCCAAGTGTGTTGTGATCCACAAATGGTTGAGAACTACTGCTCTAGTGGGTGAGAAGTGAGGCACTCTGCTGGCAAGTAAACCAAAATCATGTCTACAGAGAGGCACAATATCATTGCACAAAGGCTATCAGTGAATACTCCACTTCCCAGCCACAGGCACCTTCCCAGAACTGCCTGTGAACCGGTTTCCTGACCCCATGCAGCCCTCCACACCTCCTGACCCCTTCTCCGCCCACCCACCAGCTCCCCAACCTTTCCAGGGCTCCTTCCCCCTTACCTGGCCAGGCTGTTCCCTCCCTGAGGATGCATCTGAGCATGCTCAGGGCAGGAGATTTGAAAACTCCCCAGCCTGGCCGCAGCTCCCTGTGGGCTGAATGGAAGTGCTTTTCCCTGAGGTATGTAACAAACCGTGTGTGCACTGCGCAGGTATCTGTGATACATGCACAGGTGTGTGATGGCTGCTGCGCAGCCGTGCATACGCGCAGCTTAGAGGGAACATTGCTGACACCACTCCGGACCCAAGAGCACTGCCACTGGAAGCCATCCTGCATGCCTGCTAGCTCCTGGCCTTGGAGCGCAGTGGGCACACGTCAGCCACTCCTGTACCCTGGGGCAAACCAGTTGGCTGGAGGGCAGGGTGGGAGCACTGTGGCCAGCCGTGGTCTCAGGCCTCAGGGTCTTGCCCCAGCCCTGCCAGCACTGTGCCTGCAGGGCCAGAGCAGCAGGGGCTTTATGGGGTGCAGCCTGGGGCCCCCCTTTCTGGCCATGGTCCCAGGCTGCAGCCTCTATGAACCCCATTGATCCAGCCCTCAGTGAATGTCGTTTAGGAAGGGGTGTTCCTACACTGGTGGGAAAATTTCTTCTGTTAGTGTGGGCACATGTACAGAAGGATGCCATCCCAGCATAGCTCTGTCAACACAGGCTCCGTAACATAGTCATAGGCTTCATCAGTACCCAATATAACAAAATTTTGGGTCCCCTACTGTATTACGATTCTGTTTAAGATGAACAGATGTCCTAATTGTATTACAAACAGAAGGACTGTGTAAACACATCAGTAGGACTTATCGAGAATTATTAAAAGAACACTGAGTTTCCACAGCCAAGGAAATGGTAAAATGAAGGTTGTCTGTGCAACTGTAAACTCCTGTGCAAACTTGGTTCAGCTGCCTTGCACATATGAACTATAACACAGTCTTTATTTACACAATCAAAGAATGGAGGTGCTAGAGCTTCTAAAAAAATATAAATCTTATAATTAACTTGCTCATATGGGCAAATCAATACCTATTTCCCTAATCTCATTCTTGGAAATAGCTTAACTTCTTTTGGTGAACCTTTGCAGCTAAATTCAGCCTGAAATAGACATGCAGCATTGAAAATTTCATCCCAAACTGTTCAAGTTTAACTAAGTTATAGGCAACTGACAACAAGGTCTTACAATAGGAAATGTCAATCCATTTTAACTCCAAGAGTGGCTGTCTGAACTGCCTATGAAAAACTGTAGTGTAGCTATAAATTTTAAGCAGCCTATTTACTCCCAGGGTTTCACAACAACGTACTAACTGTGGTACGCTGGTACATCACACCCTAAACACACCAGAAGATGTTAGATCACAGTTCCTACCAAGGACAGCTCATTTACTCACCAGATCAGAGGTCGGTCATCACCAGTTTGATACACTGGTCAGAGTGTGCTTAGGCACATCGGGCAAGATGTAGCCTTATGAGTTTTGTTCTGTGTCCAGCACAATTATCAGTTTGGCTGCATGCGTGAATCTCTGTTGGCATGTTCCCTCAGGATTACCCCTGGCTCAGCTCTCTGAGTGAGAACTCAGTTATCCCAGTGATCTGGAGCCTGGCTTGGATCTTAATCAGGAACTCAGTTAGCCAGCTGTTCCTAAGCCGAGGTGTTCCTCTGGTTAATGCTTTGGGTTACCTTTGACTCAAATCTCTAGTGAGAACTCAGTTAGCTCGGTGATTTGGAGCCTAGGCATACCCTTGTGTGCAAGAGGTAAACTGAGGCAACACTCATGATTGAGGAAACCAGTACGACCATGGATCCTTGTAGAAACAAAGACGCCAGGTTAGGCTTTATTGTAACATAGCACTGTGGCAAACAATCCATATCGACAGATTTGTTGGCAGCATTGGAACAGCTCAGCTGACAGCAGGAGTCACCATCATCCCCCTCGGCTGCACAAAGTTTGGGCTCCAGGGCTCCTATTCTTTTACCCTGCTTGGACATACCAACTTGGCCCCCTTCAGGATCCAAATTTACCTTGGTTGGTCCACATACCCCTTCTATGCTGCCACCCATTAATTTGATAGGTCCATGCAGCACTGGGCATCTCCATCCATGAAGGTGTCAGGTTTGACCAAAGCGTTACCTTTATCTCCTTGGTGCTGAGCCGACCCGACACCTCCCACTTTTCCAGTACTTTTCCATTTTCATACTTATTATTGCCCTTTCACTTATTTCTTGCCAATTTCAGTGAAGTTGAACTTTCACAACCTGTTTTTTGTCAGTACCTTCAGTTCAGGCCCAGTGTACATCTGGTTCAGGCCCCATATTTTGGATTACTTTGTTAGGCCTTGATCCAGCACCTGGGCATTTCTACTACTCATTTCGATATTAACCTTTTACTTTCTCCTACACTAACCATTTATTTATAATGGATGAATTCTTTTTTTAACCATATAGAAGCTGAACCCTCATATAAAGCATGGTACAATTAAGTCAGCCAAACCCCAAGCCTGTTTACATCTGTGTACTAAGGTACATTTCTGTACTGGAGGTTGATTCTATTCAAAGTATAGCTCTTCTGCTTCCACCAGGATGGCCTTGTTGTAATATGTTTGTAGAATATTTCAGGGTGTGGAATGTAGATTTTATCCCCGTCCTTCCCTTCATAAACTTCACAATCATTTTGACTTTACAAAGAAAAAAAGAGAAGAAAGAATTCCCTTTGAAATGGAGACCAGGCCTGGAAAAAATTCTGCCCCAGAGGGGAAAACTGCAGAAAGTTCTGAGCCATGGAAAACAGGATTAGAATGGAAACCATCATGCAAACCTTAGCTCTCTGTAACTGCTACTCCTTCAGCAATAACGTATCATGACCAATCTCTCTCTCTGATTGCAGATTAAAGGTTTTACTAACCCTGAGTATTGTGATAACCCCTACAGAACTCTAGGCTTTCTCCCCATACCCAGGAAGAGTCTCTGCCCCGAAGAGCTTACAGTCTAAGAGGGGATTCAATGGCCATCATGTGAAGGGAATGATTCTCATTGACTTCGTCAACCCCTCAGACAACATTTAACGTGTGAAAGGTTTGGGGCCAATAACAAAGAAAATGCCCGTGGGATTCCACATGGGCACTGGGGTCCTTCCTTGCCTATAGTAGCGCAGGATAGAGTCCCAAATGCAGACAGGTTTTTATAGACTGTGTTTTAAATACTGCATATGCATTAAATTTTATTCTACTTATCAGAGTAAGAGAACTTTGGATGTTTGTAAAGCATCACAATGAAAGGTGCTATTCATGAGCAAAACTATAGCTATATGCGGTGTCTAACTAGGTCACCAGAATAGACAAGTGAAAATCCTGGCAGGTGGCAATCTAGTTATTTACCCCCCACACTCCTTTCTCCGTAGTGTCTGAGTGCATCACAAATATTACTGACTTTAGCTTCAGAACTGCTCTGTGAAATAGGGAGGCATTATCTGAATTTTGTGGCTGGTGTGGTAAGGCACAGAGAGGTCAAAGGCTAAATTTCAAGAGCCAGGCACACTGGATGCTGAGTAGTTTTAGAATAGGATCATAAGAGTCACAATGGGAGCTGAGCTCTTTGGAAACTCTGACCCTCTGTGACTTAGCCAAGGCCATAGAAGTGGCAGAGTCAGGGGCTGAATCCAGACAAGTGACTATTACAGGCATGGCCAAACTGTGGCTCAGGAGCCACATGTGGCTCTTGAATGAAAAGGTATGGCTCGTGGAAGAAAGTCAGCCAATCAATTTAGTAGGTAAAAGTATATGGCTAGATGCCTCAGTGCGGCTCTTGAAGGTTTAATAATCAACTTGTGCGGCTCTTGAGTTCCATAAATTTGGCCACCCCTGGACTATTAGTTGCCTGGTTATTGAATCTACTAGGATCTATAGACGTTAAGTGGGTGAAACCCTAGTTAGGAGTGAAGTTGAGACGTGGCAGTTGCTCCCACGGGTGGTGTTATACCAAAAAGGGCACCCAGGAGAGCACCCCAAAGACTAGCAGGATCTTATTCAGGGGGCAAGGCAAGGAGGGAGCCAGGCATCTGTTGGTCGCAATCCGATGCTGCAAGATGAGAGTTGCAGAATGAGACCCCAAAGTTTTCATGTTCTTGCCCATCTTTTATACTTGCTGGCCTTCATATAAGTCTGTGGGATTTGCTGTGTCATGTTGCCTCAGGGTTCCTGTGAGATCACTGGTCACCAGTCACTTGCAGACTTGATTGTATTTTGTTCTTTTCTTTCTGGGGTGGCTTCTTCTGTTGCTTTAATCAGAGATGTCTGCATTGTTCAACCACTTAGATGGTACTTGTGCTTCATCAGGACAGGCTGGCAGTTGAAACTGGCCTCTTCACACACACGCCCTTCATTCACACACCTTGTTCACACATTTAAAAGACCACATACAGCATATGCCTAAACCAGATTTCATCAAGTATCCACAATGGAGTTCAGTGTTTAAGCAGGAGTTCCAAACTGACAATATGGAGTCTTGTTGGACATTGGTTATAATGTCTATCACACAGGGTTACAGAATTATTTTACTTATGATTAACTAACATATACTTTAAAGGTAAATGTAATGCATTAGCTTTCTGTCCCCCTACATTATCTGTCTGTGCTCCACATATGGAGCCCTGGGTGAAAGTCAAGGATGGGGCTCCCTACAGTGTGTGTGGGGGGCATCTTTGACTTTTGCTTTCCTCTCCTTGGGCCCTGCCGCTGGTCCCCCCACTTTCCCCCGACCTCACTGCCACCTCCACTGCCTCCCCCTGACCTCCCGTCCCCATCCTTCCCACTTTGCTGCCTTGCTGGCCCCTGACCCCAAGACTGGCTGCCAGCATGGCTGCATTGCTGGCCCCCCAATGCCTCCCCCCATCCTCTCTGGGCTCCCCCTGCCCTGTGTGTTTTCCCAACCTCCTCCTGACCTCCCTCCCCGGCCCCTCAACTCACCTGTGGCTCCTGGCTGGGCTGCTCATGCCCTGGCTGGCTGACCCAGGAGATTTAAAACAGCCAGGCTGCATGGGGCCCATTCTGGTGCAGGGCCCTCCCTCTCCTCCCCAAGGTGGAGCCTCACGCATGTGCCTACACTGCCCCATAGCTAAGACTGCCTATGGTTACTGCATTGCAAGAAAGAAATGCTAAAGAGATTTTCCATTGATTCTGCTTTTCCTATGCTTCTGTTGAACCAGAGTTTGATACTAACAAGGGTTTGGTAAAATTTCAGCAGGATGGGATATGAAACCACAAAAGATGTAAAAAGTTTTGCAAGTTTGAGATGTCTTTCATGGCTGATGTTTCACAGTTTGGCTCACTGGAGTGGGATTCCAGAGAGCTTGAGGGGGTTGTTCAATAACTGTGGAGGATTGCTATCTCATAGTTTATATAAATCAGACAGTCCATAACATGCTTTCAAGAGTTTTACAAGAGCTGGCTGAGGGGTGATCTGGATTTTGAATAAGGATTTTGAATAAATTTTTTTGAAGGTTTTGAATAAGTTAAAGGTTTTGCATAAGGATTTTGAATAAGGTTTGGAACATAAAGGACTTCCAGAAAAGTAGATGAAAGCTAATGTGCCAATATTTAAAAAGAGTAAATGGGATGACCCTAGTAATTATAGGCTTTTCAGCCTGGGCAAAATAATAGAATCTCTAATACAGGATGTGATTAATAAAGAATTAAAGGTGGTTAATATAAATAATGCCAATTAACACAACTTTATGGGAAATAGATCTTGTCACACTAATTTGATTTTTTTTTTAAATGAGATTCAAGTTTTGCAAAGCTAATAGGGTTGATGTAATTTACTTAGATTTCTGTAAGGTATTTAACTTGGTACCACATGACAGTTTGATTAAGAAACTAGAACAATGCAACATGGCAAATAAAATGGATTAAAAATAGGCTATCAGTTAGGTTTCAAAATGTAATTGTAAATGGTGATTCATTGTCATGTGGTTATTTCTAGGGGAATTCTGCACAGATTAGTTTTTGACCCTATCCTATTTAGCATTTTAAATCCGTGATCTGCAAGAAAATAAAATCATTACTGATTAAATGTACTATTAACATAAAGATTGGGAGTATGGTAAGTAATACAGAGGACTGGTTCCTGATACAGTGCAGTCTGGATTGTTTGGTAATCTGGATGCAAGCAAACAATATGCTCAAATGCAAATGTATACATCTAGAAACAAAGAATGTAGGCCACTTTTTGAGGGCGGATCAGTCTATACTGGGACACAGAAAATTTGAAAAAGACTGGGCAAGGGCACAGTAGATAATCCCTCTGAACGTGAACCCCTGATGGCTAAAAGGACTAGTGTGAAGCCTGGATACATAAACAAGGAAATCTCATGTTACCTCTGTATTTGGCATAGTTGTGATTACTTCTGGAATATTATGTCCAATGCTGCCATACATATTTCAAAAAGGTCATTGCAAAATTGGAGAGGTTTCATGAGAAAGCATAAAAGATTCAAAACCATGCCTTTTAGTAAAAGGCTCAAGGAGTGCAATCTAGTTAGACACCAAGGATAGTTCAGTGGTTACAGCAGTGCCTTGCAACAAGGGAGATCTGGGTCCAATTTCCTGCTCTGCCATGGACTTCCTGTGTGACAATGGGCAAGTCACTTAGCCTCTCCATGCCTCAGTTTCCCCATGTGTACAATAGGGCTAATAATCCTGCTCTACTCACAGGATTAGATGTTGTCCAGATAAAGGCATGAGTAGAATGGGATACACTTTGAGACCTGATTATTTTTTTGGCTGATCAAAGATAAGGTCAAGGGGTGACCTGATCACAGCCTACAAGTACCAACATGGAAAACATAAAAGTGATAACAGAGGACTCATCCTTCTAGCTGGCAAAAGTAAAACAAGATCCAATGACTGGAAGGCAGACAAATTCAGACTAGAAATAAAGTGCAAATTTTCAACAGTGGGGGTGATTAGCCATTGTAACTTGTAACCTTCAGGTAGGCTGTAAATCATTTAATTGCCCCTCCCCAATGCCTTAAGAGAAATACACCCCAGCTCCTAGGGAGACACAGATGGAGACCCAGGATCCAGTCTTTAAAGGACTCACAGCAAAGACCATTCAGTTACCCTCTCCACATTTAAACACTACTAAAAGCAAAAGTAACGACGGACTTTACAGCTACTAACTTTATTCATCTTATAATAAGGAAATAATACCCTAACTACAATATATTCATAAGAATGTGGCTGTTTGGTAAATCCACGTACACTATTTTCACAGCTTTCTTTTCCATAACCCACAAACAAGAAAACAAAATCAATTTAAACAGAACAGTCACCACAGAAACACTGTGAGATGCAACTTAAAGAGTTCCCAAAGTTGAGGTGGATTTCAGCCAAATCTCAGCTATAGTCTCTGTTCACCAAGGCCAAAGGCTTGCATTGAAAGGAGCAGCTCTTCGCTTTGCTGCTTGCAGTAATCTTCAGTAGAAATCCATGTAGACGACTCTTCTTCTGGTGCAACTAGCGTCCAGTCAGCTCACTGGTTAACCAGCACTCAGTCACATACCAATGTGAAGAAACTCTGCTGCCAGGGCCGTCTGTAGCCATAAGCCAATGAGGCCCTAGCTTGGGCACCCCTGGTTTAGTGGTGCTGAGGTGCCATGCTGGGGCAGGGCACGCCAGCCCAGAAGCGGGACCCTGTGCTCCCGCCCATCCCTGAGCCAGCCACTCTGCCCTAGGGGTGTGGAGGGCCAGCACAGAGGTGGGTAGAGAGTGTGGAGTCCACCCAAAGGCTGGCGTGCTCTGCCCATGGGCTGGCTTTTCCCCATCCTGGTGGCGGGCCAAGCCAGCCCAAAGTGGAGACTGGGTTCTGCCCCTGTCCTCATGGGTTGGGGGTGCAAAAGTGAAAGCCAGCTGGGGGCACCGCAGCCCCTTGAGCCGGCCCTTTGTTCTGCAAAATACTCTAGAGCAGGAAGAAAACATCCTGCTGTCCGCTCCTGGCTCAGCTGCTCCCAGACACACTGGGTATGTCTACACGACAGCCTTAGGTCACCTTAACCTGCATTAAGTCGACCTGAGTTACTCCTCGGCTATATTTAGAATTTAAGTCAACGTAAGCATTTGCTTAAGTCGACTTAATAAATCCTGCCCTGCAAGTCGACTTAAGCTTTTAAGTCAACACTGCAGGGCAGGCAGTCCCAAATCCTGCCCCATCCCCGTCCCCTATCCTGACCTTCGGCCCAATCCGGCCACAACTGCCGGTGCAAGGTGCTGGGAGTCTGATGCAGCTCCTAGACCCTTGCCGCAGGCAATGGTGGCAAGGAGCCGGTTCCTGACACCCGTCCAAGGAGCTGGGAGCTGGCAGAGAGGAGCTGGGAGTGCCATCACGCGCCCAGCCCCTTCTGTGGGCAGTGGGGCTAGCAGAGAGGGGCTAGGAGCTCGATCTGGTTCCCAGCCCCTCTCCAGGGGTGGCAGGGGCTTGGAGACAGCAGGAGGCTCAACAGCCTGGTCAATTTCATAGGTGTGAAACTGACCAGGCTGCCAAGCCGCTTGGGCAGGGGCTCGGCAGCCTGGTTAGTTTCAAGCCTGTGAAATTGACCAGGTTGCCGAGCCTCCTGCCGGCGGTGACAACCGAGCACAGGCCCTGGGTCTCTTCTCACTGCTGGCAGGAGCCAGCTCCAAGCCCCTGCCACCCGCGGAGAGGGGCTGGGAGTGCAATGGCACCTCTAACCCCTCTCCACGGGTGGCAGGGGCAGCAGAGAGCATGTGGGAGCCCGATCACACTCCCAGCTCCTCTCCGCGGGTGACAGGGGCTGGCAGCCGGTTCCTGCAGCCTCCAGGGAGGGGCTGAGAGCCAAATCCTGACCTGGCTCCCAGCCCCTCTCAGCAAGGACGCATGGTGCCGGCTTGCAAGTGGCCAGGGGACCAGCCGGCACCATGCACCCTTGGCTGTAGAGAGGGGCTGGGAGCCAGGTTGGGCTTCTAGTCCTTCTCTGCAGACTGCAGGAACCAGCTGCGAGCCCCACGGCTGGCGGAGAGGGACAGGGAGCCAGACCTGGCTCCCAGCTGCTCACCAGAAGGCAGAAGCCAGATCAGGCCCCCCAGGCTGGCTTGACCCCCAGAGCCGATTGGGCTCCAGGTGCCCAGTTGGGAGTGGAGGTGGAGTAGCTGGAGGTGGAGTAGGGGATGGGTGCCCTGGGTGTGCCTGCACTGAGTCCAATGCAGACACCCCTGCAGTCAACTTAACAAGGTCGACTTAAAGTTGACCTTATTAAATCGACTTCCAGGCCCCAACCCCCCATCGTAGACATAGGGACTCTGAGCACATGGGCTCTTCTCAGCGCAACACCTGCAGCTGCTGCTCTCATCATGGTGTCTGACCATGGCCACCATACCAGGAGGAAACCTTGTGGAGCACGCTCAAAGCCCCCACTCCTTGTTCCAGAAATTTCTGGCTTTGGGCAGCTAAATTTGTCCAGCAACAGCAACCCAGCCTCAGGAGGTCTCTTAAAAAGATAGCCTTTAAGTAGGCATATGGGTTATACAACAACTTGTCATCTACCAAGACACCTGGGTTTTTGCATTGTTCTATTTGTCATTTTTATCCATGACCCTGAAGAAAACATGCCAACCCATGCTGCAAGGAGCCGGGATTATGGTGGACAAAAAGCTGCATAGGAGTTAGCAGTGTGTCCTTTATTGCCAAGAACGCTAACGGCATATTGGGTTGTGTCAGTAGGATAATTGCCAGCAGATGGAGAGAAGTGATTATTCCCCTCTGTTCGCAAGTGGTGAGGCCACATTTGTAGTACAGCATCCAGTTTGGATCCCGCACTACAAGAAGGATGTGGACAAATTGGAGAGTCCAGAGGAGTGCAAAAAAATTAGGGGGCTGGAGAACATGATTTTTGAGAATAGACTAAGAGAACTGAACTTGTTTAGTCTGCAAAGGAGAAGCCTGATAGCAGACTTCAACTACCTAAAGAGGGATCCAGAGAGGATAGAGTTGGGCTGTCCTTAGGAGTGGGCGAAAGGGGTAATTGCCCTGGGCCCTGCGGTTCTGTGGGCCCCATGCTGTCCTGCTGTGGCCCTGCTTAGTGGTGGCAGGTGACAGAACTAGGAGCAAAAGTCTCAAGTTGCAGTGGGGGAAGTCTAGGTTAGATATTAAGAAAAACTTTTTCCCTAGGAGGGCGGTGAAGCCCTGGATGGAATGGGTAACGTGGGAGATGGTGGAATTGCCATCCGTAGCGGTTTCTAAGGTGCAGCTTGACAAAGCCCTGGCTGGGATGATTTAGTTGGGGTTGGTCATGCATTCAGTAAGGGACTGGACTAAATGATCTCTCAAGGTCCTCGCCAACCCTTGTCATCTATGATTGTAAGCACTGTGATGGATTCTCCATCACTGGAAATCTTTAAATCAAGCTTAGCATTTTTTTATTTTCTAAAAGACCTGCTAGAGTTTGAACACAGGTAGAAAGCAGGGATTAATTCATGGAAGTGCTCTGTCTGTGTTACAGAGGAAGTCAGACTAGATGACCTCCAAAATAGCCCCTCTGGCCTTAAAAATCTGTGATTCTATGTATATGGGATTCACAGAGGAAAAGTTAGTAAGAAATCAAGTCAATTTTAAATTGCTGCAGATGACACAGCAGGGCAGAGTAAATCACCATCGTCAAAAGAGAGCTGCTTTATGATACAGAAAACGGAACGGTGAGCATTCCCATAAAACCACCCCATTTATTAAACGGTGATCTCAAATGGTCAATATTCACATCAAACATGCATCAAAAAGCCTTTCACAGATTTCATCCTCATTGGGGGATTTTTTTTTTGCGTTTCATAGTCCATTGGTGCTGTATAGCTGGTTATTACTACTGGATAACATTGACTTCATGAGGTAGAAAATCACTTGTAAGATGAGACAGGCAGATCTGCAGCCAGTATGAATTGTTGCAGCCCTGTATGCAAGGTCAAGAGTACCCCTCTGAAGGATTTGGTTATTCCAAAATACTGTCAGGGACAAATACAGGCATGATGGTGTGACACAGGTCATGTTTTCTGTGGAAGAGAATATTTCCTGGACACCGACAAGTGTCACTAAGGCTGGTTTTTCTGTGGGTCCCAGTGAGCTCCTCTGGACAAGACAATGATAGGAATTGTTCTCTGATGAACGCAGTGCTTGTAGTTGGTGCCCAACAGATAGTCTTGGAGACTGCTGTCTTTTCTTTAGCCATTGGACGTGTAGAGCATAGGAAGCGATGGGGCAAGCTTCTTGCATGCCGCCCTGTAATGTGGCTTGACTCTGTGGGATGAGAGAGCAATTCATTTTCTGCACACATTCGCTCTTCAGCTTCTCCAGTCCTGGTGGAGGTTTGTCTCTCTCAGTGGCACACATCACACTGGCCACTAAAGAGTTCTCAGACTGATGGCTTCTTCAGCCACTGACTTTGCCTTTGTCTGGATTATCGAAAAGGGCTGGATGTTTGTTATTGAACCCTCTGAGGAAGAAACATTTCAATGAGAGCCAAGTCCTGCCTGTACCCATAGGGTGGTAACTCTACGCTGCCATGGGGGGACAGAACAGGGCATGTGGTCTTGACTGGCCAGGAGATGGCAGGAAAGACAGAGAAGGTTAGCGGCTCTAGGACAATTTATGTAACCCTTCTGCCAGGGTGAGATGGCAGGACAAGGGCTGGGTTCTATATCTAGAGATTTCCAAGTAATGTTACAGCACCAACTGGCTCGAGCCCTCACCCAATCTTCTGGGAAATCATGTACCACTCCCTGGGCCCTCCAAAGGGGTAAGCCTTCCCCACTTGCAAGCATGAGCCTGAGCATGGTATACCAAACTTTTAATAGAAAAACAGTATGTAAAAACCCAATAGCAGAAATCAGCACTGATCTGGAGAATCAGTGCAGAATAAGGTTCCCAATGTAATCCCACACAGCATAACAAACACATAAATCCAGTAGTAAACCAGCATTGATCTGGAGAGTCAGTGCAAAACAGGGTTCCCCAACAAACCCCAGAGTATGTGGGGACCGTCTTTCATGGCAGCTGCCCGCTGGCTCTGCCCAGTGGTCACTTGCGCTCCGAACTCACCATCCGCTGGCTCTGCCTGCTGGTCACTCGCTCCGTCTGCTGCTCCTCTTCAGTGATTTCAGCTCTTGAACCTCAAGTAGCTGCAAACAGCTTCTTCCATTAAAATAACAAAGAAAGGCCTCATCAGAAGGTCAGCCAAATCTATCATTTGACAATGGGACCGGGGGTGAGGCAATACCTCAGGGCACAGCTCCAGAAGTAGCTATGCAACCTCCCATCCCTGTCTTGACTTTTTCAGGCTGAGATAGGCAGTGGCCTCTCTTACAAGTTTCTTTTTTTGCTAAGGGTAGCTTCTACCCTTTAACTAACCTAACAGATTTTGAACAATAAAGAAAGTAACATATCACAAAACACAGTATTTCATGTTTCCCTTCAGTAGAATTACAGATATTGACAGATTTGAGATCAAATAAATTCAAATACCATTACCCATTTTGCCCTGCACCCATAGTTTGATTATGCTAATTCGTTCCTTGTGCTCATGCAAACACGAAACCCATGTAGATTAGTTGCCCCCCCGTCAGAAGCTGTTAGGCACAGCTCCTAAGCCTGCCTTACATTTACAGCAAGGGAGATGAGAATGACATCCTGAAACACTTGGAGGAAAATAGAGTGATCAGGAACAGTCAGCATGGATTCACCAAGGGTAAATCATGCCTGACCAACCTCATCGCCTTCAATGATGAGATGACTGGATTTGTGGATGCGGGAAGAGCCGTTGATGTGATATACCTTGACTTTAGCAAGGCTTTTGATACGGTTTCCCACAGCATTCTCATTGGCAAATTAAGGAAGTATGGGTTAGATGGATGGACTGTAAGGTGGATAGAAAACTGGCTAGAGCAACGGTTTCAGTGTGTAGGAATCAATGGCTCCATGTCAAGTTGGCAGGCAGTAACGAGTGGTGTACCCCAGGGGTCGGTCCTGGGGCCAGTTCTGTTCAATGTTTTCATTAATGATCTGGATGATGGGATAGATTGCACACTTAGTAAGTTTGCAGATGATACCAAACTGGGGGGAACGGTAGACACCCTAGAGGGCAGAGACAGGATTCAGGGAGACCTAGACAAATTGGAGCAGTGGGCCAAGAGGAATCTCATGAGGTTCAACAAGGACAAGTGTAAAATCCTGCACATGGGACGAAAAAACCCCATGTACTGCTACAGGCTGGGGAGTGATCAGCTAAATAGCAGCACTGGAGAAAAGGACCTGGGAGTCATGGTGGATGGGAAGCTGGATATGAGTCAGCAGTGTGCTCTTGCTGCCAAAAAGGCCAATGGCATACTGGGCTGCATCAGAAGAAGTTGTTGCCAGCAGATCGAGGGATGTGATCATTCCCCTCTATTCTGCACTAGTGAGGCCACATCTGGAATACTGTGTCCAGTTTTGGGCTCCCCACTACAAAAAGGACATGGACAAATTAGAGAGAGTCCAGAGGAGGGCAACCAAAATGATCAAAGGGCTGGAGCACAAGCCCTATGAAGAAAGACTGAAGGAACTAGGCTTATTTAGCCTGCAGAAGAGAAGACTGAGGGGGGATTTGATAGCAACCTTCAACTACTTGAAGGGTTGCTCCAAGGAGGAGGGAGCTCGACTGTTCTCGGTAGTAACAGAGGGCAGAACGAGAAGCAATGGTTTCAAGTTACAGCTGGGGAGGTCCAGGCTGGATATTAGGAGAAACTTCCTTACTAGGCGAGTGGTGAAGCATTGGAATAAGCTGCCTAGGGAGGTGGTGGAATCTCCATCTCTGGAGGTGTTCAAGGTCCAGCTGGACAAAACCCTGACTGGGATGATCTAATGGGAGTGGTCCTGCTTTTTTTGGCAGGGGGTTGGACTAGATGACCTCGTGGGGTCCCTTCCAACCCTATGATTCTATGATTCTATGGTGCAGCACTTTTGTCCACCGGGCAAATCACAATGCCCAATCTCTCTTGCAGGAACCTGGCGGCTCCCTGAGTTCGTTAGTCCCCCGTTCTCCCTGCAATCCCATCCAGTTTGCTTAGTGTGCTTTCCAGGCTGGCTGAGTTCCCAGCATTACCATCTCCCCATTGCACAGGGTGAACTCTGACATTGCCTAACTTCTGAGTGCCTCATTTTGCAGGTTTCATAGCGTTCTTTTATCGCAGTTTGGGTGTGTTCACTAATAACAGCAGCTGTGCGAAGGTCCAGACTGGGCAGGGAAAGGAAGGTGTCAAGTCTCCACCAGGAGTCAAAGAGGAGCCATTTGAGGTGTAAGCTATGCAGGGGCCATCAGCATCTTATAGGAAGCTCCCAAAAACGACAGAGGGCATAAGGCACAGCGAGCCACCTGTGGCTACAGGGCTGGATTAACACCTCTGTGGGCCCAGGGATATAAGATTTTGTGAGGCCTCAGGTCAGCCGCTGGCCAGCGTGGGGATAGGACAGTGGAGTCACTCCCGGGGCGCCATACTTACATTGGTGCCCCCCAAACAGTAGCAGCATACCGTGGGGTGGGGGTGTCTACAGACCGGTGTCTCGCTCTCCCCCACGTCCCGCATCACCAGCTGTAGCAGCACCTCATGGGCTTGGGGAGAATCTGTGGGTCCATCTCCCCCTCTCCCTCTGCTGTGGGGACAGCAGGGCGGCCGTAATAGTCTTTCCGTGGCTCCCTCCTTGCTCCCAGGGCAGGGGTGGAGAGGGTTGAAGGACACCCTGGCTCCCAGTGAGCTGTGACATCCTGAGCACTGGGGCTCCTGCTCTCATATTTCCCTCCAGCTTCCCCTCCCCATAGCCCCCCTTCCCTCACAGTGTCCCCCCCACTCACATCTACTCCACCCCAATTCTCCTGCATTGCATCATCTCCCCTCCCTTCCTTCAGTCCTGCCCCTTCATCACCCATCTCCTTCACTGACCCCTCATCTCCCTGTTCCCCCACTCCTGTTCCTCTCCAGGCCCCTTGTGGGGTCGAGGTCCCTGCCCTGCAAACGAAGGCAGCTGTTGGCAGCTTTCCTGGATGGGAGGGAGGGAGGAATCAGCCTACTCAGTTAGGAAGCTCGGGGTGTGACCAGGAGGCTACGCTACCTGGGCCAGGTCTTTCCTACATTTCCTCTAAGCAGTGCATCCCTGGGAGCAGGGGCCAGACAGCCCAGGCTGGATTTCTGTGGGGCTCCCCTTAGCCTGGGGCCCTGGGTGCAACCCCAAAAACCCCTGCATGAATCTGGCCCTGCTTGGTTGCCAAGCAAGGTGAGATGAGAGGGATTTACAGCCAGGGGAAAAGGATGGATGCTTGCTACCCTGAAAGAAGGAAGTCACAGACCTATAAGAGGCTTTGCCTTCAGAGGGAAAGAGGCTTGCTGCTTGGGGCTGGGACAGGAGATCGGAGAAGAGAGTCCTCCTTGTCTAGCCCTTCGCTATGGAGCAGGCAGAGTGCTTAGCTAGGGAGCAAGGGCCACAGAAAAAAAGAGCTGGCAACAGGTCTGCATGAACCAGAGGGGGAGCCGGAGAAGCTGGAAACTGCGAGCTGCCAAGTAGAGCCCTGCAAATCCACAGATATCCTCAGATATCCGCCTTATATCCACATCCGTGGATACAACACAGCTATCTGCAGTCCATTTCTTGCAGATGCAGATCAAATACGGATCCACATCTTTTTATCTGCACAGAGCTAGAGCCCAGCAAATGTGCGGATATCTGCATTATATCCGCAGCCGTGGATACAACACGGACATCCGCGGACCATTTTTTGTGGATGCAGGTCGGATACGGATCCACTTATTTGTATCCGTGCAGAGCTCTCCTGCCGAGTTGTATGTGGATCCAGGCAGCATGAGGCACTGAGGACAGTCTCTTACTGGCTCAAGCCCCATTGACCTTCAGAAGGGAGAAATACAAAAAGAATGGGGGAGGGTGGGGTTCATCGAAGAAACTGCTCTGGAGAAGCGTAACCTAGAACAGGTGCTATGAATCTGATCCTGGGGTCCTCAAGAAAAAGACTGGGGTTATCCTGTATATGCAGACTCCCTAACTTAGAAATAATTGGAACTCCTTTTTAGCCAAGGAATCTTAAAGCAAAGTGCCTGAGATTCATCTTTGTTTTATTGTCAGACTGTTCTGTGTCCATGCAGCCCATGTGAGTCCTCACCACACCAGTATTTTTATCTTCCATTTACAGAGGGGAAACCGAGGCTCAGTGAGGCTATATGACTTACCTAAGACGGCAGCAGAGCCAAAAACTGAACTCAAGCCTCCACCAGCTTGACCACAGGCATTCACATCCTCATCTATTAGGTAATCTGGCTCTTTTGCAAATGATTCTTCACGTCTCTGAGGATGCTGTTTCTCTCAGCTGTCACCTTGTCAAGGCTCATATTTCTGTGGCTTTCCAAGTTCAGTTGCATGTGGTTGAAATAAGATAACCCGTCCCCTCAGAAGTTTCAATGATGCTTATCTCCCGTTTGACAGAAGCTGGCAGGTGGGGAGCATGTGAAAAAAAATCAATAGGTCTTTTGTATAATTTGTCACAGATTGTCTGTTTTCTGGGCTCTTTCTTCATGCTGCATCTCAGCTGAGAGAGATAAGGTAATTTACTCTGTGGTAATATTTTTGACCTTTTAGTCTATACAGCTCTTCATCATTTATTAGAAAGAGCACAACCCACACAAACAATAGACCAGGAATAGATATTTTTTTTCTGCCTATTCTGGAGTGGTACTTTAATAGCATTGCATCACATGGCAATACATGAATTGCCCCCATCGTCTTTATTTTAAATATCAGCCAATAACTTTTGAACATCATCTTAAAAAATGTCAATTACCATTAATGAGCACCCGTTGATCTCACCCATCACATTACACACAATGCACTTGGGTCAAGCAACAATGACCTATGCTCTGACGCAGTCACTTCTAACCCAACCCAGTTACTATCTTATATGCAGCATGGACACAAAACCAGGATGTTTCTGGGATACGGGATAGTTGGAATATTGTCAATCAGGCAGTTGGACTATGATTAAACAGCTTAATACAAGGGTCTGAAACATGTGGCCCGTGGGCCGCATGCGGCCCCTAAAGCTATTCACTGTGGCCTGCAATGACACTATTGTTATTGGTATTTGCATTATCATTGTATGAAAAGGTTTCAGTGGTGTGGCCCTCGGGCTAATGTACTAGTCCTCATGCGGGCCTCGTGGTGATTTGAGTTTGAGCCCCCTGGCTTAATATAATTAAAAGTCCTACTGCTACAAACCCTTTCTCGTGTGAGTGGCTTCACTGAAATCAACCAATAGGCCAACTCCTCAGCTGGAATGAAGGGAGTTATGTTGACTTTACACCACGTTAGCATCTGATTCCATGGCTTTGAAGTTAGGTCAACCTTGTGCTATCTTGCCTTCGTCCTTACTGAATTTGAACCCTCGATTGCATTACAGGTCTCTCTCAATCAGTTGCATGTTGTTGTGCTGCCTAGCACGGGGCATCAAACCAGGAAACTCCAGAACGAAAAAGCCTGGGTGGTTACAGCTTGATCTAACGAGTCAGGCTGCTCATGCGTGGCCTGTAACAGGCTATGGACCAGCCATAGCTAGTGATGCAACCCAAGCTGAGCTGGTATGGGGTTGTGATTGTGGCCAGCTGGTCCACTTAGTGAAGTCATAGCATAGACCATTCATCCATTGGTTTCCTCAGGGCGACTGCGACACAGTGAGTTGGTATGAAGAGTGACTAGTGTGTGATCCTTGCATGGCAGTAGCTCATCTGACCTCAGTTGATTACTCCCGCCAGACTGATAACACGGGACTGGAGTCCCTGAACCGTCTACCAACCCACACCTGTATGTGCAGAGACAAACCTGCAAATGAGGGGCCCCTGCCCAGCAATAACATGATGGGCCAAGCCCCTAGTACCCAAACGGGCAGAGAGATGCTTCTTTAACCCAGCTGAACTCTCAGTCAGCCGAGTCTTCCCATCCCTACCAGGAACATCCGGGAAGGGTGAGTCTGAGCCTTGGCTGCATTGCCCGTATCCATCACTGTACTGGTCTAGGCTCCTCTGCTGCATCCAAGCCATGCCCTGAGCCAAAGGGTCCAGGCTGTATTTAGCCCTCCTCTCAGCCGTGACATGATCTTACAGAAGCCGTGTGGCCTGCAGTACAGTCCTCTGTCCTCAATGGCGCAGAGCTGAGCTCCAGACCTGGATGGAGGCATTCCCCTCCTGCAATGGGAAGACATCAGGGCAGCAGGGGTGAGATTTTAGTCCTGGTCCTGGAATCCCCATTCTCTGTCCATCTCTATTTAAGCACAACTGATGGAGTACCAACCCCAATAGCCTGTGAGCTTTTTGGGGCAAATCTCACATCTCTGCTCTGTTTAAGAGCCCAGCCCAACCCACTTGCAGCTGCTGGAGAGCTAAATGATCATTTGTTAGCTCTCATTTCCAGTCAGCCAGAGTCAGTCTGGTGTTAGATAGCCACACATCTATTAGTACTGTTTGCTCCGAGATCAGAACAAAAACACATTAACACCCTAGCCGCAATGACAGGCTTTCACAAGAAAAGTAATGGAAGGGGCCTCTTCGGGGGTCAATCCAAGGGAAGACCTTAGCACAAAATCTCATTAGCATTCTAATTCTCTATCCAGTTGGCCCAAGGCCCTGAGCTGGTGGAGCTGGGCTTTTCCCTGCATCTGCTCTGACGGGAAGCAGACGCCTTGCTCCTAGGATGTTCCACGGCTGCCGTTTCCCATTAAGCTGTGCAGCCCCACGGGCAAATATTCCTCTGCAAATGCCCTGTTGCATTTATCACACAGAGCAGCTCTAGCCCAGCTGCCATGGCTGAAGAGAAGTGGTTGCAGGAGGTGGCAGCATGAAATGGAGTGTGAACGACAAGCAGTCTAACATGCGTTTCCCTAGCACCTTTTATCCAGGGGGACGTGAAGCATTGTCATAAGACATTTCATTCCTGCACTGCTGTTCTAAAGTTGGGCCTGCAGTTTGTGCCATATATGAGAAAGGAAGAGTGAACCACGGAGATGGATAAAGACGGTCAGCTAGGTTCAGGCCCCTGCATTTCAAAGTGCTGGGCTTTGACAGACATTCGCTATGTGATCTCTTTCTGCTGGGTGCAAGCCAAACACTAGCTGATGGAGGTTAGGGAGAATTTATGTAACTATCCACAAGGGAGATTTCCTTCATTATCCTTTGAGCATTTGCAGAAACAAGATATTGGACCGTGGCTCAGATCTCGTATGGTAAGCTCCATGTGACATTCCTCTATATAAAAGAGAAACAGCAGAACTAGAACTCATATGCAGATTTGATTGTGTGAAATCAGGATTAAACGGTGACTGTGGATTCTTTTCCCGTTACAACAGGTGATTTGACCTCACCTTGCTTTGTGTGCTGTTTCCCAGCGTCTGAATCTTAACAAATGTTTTGATTTCCTGTTACTGTATGACCTGATCCCATGACTTACATTTCCCTGCATTTTTTCCCCACCATTCTCTAAGTCCCCCCATCTTCAAAGCACCCGATGAAGTAAGATTTTTTTCCCACGAAAGATCATGCAATAAATTTGTTAGTCTTTAAGTGCCACAGGACTCCTTGCTTATTAAAGAAGATGTTGCTTTGCTTCTGTAAAAGCTGGAGTGAACTTTACTGACCTTTATTTTTATTATCCTATTACATTTTTTTAAAAAAAGAGTGTCTTGTTGGAGTTTTATGATGTGAGTGGCTTGCTGCTGTCTCCTACTGCTTTTACAACCTTGTTGGCTCAGATTGTGCTTAAAAGACAAAATATTTCTGGTGCACTACAGCATGGCTCTGAATTAACATTTACTGTTCAGACATGCAGCTCATTTGAATGAGTGGATTGTGAGACCTATCATCTATCTGTTCCCCTCCAAGGGGCTCACCAGCCATGGTTGATAGAAAAGACTGGCCCCCATCAGAGAACCAGCAGAGGTGGATTAAGAGTTGGGCGAAGCCTGTTAACTCAGCGTGGGTGAGAATCCAGCTGTTGTATCTCAGAGATGGATGGGAGAGGATACTGATTTTCAATGAGGGAGCCACACCTCCTCATTTCCTCTTTGTCAGTAGACCGCCATTGACCTTATGAAAGTTTGCAAATGATGGGATCCTTCGGAGGGAGAGGCTCTGTACAAATGTCAGAGATGCGTATGATGAGATTGTTCAATCAGCCTTCAGGAAATGAGGTGGTGGATCTCTTAGTGGGCAAATCACCCTATGATGAAAACCACCATCTCTATCTTCAACAACATTGGTGACATCTCAGCAGAATGACCAAGGCGAGCATGGTGTCAGCAGTAGGATCACCCTTTGGCTTGCAGAAAGGTGACACAACAGGCCAGGGCTAGGCATCTTGACCAGAAAGAGGTTATGCTGATGAACAGGACAGCTCTCACAGTCAATGGATGTGCTGTTCCTGGGCTTTAGGTAAGCAGAGGATTACAGGCTCCGGGACTGTCCTATGAGAGTATTCAATGCTAAACAAAAAGCATTGCCTCTTTACAGGTACATCTAGACTGATTCCGCTGCTTTGGGCTCCATGGATCAACACAGCAGGATCGATTGAACCACCGATGGAGACCTGGTCAATCAATCCCAGAAGTGCTCTCCATTCCACGCAGTAGCTCTGCTCCCCCCGGAAAAGAGCATCACTTTATTGGCCAGAGGGCATTTTCCATTGGTACAGTGAAATGAAGATGCTGTGGAAAGGGAGCGCAAGGAAGTCAATGGGAGATATGTATTCTACAGTACACAGCTTGCATGTCTTCTGTCTATTTGGCCCGGCAAGGTAGACCAGGTCTAAGAACCAGCTCCAAATCTCCCTGAAGTGAATAGCATGGCTGAATGCCTTCAGTGGGCATGAATGGCCTCAGTGAAGTACTCACTATACAAGATACCATATCTTTTATAAGATACTCAGTAATGTAGTATTCCCTCTTTAGCTTTCCTGTGCTTTGCACCATGCAGCGCGCTCTGTGAGGTACACACTTAGTCCCCTGTCAGTGGGAATACGACATACTTAAGGACTTGGCTGTTTTGGGCCTAGCTCTGGGCAATATGTTTTCTTTTCTGAGATTTATTGAGCCGCTTTCTGCAGAGACGTTAGCGCTGATCCTGCTGGTGCCAAGGAGGTGTTCAGAAATGCCCAGTCTAGAGGCACCCTTTATTGACTGTGACATTAATTTGCCCAGCAATATTCACAGCAGCTGTGCAGGGTCTTCCCCAAGGCACAGCCAGCAAACGCTGCTGACTGCCGAGCTAGTGAGATTTCATTTCAGCTTTAAGTAGCAAATTGTTTTCCCACCCCCATGACCACCCTGTCATTCAGTCTTTGCTGGGAGATGTCAGGTTTAGTAGCCATGTGCTTTGTTAGCAAACAAGCATTATTCCACCCCAGCCCCCATCCTCCCTAGCAGCTTCAGTCCACTTGTTTAATTCAATTAATCCAAGTGTCAAAAAATGCAGCTGCTGAAATGAGTTTATAAATAAAAAATTTGAACTCAGCAGTACCAGAAAGCATGGCCCCAAGATGAGCATTCCTGGCTGCACAGCCAAGCCTGGGGGAGGAGACAGGTATGTGTCTTCTGCAGCAACATGGTCATTGCACTGAAGTCCAACTAAATTGCTGGAAAGACCTTTGTTGGCTTTGATGGGAGCAGAAAGGGGTCCTGGGAAAGGACTGTTGTGGGCATGAGTTCCTAGATGGCACAATTACACTTTGTCTTATAAGCTCTTTTCCTCGGGGGGTGAGCAAGTATTCTCTCTGAAGCAAGATTGTATGGTTGTTGATTTGATTCTCCAGGGCTAAGTGCAGAGGAAGCTGTTGCCAGCAGGAGGGTAAAGATTTGCTTTCTGCTAGAATAAGTTCTCGGTGCAGCGTGCTGAGACTGGAGCTATGGTGCTGGGCTGAGATTGATAGAAGAAGGGATTGTCCCACATGCTTTTTGACCACCTCTGCTCCAGGCCTGGGGTATGTGTGCAAATTCAAGTAACACTCAGAATATGCCCAGGCTCAACTTCACTGATGTCTCCTTCATTGAGAAGCTGATCTGAAAGGTCAGAGAATTGTTCTGCGGTGAGGCAAAGGGGCAGCAATGCTGTCAGAAATAAGGTACTTGTGTGAGAATAAGGCCATGGTATTTACCCTGAACCTGAGAATGGCCATATTGGGCAAGGCCCTTGGTCCATCTAGCTCAGTGTCCTGTCTTACGATAGAGACCAATGCCAGATACTTTAGAGGTAATGACCGGATCAGGGCAGTTTATTGAATGATCTGTCCCCAATTGTCCAGTCTCAGCTTCTGGCAGATGGCGTTTTAGGGACACTCAAAGCATGGGATTGTGTCCCTGACCATCTAGGCTAATAGCCATTGATGGACCTATTCTCCATGCATTTATCTCTCTCTTCTTGGAACCCAGCTGTACTTTTGGCATTCACATCGTCTCCTGGCAAAGCGGTCCACAGCTTAATTGCACATTGTGTGATGAAGTACTTCCTTATGTTAGTTTTAAACCTGCAACCTATTAATTTTATTGGGTGACCCCTCTGGTTCTTGTGTTATATGAAGCGGTAAATTAACACTTCCTTATTCACGTGCTCCTTATCATTCATGATTTTATAGACCTCTATCAACCCCTCCCCACACTTACTTGTCTCTTTTCTAAAATGGAGAGTCTCAGTCTTTGTAACCTCGCCTCACATGGAAGCTCCAAAGGGGTAGCCATGTTAGTCTAGTTCAGCAAAACAAACAAGGAGCCCTCTGGCACTTAAAGACTAACAGATTTAGTTATCGCCTAAACTTTTGTAGGAGAAAATCCCACTTCATCTGAAAGGACTCTCTTTCTTCTTCATGTGGAAGCTTTTCCATTCTCCTAAGAATTTTTTTAGCCCTTCTCTCTACCTTTACCAATTCTAAAATATATTTTTTTGAGATGAGGTGACCGGAACAGCACACTGGATTCAAAGTGTGGGTATACACAGATTTACAAAGTAGCACTATGATATGACATTTTCTGTCTTATTAGCTATCCCTTTCCTAATGGCACTGAGCAGATGTTTTCAGAGAATGCTCTATGATGACTCTAAGAGCTCATTCTTGAGTGGCAACATCTCATTTAGACCCCATCCTTTTATATGTATAGTTGGGATTATGTTTTTCAATGTACATAACTTTCCATTTATTACCCCAGACCTTCCTCTTCTATTGTGTGAGCCAGTCACCCAGTTTTGTGAGATTCCTTTGTAACTCTTCACAGTCAGCTTTGGACTTGACTATTGTGAGATAATTTTGTAACATCTGCAAATGTTGCCACCTCACTGGTCACCCCCTATGAATAGTTTGAACAGCACTGGTCCCAGTACATCTCCTTGGGGGACCTGGCTACTTACCACTCTCCATTCTGAAAACTGACTAGGTATTCCTAGTCGTTGTTTCTTGTTTTTTATGCAGCTCCTGATCCAGAAAAAGATCTCTCTTTTTTTTTCAATACAGTGACTGCTTAATAAGCTTTGGTGAGGGACCTTGTCAAAAGGTTTCTGAAGGTTTAAGCACTGTATAACAACTGGATTACTTTTGTCCACAACTCGTTGACACTTTCGGAGAAATATAATAGATTGATGGGGCACAATTTGCCTTTACAAAAGCTTTGTGTGTTCAACCCCTCTCATCGCCAGGTGGTGTGCCTACGTACAACTCCTATTGCCTTCAGTAGGACTTGGATGCACACATTTCCCAGGAAGACTGAATCCCATGTCAACTTCAGGGAATTTCCAATGCAAGATCTGCAGCCCATGCCCATCTCCCTGTGTCCATGGTACATCATGAGCCTTAGTTCATTTAGGCATGCAAAATGCCTTTGATTTCTAGAGATGAATGGTGCTACAGATATGCAAAGGAGGATTGATACATTCCCATGGCAGGTTGCTGCAGGAATGAAAAACTTTGCTGAGTGGACAGTGGATGACTCTTGTTACCGTTAGTGAGGGGGACCAGTCATACTGGCCAGTCACAGTCCCAGATGATATCTCCTTATACTCTCACATTTGTGAGCCGGGATGTTTTCACTGTGCAGCTTGGAACAACAGCCCAGCAAACCACAGAGCAACCCCCCCCCCTTCCCTCATCTCTCCTGCCTTTTGGGCAACAAATGGAGGAAGGTAAATTATGATGAATAGCAATCAGCTCTCTGGGATTTGCAGTGACCATGAACCTAAATAGAGGGTAGAGACTATTCAAATATGCAACCTCTGGGTCTGTCTGCAGGGGAAGCCACAGGAAAAAGAAGCCAGCTGTTTCTACCGAAGTAGAACACTCTGAAATGCTGCCACCGAACCGAATCTGAGTTGGGAAGTGGTGGGGATCTGAAGTCTGCCTAGCGTGACCTGGCATTCAGAGCGCAGCATGTGAGCTGGGTGAAACAGGTGTTTGGAAACACCAGCTGATGCTTTGTGGTCTCGTCCTCAGAATGCTCCAAAACAGCTTTCCAGAGAATTCGACTTGAAGCACTCCTGACTTGGGATGGGGCAACACAAGGCTGTGTTTCCACCTCCCTCCAAAGCCTGAGCGGTTCAGAATCCGGGGTGGATCGGAGTCCTCCAACTCAGCACCCTCCCTGATAAAAACAATAGGACCAACCTAAGGACAGCACCCGGGATCTGACTCCGTGAAGTCTTTTGTATAGACATTTGCTGAGACTCAGGAGATCTGCATACCAGCCCAGGTTCTGCTACAGACTCTGAGCATGTGGTCAGGGGCTAGTCATTTGGGCCCAGTCCTCAAAGACCTTTTGAGCCCTAACTCCCTTTGGATTTGGTGGGAGTTGGGAGCTAAAACACCTTTGAGGATGCAGGCCCCAATGTCTGTGATTCTGCATCTCCATATATCCCTCCATGGTAGCAGGCTGCAGGCAACCTAAGACCACATTTGGCTTCAGATGGCATTGTAAGAAGGTGCTGCTATGGAACTGCCATGTCCAGGATTGGCATCATTTTTACCAATTTATGGAGATTTGTTGCAAAGTTTATCAATAGTTTCTGTTTAGCTAACTAGTTCTATAATCAGCTACTGTCACCTGCTGAAGTTCAGGTCCCTGGGCCCTGTTACAAGGGCCCAAAAACTGCCTACCTAGCTGTCCCTCCTTCTCTATGTCCCAACTTACTGAAAGCCCTAGGAATGACTTTAGTGTTGTAGGAATTGCCAAGCAGATGGATTTTGCTGTAAATATCTTAATATAGGGATCTGATTGTTTTCTCTGCTTCTCCCCGACCTCATATGCTCAAGACTTGAAAGATGAGCTCTCAAACGAGACAGAACAGTAAGGCTTTGGCTGTGGTAGTGGTGATCCCTTGTGACACCTCACCAGAGTCAGGATATGACCCCTGGCCTCCTGAAGTAATTTTACTTGGCTGAAGTTCATCACTGGGTGTGAATGGGTTGTAAATCCCCCTCCAGGTGTTGAAAGTATTGAAAGGCCTGGTGGCTGGGCCAGGTGTAATTAAAGATGAAGTTACAAATATGGGAAAAGAAGTCCGGGATGGAAAGAGGCTGCAAAGGAGAAACTCACCACTCACTGCTGGGTGGGGACTAGAGGGTGGTGCACTCCGCATGATCAAAGAGGACACCTCCACGAATGCTTGGCTCTGGGACACTAGGTTGAACAGAGAAGTCTGGAAGGATGCAGGCGTGACACAGAGCAGCCACTGAAGACCCGGGGCCTGACGAAAGGGCAGGATTTGAATTTTCAGGGAGCAAGGCCTAAGAAATGTTCCCCTGATGAAGTGAGATGGAAAGGTGGCATTTGAGCAGAGCAGAACTGAATTACTTTTAGTTTGGGATTTTATGGGGGAGGCAGCCCTATGTGTTCCTGAAAAAGGATGAATTTAGAAAGTCTGTTGGTAGAAAGAAGTCCAGGGAGGTGATGGCAAGGCATCTGACAGAACAGACCATGGTTTCTGGTTATAGGGTCCCTTGTGTGGTGGGAGGGCCTGGGTTCCTCTACCCACCACTGAGATGTGAGCTGAGGTGCCTGAGAAGGGAACACACGTGACTGAGCACCCTGAAAGAAGGATGTGGGCTCATGGGGTCCAAAGTAGTGGGGGTGAAAACCATTTATGAGGATATTGGAATATTGGCTGAGCTGTGTTACCGCAGATGGATTGAGGCACACAAGAAGGCACACTGTCATGGGACTGCTGTGACTATGGGCTGGGGGAAGCTAGAGAGACTCAGCGGTGAGTCCGCTCTTGTGCCGGATGACATTCCACAGGCGGGAGATTGACTGCCGTGCAGAGAATTCACATATAGTCTGTGCCTAGAGCTGGTTGTGACATTTGTCAGCCCAACTTCTTTAACTAAAATTGGCTTTTCAACAAAGTGGCTTGTTTTGCAGGAAAAATTACATTTTTAATCAATGTTTGTTCATCTTTCTGTCAAAGAAACCCAACCGTATTTTTCATGACAACCCCTCAAAAGGGTCCAGTTTGGGCTTTATGAGAAAAAACTGAAGTTCTGCCAAAAAAACCCCCAACACTTAATGGAAACAAACCCTTTGCTTTTGTTCAGATTTTTCAGATCTACTGCCGGCCCTACTTATGTGTCACTGAAGCCCAAATGTGTTTTACACATACTCAGAAATTTGTTTTGGAACCCATTATGAAACACCTGGATATTTTACAGTGATATTTCCTGTAGAAAAGAGAGCTGGAAAAAATGCTATTACTTCACTGAGCCTATCTTCTCGCCAGGGAAAGTGTATTCCCTGTTGTCTGTCAACTAGTCTTTTGTTCAGGCTTGTTTTAAATGTACAAAGTGCTGGGGCTTCAACACTTGGGAGGCTATGCCACCGTGACACAACCTGCAAAATTCAGAGATGTGCTTTGTGAATCCTTCCTATCTGCCTTGTACCTTGGTTTTCACAGTGGTGTACATTTCAAGGCCAGGATGGACCACTGTGCTGATCTCCAGTACAGCCCCAGATGCAGAATTTTCCTGAGTTAATTCCTGTTTGAACTAGAGTAGATCTTTTAGAAAAACATCCAGTGTTGATGTATAAATTGCCAGTGGTGCAGAATCCATCACAAATATTGGTAAGTTGTTGCAATGGGTAATTAGGAAATCAGTTCTGCTTACCAAATTTTAATCAGGGTTGTAGCCAGCCCCTGTTTTCTGGCCGGGCCAGAGGCAGCCTTAGGCAATTGGGGGCCCTAGGCAAAGGCCCATTGTGGGGCCCCCTAAAGGACCCCCTGTATTCCCCCACTGCCACCCTCCCCATGGCCCTGGTCCCCCCTGCAGACCTAACCCCCCCCCCAAACTCTTTGTTCGTTTTGCTGAACCAGACTAACATGACTATCTCTCTGGAACTCATAAATTATTCTTGGGGATGATATTTTTAAAGATCTTTCCATCATGAAGCTTGTAAGTTGATCATCTTTCACATAACATAAATGAGCTAATTCTGAACTACAAAGTTAAAATGAGCATTTACAATTTTTTAAAAAGTATGTGCATTAATTAACAAATAAAAAGTGGTTAAAATTAATGCTGGCTCAAAAATTAATAAAATACTGCATTTAAAATTTGGCAGCCAGATTTTTCATATCAGCTTGGGATTATGTGCACTAGGAGACTAATACAAATAATTGTAATAAATAAAAATAAGTGAAAAGAAGGTTTCTAGTGTGTAGCTATAAATGAAAAAACATAAAATTTCAGTGAAATTCTCTGTAATACTCAAGTTTATAAGACTCTGGCCCCCTCAAAAATATTAAATAGTAAGTACAAAAAGAGCTAACAAATTACTCACCAAAAGAAAGACATTCAGCACAGACATCACATACAGCTGTAATGATTGCTTGAGGGCAGCACTGTATTTATATGTAGCAGCCTATATGGACCTACCTGGTAACCTGAGCTAACCAAAGCCAAAGGAAAAATTGTCACAAAGGTAAAGGAAAAAGCAAGAGAAGAACAGATTAAAAAAAAAGAAAAGGAAAAAGCAAAATGTCGCAAGTGGGAATAAAAAATGGCAGAATAAATCATCACACTGAGGAACTAAAAGATGAGGCCATTGGAAAAGTTCTTACTATTGTGCTGTCTGTTGGTCACAAAGAGCTTGTTCCTGCTTTTTTAGCATGTCAGTGTGAAGTTGATGGGCAGATAATGGTGTAATCTGCAATTCAGACAAAGCACAGATCCTAATGATAGTTTGCCTTGATCAACCGTGACTGAAAGTATTGAGGCTTCCAGCCCTACTGGCTCTGCTGGATGGTAACAGTTTCTATATTCTTCTATATCTTCATTTCTGTCCATGCAAACGAGGACAGGGCCCCTTATTGCTCATGGCCCTAGATGGCTGCCTATTTTGCCAACCCCTAAAGCTGCCACTGGGGCTCCTGACTCTCCAGGGTGGGCCTGGCCCATCTTGCTTCCAGTCATGGGACTGAAAACTTTCTGATGATGCTCCAGTTGCCTAGCAATTGGAACATCGGGAGGAGGAAAGAGGGGGAGAGGCAGCCTGACCTTGCTATGCAAAGGCTGCTGTGGCTGCCCAGGGCTAGAGCTGCTGGCGGCTGTAGCCACCAGCTGCTGGCCAGTCCATGGTCATGGCAGCAAGCTCCCACCACTGCTGGGCAGGGGTGGGAAGGCTTACCGGCCAGGTGGGTGGGCCCATGCACACCCAAGCCCACCCATAGGTAAACCCCTGGTTTTAATCTCCATGGAAGCAAGACTAAGATAACAGCTATTCATCAATCTTAGATACTTACATGGCTCTTATTATTATAGGACCTGTATGCCTCACAATCTTTATCACATCTTCCATAAGAAAGGACAGTTATGTTATTCCTATTGTACAAAGGGAGTAGGTGAGTTTGCAAAGTTCACAAAGGCAGGTGTGGCAGAGCTGTGAATTGGACCCAGGCCTCCCAAGTTAGTGCCCTAACCAGTGGGCCACCCTGCCTTGCCTAACAGGTTATTTTGAATATGGAAAATACTTAAAGGGGGGAGCAACTGCTCCTGGAGACACCCATCTTCTCAACCTTATCAAGCATAGTCACATCAGTGGGACCATGAACCAGCTGTGGGCACAAGAAACATTTCAAATCATCAAGGCAAAACAGGCATCCCTCTGATGGGATAATTAGTCATCAGTTCTGCTCTCAGGGTGATATCCTTTTCCCAGCAATGGCCATGCAATCCACATAAGCTCTACTGTACCAAGGCAGTGACTCCCCATTTATGCTGCTGGGATGGACAGGGGCTTCTGGCCCTCAGAATCCATGAAAAAAAGGGTGGGTAAGCAAAAATGGCTAAAAAATGTAGCACTAAGAAATACTGTCCACCTCCAGACAAAAGGATCAGAGCCTGCAGCCATGATCGAGAGTGCACTGCTCTCTTAGCCGCACTGGCAGATTTCAGATTCCTTTCTTCTCCCAGCTTGCTGTTATTCAAATCAGAAGTGACTTAAATCACAAGTAATGAGCGAGGCTCTTGTTACAGTTTCCCGCAATTACATCAGATGGAGAATTAAAACCACAGGCAGAAGGCGGAGCTCAGCCTTCCTGCCTGAGGGGACCAGCCAACAACGCCCTGATGGAGTTCTGGAAGCAAGTGCTTTGTTGGGAGGTTATTCCATCCCTGGGTAAAAAGGGGTCTCCCGAACCTTCCTCTTGTGCTGTTCAGCATCAGAGACAGGACACTGGGGTAGGTGGGCCTGTGTCTGGCCACTGAAGTATAAAACACAGGGTGGCACTGGGGTAGCTAGTGGAAGCCCAATTTTTGAACTTGGGAGATGAATGTTACGTGCCTAATTCTGTATTTGGGTAGCTAACGGCTGGCACTAGGCACCTACATGGCACAGTGGTTATACCAGGCCAGGCACCTGAAAAGGGCATTAGGGCAGTTCTCTGCAGGCACCCAAGTCAGAAACCTCAACAAAGCAGGTGGGTTGACTGACCAGGTATTTTACATATAGGGAAACTGAGGCACAGTGGTGTCATAAGCACCTTGACTTCATACAGCAAGTCAATGATGAAGCCCAGAATAGATCCCAGGATCCCGGCTCATCCTCTTCCTTTTTTTTTTTTTAGCTATCACAGGATGTTATTGCAGGATGTTAACTCTCCGACAGGTGGTAAATCAGTCTGAGTCAGAATGGGATCAGCTGTATGCTCAGAGAATCCTGGAGCTGTTCAGAATCAGGATCTTTCAAGCCACCCTGCCCAACACAAGATGCTTTCCCCTCAGTAGAGAAATCAAGTTTAAGATGGAGCAAGAAAAGGATAAAGAAATCTTCAGCGCTTTCTGGACAGGACACAAGGCAGATGCAAAGGCAGGCTTCTTGATCTTTCCCAAGTCTTTTGCAATCAGGCTCTGCAAGGCAGGAGGAGCCCATGAGAGCTGGCAGGTTGGAGTGGCTGGGAACACCTGCCCCCAAAATGTATCCCTCCTGATGTGTGGGAGCAAACATGCCTGCTGCCCCTGCTGTCTTTGTCACGTTGCACCCCCAGCTTCTCTCCACCTGCCAGTTCATATCAATCGCAGGTTGCTGTGTCTGCTTGTGCCATCCCCAGCCTGTGTGACCTGAGGCCAGCTGGAGCAATAAAGTGGCTGAATGTAGTGTCCGCTAGGGCGGCTTGCAAACTCAAAGCAAAGGGGAGACTTAAAAACTGGGGTGTTGGGTGGGGTTACTGTACTCTTGTCCATCAGCAAGTTTGGCTCTATTCATAACAGTTGCCATCTGGTCCAAGCTGGTCAGGGACACACTACCATGTCCCTGAACCTCCAACTGCCAGAAGCTGGGACTGGACAACAAGGATGAATCACTCTGAATTTTCCTGGTCTGTTTATTCTCTCTGTAGCCTCTGACACTGGCCACTGTTGGAGACAGGACACTGGACTATATGGACCATTGATCTGATCCGGTATGGCAATCCTTATCTTCTGATTCCCTTCAGATCACAGAATAATAGTAGATGAGGGTTGAAAGGACCTCAGAAGTTATTTAGTCCAACCCCTGCTCAAAGCAGACCCCATTCCCAACTAAACCATCCTAGGCATCATCTCCAGTCCTTCTACTGTGCTTGTCACTGTGGTCTCAGCGCCTCAGTTGGACATCTGACCTCACCTTTAAGTGGGGCTCAATATCCCCTGTAAATATGGATCCTCGTCTTTGCGCTCACTCCATTCATTCCTGGCTTTCTTGCCTTCTTCTTGTGCTGACTCAAGTAACATCTCTGGGCTGGAGCCTGAGTAGATGAAGGCTGACGTATGGGGCTCCTGCTTAGGAAAGGGACGTTCAGTCTGTGTCAGGCCACTACATGACAAATTCATCTTCTGCAGCTGCCAGACACAGCTGCTCAATAAATCCGGCACACTTGGGCAGTTGGGATGAGACCTCCGGATCTCCAAAAACAAAGGCTTTTACCAGGAGGCCCTTTGTCAGAAGGCACAGCAACTGCCTGCAAAGTGAGTTTTTTGGAGCATCTAGAGCAGGCGTGGCCAAACTGTGGCTCGGGAGCTGTATGTGGCTCTTGAATGAAAAAGTAGGCTCGTGGAAGAACATCAGCAAATCAATTTAGTAGGTAAAAGTATATGGCTAGATGCCTCAGTGTGGCTCTTGAAGTTTTAATAATCAGCTTGTGTGGCTCTTGAGTTCCATAAGTTTGGCCTCCCCTGATCTAGAGGCCCCAGTGTAGCAGGTGGATGGCAAGCAGGCATCTCTGTCCTTGCAGCATGCAGTCTAAGTAGACAGGACAGACAAAGGGTGGGAAAGGAATGAGGGGCAAAAAGCATGCAGTTGCGTGGCAGAGCTGGGATTAGCCCCAAGTCTGGTGAAATCCTACTGCAGGACGTTCACTCTGACCCAGGCTGATTTACTGAGGTTAGATAATTATCATTTACTGGCGTGTCTCCATGAGCTGCTAGGAAAGGGACTTTTGTACAGACAGCAGAGGGCCCTATGCTTGAGTCCCTAGGCTGCACGCCTGTAGCACCTTCACCTCCTTGGATCGAGCGGCATAGCCACCTGCTAGCCCCACGGCAGGCCGTTTAACGACTGAAAGGCGAAGGTGGCACTGCTCCTGTGAACAAGAGCATCATATGTAATGACAGTCACTTGCCGTGAGCTACATGTAACACAGGCCGCCCGCGTGAGGACGCAGTGCATGGTTAATCTCGCTCAGGGCCAGTTCCTGGCTTCCACCCTCGAGCATCCTAAGAGAGCCCTTGGCAGCCACATAAGTAAGTCACTGCAGTTTGCTTTGCTTTTCTTGCATGCACACAACAGGGTGAAGCTTGGCTGAAAGGCCCTTGAAACGCAGCGGGATTGAGAGGTGATATCAGAGCCTGCCGGTTACCAGTTCCCCTCGTGGCTAATTAAGAGTGACTTGCAGCTGGGCTGGTCTATGCCATCAAATACCTCTGCACTCATTGCCAGAGACAAGCAACCACCAGGAGTAAGGCAGTGTTTAATTAGCCTGATCGAGCATCTGCAGAGTGCTGCTGGAAACCAAAGGCGCCGAGAAGAAGCCAGGTGGGTTTTGGAGTGATATTTGCTGTTCTCTATGAAGTCCCATCCACGGTTCAGGCTGGCTCAGAACGGATTGAGCCTGCAGGGAAAGCAGGCTGACAGGCTAACAAGTTGTCTGGCAAGGAGGATGAAGAGAGTCTGACAGAGCTGTGACAAATGGCCAGGAAATGTTGCCAGGAAGTCTCAGCGGTGCCCCGACTTATGGCTTCTTTTGGCCTTCTCTCGCTCCCAGGGGCCAGCCAGGTGCCAGGCAAAATCCTGTAAATCCAACACTGCGCCACTGATGCTGATTGAGGTGCACTGATGGCACGCCAACGTGAGAGCGGAATTGGGTCCCGCTGCTGAGCACCATCTCTGACTTTACTCCAGTTCTGCACTAGTGTAAAGCCACTGACTTCCTGGGGGTTAGCCCTGGTTTACAGTGGAATAAAGGAGATCAGAAGCAAGTCTATCGTGATTCTAGCATGGCAGGTTTTTAGCTTTGCAGAGTTGTTGCTGGGTCTGCGCTATTTCCATTTGTCCTAGAGGAGCAAGGTGGGACTGCTGTGCTGACAGGTCCTTTCGGGTCAGATTCACCCTACTGCCCTTTGTGCAAGGGTGGGCAAAAAGTCATTCACTTGCCCCTCTCCAGTGCCCAACAGAGAGTAACCCCTGGAGAACGCAACTGGAGACTCAGGATCCGGTCTATAAAGGACTGACAGCGAAGATTGCTCAGAGTTACCATCATACATCAAAATACTACTTAGAACAAACATAACAATGAACTTTATTAACTCCTAACTTAATAAACCTTATCCTAAAAAACCCAAAATGAATTTAAATAAAACAGTCCCCACGGAAACATTGTGGGAAAGAAATCCAAGGCCCAAAGTTTAGGTGAAGTCACCCATATCTCAGTTGCAGTCTTTGTTCAAGTCCTGAGGCTTGAGTGAAAAGAAATCACAATCTTCTTCTTCCCTGGCTGCAGTAATCTTCAGAAGAAGGATGAAGTCTTTTCTTTCTCCTCTGCAACCAGCACCATGCAGTCAGTTTACTGGTTGACCACCTAAGAGAGAGCTCTGCAGAAAAATGCTCCACAGCAGGGAGGAAACATCTTGCTATCCACTCCTGGCTCAGTTCCTCTCACTCAAGCACTGAGCACATCAGCTATGTCCACACATACATCGCTATTTTGAAATAAGTTATTTCGAAATAAGCTATTTCGAAATAAAGTCCTTATTTCAAAATAAGTTAATTCAAATTAAGAAAATCTTAATTCGAATTAAGGGAAAGCCTGCTATCAAAACAGCTGTTATTTTGAAATGGTTATTTTGAAATAACACTGTTTGGACACGTTGTTTCGAAACAATGGTGTTGTTTCAAAACAACATGTCCAAACAGCGTTATTTTGAAATAACTGTTTCAAAGTAACAACCATTTCAAAATGAATGGGATTTAAGTTGTTTTGAAATGACAATTCTTATTTCGAAATGATGGAGCCCGTCATTTCAAAATAAGAAAACGTTGTGTGGACCCAATATTTTTTATTTCAAAATAACCAGTGTTATTTTGAAATAAAAGAGACATGTGGACATACCCATAGACCTTTCTCACTGCAGCTCTCTGTAGTTGCTTCTCTCAGGGCTGCTGCTCTCTGGCTTCAGACCACAGCAATGAGAGCAGACTTTGTGGAGCATGCTCAAAATGCCACCATTCCCTATTTCGTGAAACTTCTGGATCTGGACAGCCAAATCTGCCCAGCAACATACCCACCCTGAATAGGTCTCAAAGAGAGAGCCTGTTTTAGCCAGGGGTTACACCTGGTGTGATTAAACAATAGTGCAGGTAAAGATGCCAACATAAAATCACCCTGCCATTTAACTCTGCCCTATTCCTAGAGTTTCAGGCTAGACAGGGCCATCAAATTAATTTCACAGACCATTAAATGTCTTCCACTTAATCGGTATAGAGCCCAATAACTTGCGCTGAGGCAAAAAGCGTGATGAGACCACATGCCTGTAAGGAAACTGGGCTACTGCTTTCATTACAAGCTTTCCCTCATCAGGCAGCTGTGCTTGTGCTTCCTTCTTTAACTTGCTGAGCAGGAAGGACATCACCACAGTGGCCAAAGGAGAGATAATCAAAATAACTTCTGCATTCAAAGCTGGGAGACGTGGTGCCTGATAACATGGGCAGGCCTTGGCACATCCTCTATCATAGTGTCTTCCCTATTGCTACCACCAAGGGGAGGTGCAATGGAAAGCAACTTAAAGGGGAAAATATAGACTAGATCACTGGCTTCAAACTTAGAGTTGGGACCCAGTACTGGGTTGCAGACCCTCAGGTATTGGGTCATAGTGCCCCTGCTGCCACCACCAGAACACTGGAATGCATTGCTCAAAGATGTAATTGTTGGGTCATGAGCATAAATTATTTTTTTTTAACTGGGCCCTAAGAAAAAAAGTTTGAAAACCACTGGACTAGATTGTAAAAAGTGTTTTCTGCCCTGTGGGTGATTTTGATGCAAAGGGTGTATGTGTGTGCAGGGGTTAAAGTAAAATGGAATGCCTCAGAACGCTGTTCTAGGGCCCACAAATTTGAGGACCTAGAGTTCCAGGGCCCTAAAAAATAGAAAAATCAGGTGGAAGGCATGTTCTGCTCTGCCCTGCCTGGGAACTGTGGCCAGGCTGAGGGAGTTTTCAAATCTCCCACCTTGAGCATGCTCAGATGCATGCTCAAGGTGGGAGCAGCCTGGTCAGGGAGCAGCTCTGACCAGGTAAGGGGGAGCAAGGGAGGGGTCGGGGTCAGGGAACTGGAGGGTGGTCAGCTAGGGAAGGGTCCTGGGGGATCGGGAAACAAGCGGGTGGGTGGGTGGATCAGGGAAGGGGGTTGGGGAGCTGGTGGGAAGGTGCAGAAGGATCCTGGGGCATCAGGGAGCCTGCAGATGTGTGGGTCAGGAAAGGGGGGGGGCAGGTGGATGGACGAGTCAGGGAAAGGGGTGGGGCGGCAGGCGGACAGGTCATGGAAGGGTGTCGGGAACTGGCAGGTGGGGGCGGGTGGGGAACGGGGCCTGGGGGGTCGAGGGCTTGGGGAGCTGGTGGGGAAGAGGCCTGGAGGTCAGGGAGCCAGCCTGGCATGGGTTCCAGAAAAGGGGTCTGGGAATGTCGGGGAGATGGCAGGGCACAGAAGGGGCCGAGGGTTGGGGAGTCAGCAGGTCGAGGAAGGGGGCCAGGGAGCTGGTGGGTTGGGGAAAGGGGGCCAAGGAGCCAGAGGGTGTGTGGATGGGTTGGAGAAGAGGGCCAGGGTTAGGAGCCCGTGGGCAGGCATGTCAAGGAAGGGGTCGGGGAGCCAGTAGGGGGTTGGGGAAGGGGCTGGGGGGGTTGGAGAGTCAGTGGGTCAGGGAAGGAGCTAGGGAACTGGTGGGGGTGGGTTGGGGATTGGGGAGTCATGGGATCTACATGGGTGATTATATATTTCAGAGATCAAATGTAGTGAATCTTTTTCTTTTTTTATAACTGCTTCCACTTTGTGGATGACCAAGTACAACAGATATTTCTTAGCGGTTTAGATTTTGACTTTTTATTGTCCTGATCTTTTTTTAAAATCTGGGTTTGATTAATTAAACAGAGCAAGGGACGCAGTGCCCCATGAGACCAAATTATATTTTGGAGGCTAAAACAAGATGATCATAGACTCAGAACTGGAAGGGACCATAGAGGTCACTGAGTCCAGTCCTCTGCATTCATGCCAGGACCAAGTACCATCTAGGAGGGGGCAGTATGTGAAGCCAGGAGCAGGAGCAGGGGGGCAGCAGAGGCAGAGTGTGAGGCCGGGATTGAGGCTGGGGAGATGCAGAGTGGCAAAGGGGGCAGCATATGAGGCCAGGATAGAGGCCGCTATTTTTATGGACCGATAACCGATGCATATTGTATTGACAAGTGGTTGCAAATGCCTACCTGGGCTGGGGCCCACACATGCATGAAGTTGGCCCAGACAATACAGGAAGGGGGGCCTGGAGATTAGGAGGGCTCCAGGCCCCATCAAATTATACTTGAATCACTGTGTGTGCGTGTGTGAGAGCGAGCATTTTCACTGAAGCTTCTACCAGAAAACACTGACACTGAGCAATTTGGAGATTTTTCAACAAAAAATTCAAAATTTGCCAGGAAAACAGCTACTTTCCATGCCATAGGCCAACTTCTTGTTGAAAAGACAGTTAGGATGGCAAATGTATGGCCAGCCCTCCACCCACCAGGGTCTTGCAGTGCAGAATAAACTCAGCTTCAGGGGAAGAGAGTGCTCTGAACCTGCATGACAGTGCTCTGATCTTGTGGTGCTATTGAACAGCAGCTGGACGGGATCAGCTGACGTAAAACACAGCAGCACAGTCACTTGCTGCAGCATTGCAAAGATAGGGAGCATGGAGCAGGAGACGGCCTCTGTCATTGCCATGCTGTCACTTTATATAACAGGGTTCTTCTTCCTGGACAGGCAACTGCATTGCTTCATTGGCTTTGGCTAGCAAAGAGCCCCATGGTCCCGTGGGATCTCCCAGCTGTTTTGCCTTCTGCAGCCTGCACACTGTCGCTGGGAGAAAGGAATGAGAATTTTGCCTTGCTTTTAGCATCTGCTCAGCTCTCGGCAAACATCACACCTCTGGCTAAAACATCTGGGGCAGCTGGTTCTATAGCTAAGGGATTGACTGAGGCGGGCCCACAGTGCTGCTTTTGCTGTTGCCCGGATGATTTTAAATACTTCCCCAGCCAAGGTGCTGTTCTGGTCAGATCTCTTCTATGTAATCCTCTGCATCCCCAGCTCCCGGCTGGAAGGATCAGCAGACTGATTCTGGTCTCCCCCGGGTATGTCTGCACTAAGGGGCCATCCCAATATTGCTATGTCTTTGTAGCCCCCAGTGGCGACGCAGCCTACGTGAACAGGGTTTTGTCTCTCGGAGCTGAAAAGCCACCTCCCTAAACAGCGTTAGCTGCACTGACTGACGCCCTCTTCTGTTGATGTAGCCGTGTCCATTCTGCTGGTCTTATTGGTCTAGCTGTGTCAGTTGGGTGTGTGGGTTTTTTTCTCATGACTGGCTGATGCACCTATGGCAATATAATTTTCAGCATAGCTTGTGTCATGCTGCTGGTGTAACTCCACTGACTGCCACAAAGTGTAACCAAAAGGAAGGTCAGGCCCTTTTATAGCCTAGCCCCTGCCACTGGCTAAAAAGTGGGATTGGACAGGCTGCACTAAGACGACATCCCCTTCCTCTGGCCTTCTTCTAGGAAATCTCAGCCTCCAACAAACTCCTTGGAAGGCTTGCTCTGCTGGTTAGCCGTTCACGGTCACCAGAGCTTATCCCAAAGTGCAGGGCCTGGTGTCCCTCTGGGGTGAATGGATTGATGGTTAGTGAGGAATGTGAACTGGCAGCTGTGCACCGGAAGCCCAGCTTTCAAGTGGCTGGCTGTTGTGGCGGTGCAGGATACCTTGAAAATGTGACTAAGGCTAACGGATGCTGCAATGCCTGCCTGGGTTTGCAGAGAGCCTGGAGCAACCACTGCAAGCAGTGAACTGCCCACTTTATCTCAACAAATGACACTCAGATGCCAGTGACAACACTGCGCTGCTCACTTGAGATGGTAAGAAAGGAGGTGGGGAGGGATCATGTGGGGAAGGTCAGTGCCATTTCTTCTGTGAGGGCTCGTTTTGGGTGAACAATGCATTAATGTTGCATGGCGAGGGAGAGGGGCAGAATCAGTCTCATTGTGGCCCACCCATAAGGGTAGTCTTCTAGTTACATCTCATTGGACCACCACAAATAATTCTCCCCTCTTTGGAGCTGTATCCCTCTTTGTCTTACTAGCCCTCCATGGGTACGTCTACACTGCACACAAGCCTACGGTCTGACTCAGGTTTGAGCCAAAGAGCCCCCTTCCAGCCACACAAATTAGTTACTGCTGATGCAAGAGAGTACCCAGTTGCTCTGTGGATTGATGCCACATCGCTTCAGAGGTTAAACTCTTCACAGCAAGGTCTGTCTCACTATATGTATGTGCAGGACCTGACACAACGGGGGCCTTGATTGGGATCTACTGGCACTGCCATAATAGAAAATGAGGGTCTTATAGACCCAAGCCAAAAGATTTTGTAAATCTGACGAGGAAAATGTGGTTGTGATTCTTTTAAAATCTGTAGATGCTTAAATTTAAAAGAATAGTTCCCAGTCATCTCCGCCTGGTGCTAATGCATGACAGCCGAGAGGGGAAAGTGAGCACAGGCAGAAAGGAAGACTGTCTACATATCAGTCTGTTTGCATTGCCCAAACTCACTAGCATTTTAAGACCCTACAGTACTGTCAGTAACAGAGACAAAAATATTGTCTATAATGGAGACAAAATATTGTCAGTAACAGAGACAAAATATGTTGTATGATGACAGTGTCCTAACAACAAGTTCACTAAATTTTTCCAGGTGCAAGGACTGGAAGACCAGCAACTTTCCTACATCATTATCCCATGAATGGTTTCAGTAGTGCCTTGAAGTTTCAAGCAGGAATTGTTCCCCAGTTGCGTTGGACACTGCCTGAATGTAATGAAAAGACGACTTGCTCCTGCCCTGAGGAGTTTACAATGTAAGTAACCTTTCCGGCTCACACACTACAGCTTTAACAAATGCAATGACAATAATTATGATCTATACTTTTCTTGGGCTGTTGAAAGCACTCTACATGCTAATTAATCCTATGAACCTTAGTTCACCCACATGTTCTAGGAATCCAGGCTTTGCACATAGGGAAACAGGCAGAGAAAGAGTTCAAGTCACGGGTCAATGGACAAACTGGGAATACAACCTAGCTGCTGTCCAGTCATGGGCTTTAATTAGAACTAAGCACACAGGCTTTTTGGTGTGGGGGCTGAAATGTCAAATCCCCCCTCCCCCAGATCTGCATTGACTCAAATCAAAGCATAATTTTTAGCTGAAATAAAAGAAATTGAACAGTTTTGCATCATATTGACCGAAACACTTCAAGTCAACTCAAAGCCACCCCCCATCCTTCACCCCCATGAAAATGCTGGTTTTGATTTGGCTGTTCCATGCGTTTCACTCTTTTCTTCTCCACCTTTAACTGGCTGAATTTACAATTGAAACACTATTTCAAATGGCAAAGTTGAAACAAAAATTGCTAGGCTCTTTCTAATTACTATTCATCAAATTTGATCTGAATTCAACACATAATAACATCTGGTACCTTTCTCCCTTAGTTGTATGAAAAGTGAGAATGGGGGAAAGATCATTAACTCCGTACTACGGTGAAATCGAGGCATGGAACGAGGCAGGCCCCAATCTATTCCTTTGTGTAGCACAGCTGTGATGCTCCCTGGTCGCCCCACATACATTGCTGAACGAAAAAATGATTTGTCAAAAATGTTGTGTCCCGCTTGAGCTCTGGTTAACTCCCTATTGCTCTACGGACTTAGCTAGGGCATCGCTTTAAGCAGATGTGCCTCCTTCTGGAAGCCATCCTAAAGCACTTGCTGGAGTAATTTCCTGAATTATGTTGCCTGAGTTCTACCTCGCTGCTACGACAAACCTCTCCCCATCATCCCTTTCCCAGGGTGGTGTAGTCGGTCTGACTGGGCAGGGCTCTCCCAGAGAGAACAGAAAGCCAAATGTTTGACTTGCTCACCTTTGCCTGCTCGCTTCCCCGCTTTCAGCCATGGTGAGGGCTTGCAACACCACACGCTGCAGTGATTTCCTCAGACAACCTGGATAGCAGGCTGCTGAAACAAAATCCCAGCCACAATCACACTTGCACAAATTAATAGGGACTTGGTGCAATCTCTTCTGTGAAATGCAAGAGATGCTTTTGTTATTCATGAGATTCAGATTGATTTCAGGAGAAGCACAAACATCAGGATGTGGAGGTCAATGAAAACAGCACCGGGGGCCTTTTGCCCCAGCTGCACCAAATAAAAAACAAACAAACAAACCAGGGGATTGTTATCCCAATGTAACAGTAGGGGAAACTGAGGCACAGAATGAGGCAGGCCCCAGTCCATGCCGTTGTGAGGGGTGGCTGTGGGAGCACCCCCTGCCCCGGTGCAGGAGGAAGCACCAGACTGCGGAGGCGCCTCGGCTGGGGTGGCTCTGTAGCCCAGCAATTCTGCATGTGTCCATAGGAGCCATTGCAGACTCAAGGCAAACCCAGAGCCCTGAACGGGGCAGGAACAGGCTGCCTCCTCTCTGACCCTGCACTGACGCCTGTAGCAACACAGGAATGAGCGGCTGAGGGAGGAACTGAACCCAGGTGTCCTGCCTCCTTCACTCAGGGCCAGGCTGCTCTGTTTCCCCAGTCTTGGGAGAGCTCCAGTTGTCTAAAGCAGATCCGCTGGTTTGCTTTGCAGATTTGGCTCAGACCATTAGCAAAGAAAAAGAGGAAGGGAGGCAGTTGGGCAAACGGCCCCTACGGCACATTTCAGGGGGCCCCAGGGCACATCTGAGTGATGTCCAGACCCAAAAGAACTGCTTTGGGCTCATTCTGTTTCTTGAGTAGAGGCTCCTGCAACAGTCTGTCTCCATTTCTCTTCCAACAGCCACGCTTTCCTCTCTGGATTACATCTTTAGAGTCATAAAATAATAGAAGATTAGGGTTGGGAGGGACTTCATGAGGTACCTAGTTCAACCCTCTGCTGAACGCATGGCCAGGCCAATCCCAACTAAATCATCCCAGCCAAGGCTTTGTGAAGCTGGGCCTTAAAAAGCTCTTAGGATGGAGATCCCGCTACCTCCCTGGGTAACCTGTTCCAGGGCTTCACCAACCTCCCAAGAAAAAGGGTTTTTTTTTCCTAATATCCCTCACTGCCACTTGAGACCACTGTTCCTAGTTCTATCTCCAAAGGGATAGCCGTGTTAGCCTAGTCCAGTAAAAAAACAACAAGCAGTTGTGTGGCACTTTAAGACTAACAGATTTATTTTTTGCATGAGCTTTCGTGGGAGAAGATCCCACTTCCTCAGATGCTTTGAAGATGGGTGAACTTACAGAAAGGAATGAAACTAAATGCAAGGGGGTGTAAAACATAGGATCAGGTCATAAAGTAACAGCAAATCAGAGCAGTTTACAGGTTCAAACCTTGGGAAGCCTGAAGTCACCTGCCACCATGGAGAACAGCCTCGGTCCATCCTCCCTGGAGCCCCCTTTCAGACACTCAGGCTGTGTTCACACACACACATTATTTCGATACAAGTTGTGTTGAAACAACTTGTATCAAAATAATGCCTTATTTTGCAATAACCTAATTCGAATTAACAGTTTGTTAATTCGAATTAAGGAAAAAAGCTCAAAGCGAAATAGCAGTTTCAGGCAACAGTTATTTTGAAACAAGTCACTGTTGTTTCAAAACAACATGTTCAGACGGCATTGTTGCGAAACAATCATTTCGAAACAACATTTTTTCGTCCCCACATGGGGTTTAAGTTGTTGTTTTGAAACAACGGGTGCCGTTGTTTTGAAACAACTGTGCGTCGTGTGAACAGGGTATTTCTTATTTCAAAACAACCTCTGTTGTTTCGAAATAAGAGTGCTGTGTGAATACAGCCTCAAAGGCTGCTTCTGCAGGGTAAATAAGCCCAGTTCCCTCAGCCTCTCCTCATAAGTCACGTACTCCAGCCTTCTGACCATTTTTCTTGCCCTCTTCTCGATTCTCTCCAATTTGTCCACATCCTTCCTGTAGCAGGGGGCCCAAAACTGGACCCAATACTCCAAAGGAGGCTGCACCAGTGCAAAATAGAGAGGAATAGTAGCTTCCCTGGCTGTTGGCAATTCTCCTGCGAATGCAGCCCAATAAGGACACACTGTTGACTCATATCCAGCGTCCTGTGCACTGTAACCACCAGGTCCTTTTCTGCAGAACTGCTGCCTGGCAAGCTGATCCCCAGGCTGTACGAGAGCATGGGACTTTTCCCTCCGAAGTGCAGGGCTCTGCACTTGTCCTTATTGAACCTCATTAGATATATTTTTTTTGCCCAATCCTCCAATTTCTGTAGGTCTCCCTGAATCCACCTCTACCCTCGGATGTAACTACCATTCCCCGCAACTTAGTACGATCTGCAAACTTGCTGATGGTGCAATCCACCCCATCCCCCAGATCATCAATGAAGAGGTTGAACAAAATCAGCTACAGCATCAGCCCCTGGGGGACTCCACTAGTTACTGGCTGCCAATGAGACATCAGGCTGTTGATCACGACCTGTTAAGCCTGATGATTTAGCCAGCTTTCCATCCCTCTTATATGCAATTCATCTAACCTATGCTTCTTTAACTTGCTGAAAAGAATACCGTGGGACGCTGTATCAAAAACTTTGCTGAAGTCAAGATACATCACATTTGCAGAGCCACTCATCTCATCATAGCAGGCTGTCAGGTTGCTCAGCCATGACTTGCCCTTGGTAAATCCACGCTGTTCCTTATCCGCTTCCTCTCGTCCAAGTGCCCACAGTGGATTTCCTGAGGACGTGCTCCATGATTTTCCTGGAGACTGAGGTGAGGCTGACCAGTCTGTAGTTAGCTGTCTACTGGCTAAGACAGTTTCTCCTAGGCACATCTGCACTAGTGCTGGCAGGTGCGATTCCCAGGTCACATGGGGGATCCCACATTACCCAAGCTCAAGTTAGCGCCTACAAGTAGCTGGATGTCCACAATGGCAGAGGCAGCTGTTCAGGCAAGCTGCCTCAAGTACCATCCTGCCTGACCCCCTGGGTGTGCGCCTGGACCACTAGCCCGAGCAGCTGCCAGCATCACCGTGGACATGCTGCTATTCCTGGGTACTAACTCAAGCACAGCAAACATGGGTGTGTCTACATAGACTGGGACTCACACTCCTAGTGCACATGTAGACATGCCCGTAGAGACACTTCGGATCTGACCTACCAAATCAGACCATCGGTCTGCCAAGTCCAGCATCCTGTCTCCAGTGTAGGCAGAAACTAGACAGAACTGAGAGCAGCTTTATCTGGTGCCTCCCCTCCCATATGGTGTCCTGTCCCAACACATTGCAGAGCTTAATAACAGCAGAGGGAGAGAGAAGACCCTGGGGACGGGGGGAAATGTCTTCAGTTCAGATTTGCCAACTGGAGAAAAGGAAGTGGGGTTTCTCCAATGAAAGCTCATGCAATAAATAAATCTGTTACTCTTTAAAAGGGCCACCAGACTCTTGTTTTGCTGGACTAGATTAACACAGCTACCCTTTTGGCTCCAGTCTCTGGGTGACACAAGAGACAATAGGAGGAGACAGATAAATGGGGAGCACAAGGAAACAATGAAACGATTATTGATTTGCTCACCTCTAATCACTGCCACTTGAAGGAATTATGGCTCAGCAACCTAAAGATCAAAGTTGTTCCATTCGAAGACTGGAGCAATCTGATCGTCCCCCAGACTTTTTGGGCTACTTTACAGTATATTTAATGGGCTCTATCGAATGTTAATCACTATTATCTGTTATGTATCTCGGAGCTCCTGTGCCTCGCTTTCTCAGCAGAGAGCTTCTCTAGACATTTCACTCCTCTCTGTGGGGCCATTTTGATAGTTCACAGCACGATCTCTTCTGTATTAAAAAGAGGGCTGCATAAGAGTCAAACTGTGTTCTATTCAGACACAGCGCTTTCTCCCTAGTAAATCCTTAATTACAGCCAGAGTTTCACTGCGCTCATTATCATTATCCAGTTCTTAATTGATTTTTGTTTGCATGGGTATGCATCTTCTGTGGCTGGGAAATGGCAGTCCTTGCTAACCAGCTGCCTAGGCAGTGATTGGATCTAAGAGAAATTCATCTCTGTGCAGAGGGCCAACCGCTTGTGCTCAGCGTGGGGCTTATGTAGCTGTGGGGGGCACAGAGGCTGGTATGAACCCTACACAATGAGATGCCTTCTACCCCACCCCATGAATTTATTGACTGGGGGAAGGCAGCCCAGAGTCTACAGTGATGGGCACATTAGAAACCCTAAAGCTTCCTAAATTCACCTTCCGAATGTAAGCTTTTATGGCTTCCCACCCTGTGTTTTGCTTGGCTTTTTACATTGCTTTTAGAAACCAAGAGAATGATTTCCAGGGTTAACTAATGCACTGCAATTGCAAGTGATTCTCCCCATCCCCTTTCAGCTCTAGCTTAGAACTGCCATCCTGTGCAAAGCTCAGCTGTGGCAGCCTTTGAACACACAATAGGCCATTACAGGTCACCTGGAAACTGGACTGAAAGTTGGCATTGAACTCTGCCAATTGAGCTCACCTGGGAGATTGCAGTCTAATTGCTCCCTGTGCCTGAGGTCGGCTTTGCCCCTAGCAAGTGCCTGTTTCATTTTTATGCTCACGGCAAAGAACAAAGGGAAGAAAACTGCCCCATTGACCTCCATGAAAAACAGCTGTGCTCAAGCAAGTCAATAGGACATCAAGATTTCAAAGAGAGACAGCTGGACTAGAACTGATATGCAGATTCAATTGTGTGATATCAGGATTAAATCGTGACTATGGATTCTTTTCCTATTACAACAGGTGATTTGATTTCACCTTCCTCTGTGTGTTGTTTCTCAGTGTTTGAATCTTAACAACTGCTTTGATTTGCTGTGATAGTGTGACCTGATCCCATGACTTACACTTCCTTGCATTTATTTTCCTCCCATTCTGTAAGTTCCCCCATCTTCAAAGCATCTGACGAAGTGGGATTGTCAAGAAATTTCTTTTTAGCGAGAAATTTGTTAGTTTTTAAGTGCCCTAGGGGTCGTTGCTTTTTTTTTTTTTTTAAATCAAAAACAGAGTCTCTGTGAGGAACAAATGGTCCCACTCAGTTGCAAGCGAGAGATTCAGATTCAGCTTTTCAGTGCTCTTGGGCTCTGTGAAAGGGCCCCAAAGATTCTAGGCTCACCCACAAAAGTGGGCTAGGGTGAAGTCACTTAGACCCAGATTAATAAAAGAAAGGATTCAAAATAGCTCTGAGGATCTGTGCCTTACATCCTGCAGACATGACGGAGTAATGGGGTGCTAGAGATGTTGCTATGTCCTGGAAGGAAGGCACATCATTTTTTACATTGGAAAGGGGGAACCAATTGCACTGAAAGGCTCAGAGCTGCTAAATGGGAACAGATGGTCAAGAAGGAGAAATGGGCTGGGAAGCAGGAGACGTGACTGTTAGGAATCCACCCTGAAACACACAAGGCTGCAGGAAAGCCGGGAAGGGGATCACGATACGAAAGTGTCAGTTGACAGGTACACCTTTCTACCCTTGTGATCAACTTTAATGTCTCTTGGGCAAGGAATGGTAAGAGGGGGCCTTTAGACCCACCAAAGAGCAACACCCCAAGTAGCGTCTGCAGGAAGCTGGGAACTGCATTGTCAGTGCTTTGTAGCAGAGCGGGAAAAGACTTAAACATAATCCAGAAGGGGCTGAGAAGAGGCCAGTGGAAAAGTAGCCCAAGAGAGACAGCAGAACATTTTGTGAGTTCAGATTTTTAACTGGACTTTTGTTACCCCAGAAAAGGTTAAATTTGTTTAGCAACTTGGCCATTGGGCTAAGCTTCATCACCAGCCACTGACCCTAGTGGAGAAAACTGATGAGCCACACCTCAGAGAAGAGGAAACTGAGGCACAGAGAGCCTGTGGTGTTGCATTTGACCAGAAGGGGGTGTGACAGGGCAGCCAGAGATTGTGATGGGACCACGTTTGCTCTGAATGTGTTTGGTGCTTTGTGTAGTAGGGCCCTGGTCTCTGCTGGGAGCTCCTGCGTACTCCCACAGTATAAACCAACATCAAAATAAATAACAACAAGCAGGTAACTGGAGAGGCTTCATTTGAAGGCTGTGTGTCTTATGACCTGGACAAGTTCCAGTTCAGCTAGAAGCTTTTGGGTTTGTTGCAGGAATTGCTGGGTGAAAGTCTCTGTCTTGTGCTATTCTGGGGTTCAGACTAAATGATCACAATCACCCCTTCTGACCAGAAAAATCCCCTGTTACGTGGCAGAGTTACCATTCCTGTGCAGAGCTTTGAACGTTGCCCTGGGTTTTTTAAACAAAAACCTACCATATATAAAAGCTGTTAAGCAAACCAGAGAAAATCACAGGCACAGTCATCCATGAGAACACCTGATTAGAGACTATTAGTGCCTTTTACTCTTTCTGGATGCCAAATGTGTGAATGTGTCAACAACTTCAGAATTAGAAATCCACAGCTGCCTCTCTTCTGCCACATCAGCTAAAACTTGATTTTTTGAAGGCGGTGAGGGAAGAGTGACAGAAAAATCATACAGCTGTAGGGTTGGAAGGGGCCTTAAGTGGTCTTGAAATCCAGACCCCAGCACTGGGACAGGACTAAGTAAACCCAGACCATCGCTGACAAGTATTTGTCTAACCTGTCATTTAAATCCAGCAGGGATTCCACGTGCCCCTAGATCAGCAGTTCCCAACCAGTGTGCCACGGCAACACCCAAAGTGTGCCGTGAGAATCTGGGAGAGCTAGAGTTAGAGCTCCCTCCCTGCTCAGTCCAGTCACATGGGCAAAAAGCAGTGGTGGTTTTTGGGGTAGGTGAAGCAGGCAGCTGCCTAGGGCCCCAAGCAATAAGGCGTCTCGTCCTCAATTTGGTGGACAGAAATGAAAGCACAGAAGAATATAGGCATTTTTCCCATCTAGCAGAGCTAGTAGGGCTGGAAGCCTAAGCACTTTTCAGTCTTGGCTCATCAAGGCACACTATCATTAGGATCTGTGCTTTGTCTGAATTGTGGATTTCACCATTATCTGCCCATCACCTTCACATTGACATGCTAAAAAAGCAGGAGCAAGCAACAGACAGCACAATAGGAGGAACTTTTCCCTCGGGCTCAGCTTTTAATTCCTCAGTATGGCCATTTATTCTGCCATTTTTTAATTTTGTGAAATATTGCCTGTTCTTTTCTTTTTTACCTGTTCTTTTGCCTCTTCCTTTGACTTTGTGATAATTTTTAGTTTGGCTTTGGTTAGATCAGTTTACCAGGTATGTCCATATAGGCTGCTACATATAAATACAGTGCTGCCCTCTTAGATGATCATTACAGCTGTGTGTGATGTCTGCGCTGTATCTTTTTTTTTTTTGGTAAGTAAGTTTTTAGCTTCTTCTGTACTTACTATTTAATATTTTTGAGGGGGCAAGAGTCTTATAAACTTGAGTACTTCAGAGAATTTCACTGAAATTTGGTGTTTTTCATTTATAGCTACACACTAGAAACCTTTTAAAACTTATTTTTGTTTATTATAATTATTTGTATTAAATATCTAGTGCACATTAACCCAAGCCTATATGAAACATTTGTAAGATTTGACTGCCAAAATTTTAAATGTGGTATTTGTTATTTTTGAGCCATCACTAATGTTACCACCTTCTATTTATTAATTAATGCTCATATTTTTTAAAATGTTCATTTTAACTTTGTAGTTCAGCATTAGTTCTTTTATGTTAATTGAAAGATGGTCAACTTACAAGCTTCATGATGGGAAGATCTTTAAAAATATCATACTCAAGAATAATTTACGAGTTCCAGAGGGATAATTCTGTTAGTTCAGTTCAGCAAAACAAAAAAGGAGTCCTGGGGGGTTGTGTGGGGTGGTTAGGGCTGCAGGGGGGGACTGGGGCCACAGGGAATGTAGCAGTGGGGGCTGATAGTGAGCCCTTTAGGGGGCCCCACAAAGTAGTTTGTGGCAGGGAAGCAGCTCCCAGCCTGTCAGCCAGCCTGCAAACAGCCAAGGTAAGGGATTTGAGGGGGGCAGGCAGTATGTGTGTAGCAGAGGTGGGTGGGAGTGGGTGTGTACCAGAGGGTCTGTAGCTGAGGTTGTGGGGTGGCTGTTTGGCTGGGGGGTGTGTAGCTGGGGGGCTGAGCTGGGGGCTGGAGGGATAGTTCTGGCCCCTGCAGTGATGGGAAGATCCATCACAGGCAGCAGGAGGCTGGGCGAGGGGGGGAGCGGGACCCACTGGGGTGGGAGGGAGCAGCAGTGGGGTGAGGATTTGCCCTGGGTGGCAGGGAACCACTGTGGAGAAGGGGGAAGCAGGTGCTGTGCCAGGCTTTCCTGCCCTACCTTCCCACTCCCCAGGTTCTCCCCTGCCCCCCCCCAAGCCACTCCTCTTCTCCTTTCCCCTCTGCTGTCTTGGCACCCTTGTGCTGTTCCCCACATGGCTGCCCTTGTCCTCTTTGGCCACCCCTGCCTGGGAACGGTGCTACCATTTCTGGCACCCCCCTGCAAGCAGAGCAGGTGCCAGTGCCCCATGCAATGCTTACTAGGCTTACTGGGGTGCGCCAGCCCTTCCTCTGCCCTGCTCTGCTCCCCACACTCACTCCTGCCACTGCAAATAACTCCTGACCTCCCCTGTCTTGACATCCCTTCTCTGCTACCTCTACTACCCCACATAGCAGCATTTCCAAACCACTGTGCCATGGTTCATAAATATTCATATTATTTGAGCTAATTTGAATATTCATGAGTTTTTAAGGGTGGCGTGCCTCGAAAAATTTGAAGGTATCAAGGTGTGCCACAGCAGAGAAAAGGTTGGGAACCACTTCCCTAGATAATAACCTGTTCATGTGTATTTCTAGTTAGAAAGCTTTTCCTAATGTCCAAACTGATTTGATTACTTCTTGTCCTACCTTCCGTCTAACATGGAGAACAGTTACATACCATCCTCCTTAAAACAACTTTTTGCATCTTTGAGGACTGTTGTCATGTTCCTTGTCAGGCTCCTTTTCTAGGCTAAACAGGTTTGTCCACACACACACTGTTTAAATCAAAATAATGCTGGTTATTTCGATTTAAAAAATGGTAGGTTCACACGATGTTCCCTTATTTCAAAATGAGGAGCTCCCTCATTTTGATGTAAGGAAAGTCATATCAATATAATAAAACCCAGTATTATATCGATACGATGGTTAAATCAAAATTGTTATTTTGAAAAAAACATGGTGCAGACATATTATTTCAATTTAACTGTTAAATTGATTTAACACTTTTTGCCCTTATCCTTCCCAGGTGCTTTCCTTTTTCTATATATTACATGGGGGCATGGCCCTTATAGGGGGCCATGTTGCCACACCTCCCATGGTGCCTCTCTCCTAAATTGAAATAGCAAGTCCTGTCTATGGACATGCTATTTCGATTTGAGTTTCTAGTGGGGACCTGCTAAATCGATTTAATTTAAATTGATTTAATGATTTTATATTGATTTTATTAAATTGATATAAGCTAAGTCAATTTAACTGTGTAAATGTGGACATAGCCAACATGCCCACTGTTGTCAACCTTGCCTCACTAATTACCGATAAGTTTTTCAAACCTTTTATCATTGTGGTTGCTCTCCTCCAGACTCTCTCCAGATGTTCACACCTTTTCTAAAGTGGGGTGCCCCCAACAGGATTCAGTACACTGAACCCCAGGGCAGTCAGAACTGGTTAGACCCTTGGCATAAAGTAGAGCAGCCTCAGGGCTGCTTTAAATGTCACTGTCTTGTAAAAGCCCCCAGAAGGCTGTCATACCAAACTGGGGACTTGGGGACTACTGCTATGCAGAATCTCTGGTCATGTCCATTGTTTTTATTATTCGTGTTGTGGCAGCACTTAGGGACCCAGTCATGGACAAGGACCCCATTGTGCTAGGTGCTGTACAAACAGAGCCCCATGCCTTCCTAATGCACCTCAATGGCCAGAGATCATAACGCATGGCAGTGATGGGGTATCTATGCCCACACCAGCCTAGAAGTGATTAGCTGTAGACAAAGAAATGTTAGCCTTGCCTTGTTGCACCCTAAGGGTGTGTCAGTCCGAGGGAAGCAATGCATGGAAGGCATTTGGTACAGTTGGGGGAGGCACAGGAGAGAGATGGTCTGGATTACTTGCTTTTGGGAATGGCTTGATGGGACCTAGGTAGAGGAAGAGCTGTGGTAAAAGCCACAGGAATAGAGGCTAGGCTTCAGCAAGGCAGCCCCAGGGCCAATTTTTAGAGAATGAGATAGAACCTATGATGGGCTCAAAGCACAACCCTCGGTGGGACAAAGGGGCTAGGTCTGTATTTTTGTCCGATTCTTGAAGTGTGGGGGCCTGGGGAAGCATTGTCCTGACAGTAGAGTGAGGTTAATGGGGAGGCTGGAAGAGGTGGAAGATGTCATGTTGATTGTTATCAAGTTATTAGGCCATATTTGTTAGGAGGGTTGATGCACTGGGAAAGGAGGAACTGCAGGGTGAACCAGCCAGCTGTCCTAGACACCACCAAACCAGACCACAGGAAGTCCTGAGAAGAACAAAGTAGTCACCGAGAGGCCTCGTCATGCTACAGGGAGCGGGCTGGGCTGGCAAGTGGATGGCAGTGGTGCATCTTTATTATTTTATTATTTATTCATTCTTTGTAATAGCCAAGTCATGCCTCTGTGAAGAAGAAAATGGAACGGCAAACTCTAAAAGAAGATCCAAAGGGGAAGCCATTTTAGTCTAATTCAGTAAAACAAACAAACAAGGAGCCTCATGGCACTTAAAGACTAACAAACATATTTATTGCATGAGCTTTTGTGGGAGAAAATCCCACTTCTAAAAGAAGAAAGGGGGTTGAGGGGTCTTCTTAGCAGCCTTCTACAGAGCAAGAAGAAATATGATCCACTCATAGCACCCTGATTTACATCACTTTGTGGATCGGATGGGGGTAGATCAGAGGCTGCAATGATAGTGTGATGGGGTGGCCACACCCTGCACTAGGCAAACCGTGTATAGCTCAAGGGAGGAGGAAGCTCCGCCCCTTGGACCCTGCTGGGCATGCTCCGACTGCTGCCCTAGTGCAAAAGGGGGCAGCTCAGCTTAGTCTGGGCTGACCAGCGAGGAGCAAGGATGCACGCTGGAGGCTCCTGAAGAGGAGCAGCCCCAGCCCTGGACTGGAAGCCAGAGTGACCCTGGCAGCCCCACAGAGGAGCAGATGTAGCCAGGGAACCACTCAGGGGACACCATCCAGGATCCTGTGGATGCCAGAGACCTGGTGGGGGGGATGGCCACAGCATGAAGAGTAGGAAAGTCACCCAGGGGCCCTGGAAGAGAGGACCGAGGGTGCCACTGGAGCCTGATCAGCATGTTGCGGTCTGGATCCACGCTGGCCATGTGCCCTGACCCTGGCACTGAGAGGGCCCAGGGCTGGGGCCCAGGGCTGGGGCTCAGTGGAGGAAGAGGGTCTGAGTCCCCCTACCTGGGTTTTGGAGCAATTAGGCTGCACTGCCCTGACCCAAGGGATACCTAAACTGTATTTCTGAGCCTGTAGCCGTTGACTGGCCTATCTTGGCATGAGTGGGGTCTGACTTCACGGAGGTGTATTCAACATCTGCTCATGCCCCCCCCCTCCCCCTTACAGATGGACCCCTGAGATGAACCTAGAGAGATTTCACCAAAAGAGTTCAGCAGAAAATTCTTTTCCTTGTTTGACAAGCTGTAGCTAGGTGGATGTTAGCCACTCTGCACTCTGGAGTGTGTAGGGATAGGCTGCTATCCCATTAAACACTTGTGAGCCCTTTGGGCAATTATTTGAAGGGTTGCTGCTCTATTTGTATACAGTCCACACTGGCTGTACAGCACTAGCTGAAGAGCAAGCTGAGGGAGAGGAGAAATGAAGCTCATGAACCAGAATGATAGGGAATGGGAGAGAAACAGCAGCAGAGGCAAAGAGATTTTTAGTCTGTAAATTTCTTGCACCCTTGGTTATCAGGAGCTCACTGCATTTTACACGCTAAGATGTGTAAAGCTCAAGAACTGTGATGCAGCCCACACTAAAAGCCAGACAACTTGGAGAACTGAAGCCCCTGGACAACAAAAGGCCAAGAGCTCGAGACCCAGGTTTGTCAGCTGAGGTGTATGCTAGGGTGTATGCCTTGAGATTGAGAATGGCTAGCGAAAAAGCACATGGCTTTCACAGACCTATGAGTGAGGCACGCCTCTGAGTATGATGGACCTCAAGACGGAGAATGTTAGGGGCTGGCCCACAGGTTTGAGTTAATCATGAATTCAGCATTTAGCCTCTGGAAGTTTCAAAAGTAGAGGTGGATCCAAACCAGTATCAGATCCAAATACAGACATGTAGGCTGTGTTCACACACAGGTATTATTTCGATACAAATTGTGTCGAAACAACTTGTATCAAAATAATGCCTTATTTCGAAATAACAATTCAAATTAACAGTTTGTTAATTCGAATTAAGGAAAACTGCTCAAAGCGAAATAGCAGTTTCAGGCAACAGTTATTTTGAAACAAGTCACTGTTGTTTCGAAACAACATGTTCGGATGGCATTGTTTTGAAACAATTGTTTCGAAACAACGTTGTTTTGCCCCCAAATGGGGTTTAAGTTGTTTTAAAACAATGCTGTCGTTTCGAAACAACGGGTGCCGTTGTTTCGAAACAACCGTGCGTCGTGTGAACAGGGTATTTCTTATTTTGAAACAACCTCTGTTGTTTCGAAATAAGAGTGCTGTGTGAACACAGCCGTAATGAAACGTCTAAAAGGGCAGGTTAATTTAACAGACTCCCCTATTATGGGTACAAAGAGCACTGTAGATGGTGAGGCCAGGGCTGGATTAAGGGGCCTTGGGACCCCAGACTGCCCACCACTCTGCCCCTACCACGGTGGCTTGCAGGTGGGCTGGCACTGGGGGGCCCTGGGGGTAGAGGCTGCTCTTTGTGGCGCTCTCTCCCTGGCCCTGGACTGGTTTTTCTGCCCCTGTGTACAGGGCCAGCTGGTGCGTGGTGCAGTCTCCACTGTGGACTTTGGTCAGTCTGCCTCTGAAGCAGAGCGAACAGGCACTGGCCCACCCCAACCCTGAAGGTGGACCTAGGACAGAGTGGGAAGCCACAGAGCCCAGGCTCTGACTCCAGGGCTCTGTCCCCTCCTCAACGCTGGCAGGGGCTGTGACACTGTCTGGGTCTAGGGAATTGTTTATGATTATATTTCATATTTGCAATAATCTGTATGTGATATGCCATGTTTGGTACCAATACAAAGGCTGTAGTCTGCTAGGAATGATTGTATGGTTTATATGGAAGTGTCATATCTGTATTAGAAGTTAGGAATATGCTTGGTCTATTTGTGTTCCAAGTTATTTGATTCTAAGGCCCACCCAGACTGGGTGGCTGCAAAACCATTGTCTCCTTAATGGCCCATTAAGGAAGCTCCAAGGTACAGTAAGCTTATGAAAAAACCTGCCAAACCATTGGGACTTGCCCATGTGACTCAAGTCCATTTTGAACCGCAAGAAAAATCTATGCAGGTGGGGGAAGCCAGAGGTGATAAAAGGCAGTGGCCCCATCTCCATTTTTGCTTCAGCCTCCAATCTGCAACCAACACCATCCTCTGGAACTATTCTTCTGCAACTGAATGAAGGACAGAGACTCACCCAGGTGCTGGGTGTCCACCATAGGAATTGAAGTAACCTGCAAACTCCAAATTCTTCAAGGACTTGCTTTCTATGGACTCTAAATCATTTGTGAGTGTGTGATTCACTTTGCCGCTTTAACATCTCTCATCTTGTTTCTTTTCTTCTTATATTAAACCTTTAGTTATAGTTCCTAAAGGATGGGCTGGCAGCATGGCATTTTGGGTAAGGTCAAGCCTATATTGTTCTGGGTGATGTGGCTGACCCTTTGGGGTCAGGACAACCTATTTCTTTAAGAGACAGTGGTTGGGAGGGTCCAGAGGAGCTGCTGTGCAAGAAAGGGGGCTGTTTGTTTTGTGATGCTTTGTGATAATTGATGTGGGGAATCAGAAGCATGTTTTGTTACTGACCGGGAGACTGGTTTAAGTACCACCCATCAGTAATTTGGGGATCTGACCCCTGGTTTTGCAGCTTGCCCTGATTTTTGCATATTTAGGAGGTTATCTCAGGAAGCCTGGGTCACAGGGGCCTGCCCAGCTTCTCCCAGGCCCCCCCTCCAGCACTGTGGGGGCTAAAGTGCAGCAGCCAGCAGGAGCCATGCAGATCATGCAGCATCTTTAGTGGCTGGAGCCTGGGGCCCCCTTTAGGCCAGGACCCAGGGCTTCAGTCCCTATAGCCCCTTTGGTGATCTGTCCCTGGGTGAAGCATTGCTTAGGCCGGTGGGTCTCGACCAAGGGTATGTGTACTGCAGGGGGTACACAGAGATCTTCCAGGGGGTACATCAACCCAGCTAGATATTTGCCTAATTTAACAACATCCTACATAGAAACTGCTAGTGACATTGGCCCAACCCAAAATGTCACGTAGAGAATGACTCGTTTATACTGCTCTATACAATGGACTCTGAAATGCAAGCATAATCTTTGTATCCCAATTGACTGATGTTACAATAATGTATGGTAAAATGAGAAAAGTCCGCAACTTTTCAGTAACAGGCTGCTGCAGCACTTTGGTATTTTTACGTCTGATGCTGTAAACAAGGAGTTTTTAAGTGAGGTGAAACATGGTGGGTTTACAAGACAACTCAACCTTCTGTAAGGGTTCAGTAGTCTGGAAAGGTTTAGGCAACTAACTACGTGCCTGAACGCTGCAGGTATATATCTTACTTACATGGCTCTTTACATGTCAAGTCTTCCCCATCTACAATGCTAATTATAACAGCCATTGCCTCCCGCCCTGCTGCAGAGAAAAGCTTTGAAAGTCGGAAAAGGCTCTGGCAGAGATGCTTTCTTACCGCCTTTCCATTGCCAGGGTCTTCCCCACTGCGGGGAAAGGCTCCCATAGGGAGAAAAGGCTGTGGCAGAGGAAGGCTTTGGGCAAAGGCTCCAGCAGACGCCTTTCCCTCTGCAAATGCCAAGTGGAGCCTTTCACTGAGGGATGTAGCTGCACACTTCAGTGTGGACTCCACTAGCTTTTCACTCCAGCGTGGAGCTACACATACCCTACATGCTGCCAAGGATACCCTGGAGTAACGTTGGGGTTTAGTAAAGATGTCATCCTCAAAAATTAAGAACTAATTCTACCTCCAAGAAAGTTGTTTGAGTGTGTGTGTGTGCGTGTGCGCGCGCGCACGTGCATGCACACACATGCGCACACATATACCACTGTCCTCTACTGGATGGAATTGGAATTCCTCACCTGTGTGTCATTGTCCCAATATTGCTAACGGGACTCCTCGTTGTTTTAGATTCTCCTTTAGATCTTTTTTTTTTCTTTTTTTGGAGTTGCTGCCAGAGGAACTCAGCCCATCCAAAGAGGCTTTTAAATTACATGAACAAGAACTCCCAGCTAGCCTAGAGCAACTCTACCGTCTTCTCCACCCCCATCCCCATCAAGCATCGTGAGTATTGCTGGGGTAATGTTGGAGAGGCAGGAGAGAGCACACTGCCCACCCCCCCAATGATCCCTGGTTGCTGTAATAATCCTTTGGAGGCTGTTACAAGCCTGGGCTGAGTAGAACAGCCCAGAAGCTACTCAGCTTTATGCCGGGGGCCAGCGTGCAATTGTGGCATCCGGTCACTGCACCTTGCACTGAGCAGGACTCAGCTGGACCCAAGAAACAAGGCTGGCAATATTTAAAAATCTATCTGACTTGCATTTCCCTGATGGAAAGGAGCTGATTTTGTGCCAGCTGGGTGGGGAATTTAGGCTGATTATGGTGGGTATAAAGGGGATACGGTTCACATGAATTGGCTGAATGGATACAAGAAGCAGCTGGGGTGCCACCCCCGTAGTCCCTCTGCTGGCAACTGGAGCACTGACAACAAACGATGAGGTTTTAGAAGAGGGAGCCCTAGTCTTTCTCCCCTCCTCCTCCATATCATGGGTCTGTTTCTATCACCGTTTGAACTCTCTGTGCTAAGATAAAAAGAGCTTTGCCGTAAGCTCTCTACCGGAAAAATAGAGATTTCCTTAGTAAGAACAGATTCCCAATGGTAATTTTATTGATTTATTAAAGTGACTCCATGCTCATTATGTTAACGGGCCATTCCAGACTGATTCCTGCCGGGATTGTCCCCCTCCCACCCCCGTAGTCAGCCAGCCAGATCAAATTTCAGCCAGCCGTGTACTGTCTCCAGCCTGGCTGAATTATCATATGTATGCATTCTCCAGACAGATTGTCCCGTCTGGTAGGATTGCCATGAGTGGAGTCACAGCAGGGCTCTAACAGTGGATTAAAGAAAACAAACTTAACTGTGATGGAAAACACCAGGGAGGAGTGAGGGGAAGGAAACCAGGGTGATGGAGACTGCTCCTCCATCTCCTCCAGGGACTGCGTTGAACTTTTCCTGTAAGTTGCCCATCTTCAAAGCATCTGGTGAAGTGGGATTTTTCTCCCATGAAGCTCATGTGATAAGTAAATTTGTTAATCTTTAAAAGTGCCACAAGACTCCTTGTTTGTTTTGCTTTGGCCTTGGAGCCAAAGGCCAAAAGAGACCTTTGCAATCATCTGTCCAGTGTTTCTTCCATGATCGGCTTGACTCCTCCCCAGTGAGCAGGGAAGGCACAAGGTGGAGAGCTGGCACATGCCTAAGAGATTTAAAATGCCCCATCCACAGCAAAGCTTCGAGGCACATCAGCATCTGCTGCCACCTTGGTCCTTTGCTGCAGCTGGGGCATTTAAATCTCCTGCCACTGTTACTGACATCATTGAAACTGCTTGGACATAACTTGCGTGGGAAGGCTTTCTTTGATGAATCCTACTCCACGAATTGATTAACTTTGTTTAAACGCACAGGCCCATGATTCCCATTAAAACTTGAGCAATATAATTTTCAGTTTCAAGTTGCATGCATAATTATGTATCTATTTTTTAGAAATTCCCCAGTCCACTAAAGGTTGAGAAACACTGATCTAGTCTGACCTTCTGCTCAGCCTCTCTGTTTCCTTCCCCAGACCTGAAGAAAAGCTTTGAGTAGCTGGAAAGCTCACATTTTCCACCAGCAGAAATTGGGCCAAATAGAAGTTATTACCTCATCTGCTTTATTTCTCGCATAATGCAACTTGTGGCATTTTTCCCTGTGATCCCTGCATCAAACCCATAACTTCTGCTGGAGCTAGGGCAAATCTTTTAGAAAGAGATTCAGCCCCATTGTAAGGTCTAAGTGATGGAGAATCTACTTCATTAGTGCCATTGCAGCCCTGAAAAAAGGCAGCAGGCGGCCTGGACCTGATCCACCCCTCCCACTGCCAGGGCAGGGCCAGAGACGGGTGGATCTGGAGCCCCATGGGCCCAGCGGCAGCAACACCCTTGTACCCCATCCCTCAGTACACTGCTCCAAGTGGAGTCAATGCCCACGACACCAGAATGCTCAGCTCCCAAAAAGGGGCTGACAGGATGGAGAAGAATAAATGAGGGACATCTTTATCATTTAGTCTTAGACATCTTTATCAGATCTTTTTTCACTTGTACTTACATAACTCATATGCCTCATTGGCTATGTTCACACGTACATGCTTATTTCAATTTAAGTTAAATCGAAATACGTTAATTTGAAATAAAATCCTTAATTCAAATTAATTTAAATTGAAATAAGCAAAAACGTCAAATCGAAATAGCAAGTCCAGACACAGGACTTGCTATTTCGAATCAGGAAAGGCGCACCATGGGAGGTGTGGCAACATGGCCCCCTCACTGGGCCATGCCCGCACTCAATATATACAAAAAGGAAGGCACCCTGGGAAGGAGAAGGGCAAAAGTGTCATTTCGAAATAACGGTTATTTCGAAATAACAGGTCCGAATGGCGTTATTTCAAAATAACCATTTTGAAATAAGAGACGATTTGAATTAAAGTATGTTCAAGCTATTACGAAATAGCGTCTCTTGTTTCAAAATGATGGAGCTCCTCATTTCAAAACAAGAAAACGTCATGTGGGCCTAATCTTTCTTAAATCGAAATAACCAGTGTTATTTTGATTTAAAAGATATGTGTGGGCATACCCATTGAGAGTATCTCTTTACGGGATCTCTTGTGGCTGGGTTGCTACAGCTGGGCAGATTTAGCTGCCCAGTGCCAGACGTTTCTGGAGCAAGGAGTGGTAGCTTTGAGCACGCTCCACGAGGTTTCCAATTCCTGCTGCTGGTGGGGTGAAACAGGAGAGTAGCAGCACTGAGAAAAGGCCATGTGCTCTGAGTGTAACAGGGAGAAGCTGAACCAGGAGAAGACAGCAAGATGTTTTCTCCTTATGCTGAGGCAAAAGCAAGGAGAGGAATTATTTGAGTACAGCAGCAATGTGGACACAAGAACAAATGGGTAGGAGCTGTTCATCAGGAAATTCAGGCTTGAAATTAGGTGCAGGTGTCTAACCATCAGAGGAATAAAGTTGTGCAATAGCCTTGCTAGGGGAGCTATGGAGGCAAAAAACCATAACTGCCTTCAAAACAGCTTGGTAAGTTTGTGGAGGTGATAGTATGATGGGACAGCCTGCTTTGGAAATTGACTGAGCTTTGATCTTTGACCACTGGTGGTGGATGTGACAGCAGCCAAAGAAAGGAGGATAGATGGGGTGGGTTCTGAGTTTTTACAGAGCATTCATTGTCGGGTGACTGGCAGCTGAGACTTGTCCACATGCTCAGGGTTTAACTGATCACTATATTTGGGGTTGGGAAGGAATTTTCCCCCAGGGCTGATTCGCTAGGGCTTTGGGATTTTTTTTTGCTCTCCTCCGTAGTGTGGGGCATGGCTCACCTGCTGGTGAATTCTCTGTATCTTGAAGTTTTGAAATCATGATTTGGGGACTTTAATAACTCAGTCGTGGGTTAGAGGCTTTTTGCAGGAGTGGGTAAGGGGTGAGGTTTTTAGGCCTGAATTGTGCAGGAGGTCAGACTAGATGATCATACCGCTTGCTTCTAACCTTAGAGTCTATGGCTGTGTCTACACTGGCAATTTAGGTCAAATTAAGGAGGCTTAATTTGAACTAAATTAGTCCCTGTCTACACTGGACTTTCCTTAAGTCTAATTAAGAAATTCCTTAATTTGACTTAATTAAATCTTAATTCAAATTAATAAGAACCACCTGTTAGTTTGAACTAAGCCTTAATTCAACTCCTTAGTTCAAACTAAGGATGGTGTAGAGCTGGATTAACCCTTAATTTTACTTTATTAAAATCGAATTAAGGGCAGTTAAGTCAAATTAATGAAATGGACTAAGTCAACTTAAATTGATATAGTCCACTTTGTTAATTCAATCTAACTGCCCTTAACTTTAAGTTGACTTAGTCCATTTTGTTAACTTAATAAGGATGAGTTTAGTTTGAATTAAAGTTGAACTTATTAGTTTGAATTAACAAATTCAACCTAACTTTTTCTAGTGTAGACATAACCTATGAGTCTATCTTGCAGCAAAGTTTCCTCATATGTGTATATGACTGAGTGCTGGTTAATCAGTAAGTTCACTGGTTGGTGCTGGCTCCAGCAGAGGAAAAGGAAATTACTACTGAAATTACTTACTACTGGATTTCTACTGAAAATTCCTGCAACCAAAGAAGAGGAGAGCCGCTTAGTTCAATTCAAGCCTTTGGACTTGGTGAACAGAGACTATGACTGAGACTCAGGTAAACTTCACCTAAATTTTGGGAGCTCTTTAAGTTGCACCTCACAGTATTACTGTGAGGACTGTTCTGCTTAAATTGAAATTCTTTTCTTAGTTATGTATCATGGAAGAAAAGCTGTGAGATGGTGAATACAAAATAGCCACATTGTTATGAATATGCATATAATTATATTATTTCCTTATCATAAGATTTATTAAGCTAGTAGTCAATGAAGTTCATTATTACCTTTGTTCTTAGTAGCACGTGGATGTGGGAAGGGTAACTGATCAGTCTTTGCTGTGAGTCTTTTAAAGACTGAATCCTGGGTCTCCAGCTGCATCTCCATAGGAATTGGGGTTATTTCTTTTAAGGCACTGGAGAAGGGCTATTAAATGAATTCTTGACCACCTGAAGATTACACTTAGAACAATTTATACTCCTGTTGAGCACCCCCAAGGTGGGGCATGGCCTGTTGTGCACACTCACCAATGCATTACATTGATACGATTTGTAAGTCAATGCTTGTGGAGTTCCTTCACCCTGTGCAAGATATTTACAGAGGGGGAAATCTGATCCTCCATACTGTGAATGCTGCCGTAGGGCTAGGGCTTGTCTCCTTGAGGGTGTTTTACAAGTGGTACTGGTATAGATATATCAGTAGGAATCCCTATGTAGACATGCTCATTCTGGAGTAAGTATGAGGTTTGGTTTTGGTTGGGGTTGGGTTTTTTTGTTTGTTTTTGTTTTTTGTTTACGCCTCCACCAAAGGGACACAAGCTAAACAAAGAAAAGACCCTTGTATTTCAGAGTGGGAAGTGGGATGGGGTATACAAACTCCACACCTGCCAGAAGAGGGTTAACAGCTGCTGTGGGCTCAGTCTGCTGCGCTCCACTACCCTCGTGGTAGGTGCTAGGACTTAAAAGTGGGAGATCCTTGCTGAGCTGGAGACTCAGCACATCTCCAGTGCTTCCTGCCTCTCCTCTCTGCAGGAAGGTAGGTTGGATGTGGTACTTTGGTTTGCTACCGGGGCCTTGCCGGTTGCACTGGTGCAAGACAGCAGCAGCCCAGAAAGCCCCTTTTGTTTCATGAAACTTGTACAAAGGCTTGGCCGTGTCACAGGGAGTTATACTGGGTAACGATACTCGTGTAAATTCACTTCTGAGCCTATTCTGGTCCAACTTTTCTGAGTAGATTCATAGACTGGGAGCCCAGAAGGGTCCCTTATCATCATGCAGCTGAGCTGGGTAGCACAGGCAGATAAAAGTCCATGTTGATGGCTCTGTGGCAGTGGTTTTCAAACTTTTTCTTGGAACCCAGTTGAAAAAAATCATTTATGCCCAAAACCCAACAATTACGTCTTGGAGCAATGCATTCCAGCCTTTCAGCAGGGGATACCACGACCCAATGCCTGAGCATCTGTGACCCAGTACTGGGTCCCAACCCTAAGTTCAACAACCATTGCTCTATAGCACACTTCCCATTTGGAGGTTTCCATCATTTCCAGTAAATGCGTTGAGGGCTACAGTTCACACAAATGTTGAGGGGCTTGGGCAATCACTGTGTGGGAACTACAGAGACTATCTCCATGTAAGTCACAGGGTGAGACTAGAAGTGATAAGGCCTTGCATATGGCAGCTATCTGCCTCATCCACCTTTCAGCCTGCAGAAAGCCTCACATCTGGACAAGCAAATAACATCCACTGGTAATAACCATGACAGGTAGAGTAAAATGAAAATAAAATGACAGAAAGCTTGCCCCACCATATACAGAGTGTGCACATTTAACTGTTGTTAAGTTGCTTGAATTTCATTTGCACAGCAGGATGCCCCTGCCCCAATCCAACCAAAGCGCCCGGGATACAATCAAGCTGAAATCAAGGATCTGAACTTCAAAGCTAGGCATTTAGAAGGGCAGAGCTGCATATCTAGCCATGAGAAATGTGTCGCCATATCTCCCAGACATGAATGACAGGTCTTCTTTCCCTGTTTTAGAAAGACATATAAATAAGCAGAAGTGATAACTGACAACTTACCTAGGGAGCTGACAACAAAATGAGGCATATTTCATGCAGAACCTTACGCAACTTGGAGGCTGCTTTGCTTATAATTTTAGTTGAGATCAGATAATGCTTTAGCTGTCAACTGGCCTTTAGTGCTACGTCAGTCTGATCTTTGCATCTCTTTTCAGACCTGTGCACCCCAAAGTAATTAGGGGTTTTCTCCTCGTGCCATTAAACACCTCTGCAAAGACTTCCTGATCCTTGTCGACATGTGGAAATGTGAGGGTCCAAACTCGCAGTTAAGTTGCTGCGAATTGGGAATAACTCCCCTGCCTTCAAAGTAGACTGTTTAGGAACTGAGGTAGCAGGCAAAGATGGAGAAGCCTAGAGCTGATGGAGCTGTTAATTGCAGACAATTTGTATAATCTGCCCTTTTAGTCTTTCAATGAAGGGAAGAGGATTTCTCCTGAAGTTATTTGAAGTTTATACTTGGACATCAGAGCTGATAAAAAACACATTTTGGACCCTCTGGGATGTTCTGTGAAGCACTGATAGTAGCAATCTCCATGTGTTGATGTTTGGAAATCCAATTCAACTTGTGATAGGGTTTACCAAGTCACATGGTATGGTTGCTCCTCTCTGATTGGATATCCCACTTCTTAATTCCATATGTTTATGTTGCTGTGATCTAATATGTATTTGAGGCAGGATTGTATAGTGGGTAGATCTCAGCCTAGCCATCCTCTGTGACCTCAGGCAAGCTACTTAGCCACTCTGTGCCTCAGTTTCCCATCAGTACACTGGGAATAATGTAACTTCTGTACTTCACAGGGGTGTGGTGTGATGTTAAATCCATGTTGGGTGCTAAGATGATGGGATCATAGGCACCTACAACAGTGAGTGAGGCTGATCTTGATAACAGCCCTGCCTCATTTAATGCTCAAAAGTGCACACCTGAAGAGGCAGAGCTCTAGAACAAGATCCTTTGCCTACAGGTAAGGGCTACAGCTGGCTGCAATTTTTTTTCCAAACTGTTTTTCAGTGAGCAATACAGATTTGGTGACAGTGAAATATTTCACAATGTTATGGTGATTTCAGCAAACTGTTTTAGGTTTGGGGATAGAAAACCCTAAAAGAACTCTGGAAACAATCAAAATGCTTTGTTTTGGCATTTGCAAAATAAAACACTTCATTTTTTTTTAATTCAAAATGAACTTGGATTTAGAAATTTCCTGTAGTTTCATTTTTTAAAAATATTAACCATGTTAAAAATGCTGCAAAAATCTAAAAACTTCCTTTTTGTTTTTCAAAATAAATCAATTATTCACACAGGCTCTACCCAGAAGTCCTTGCTCCAGTAAGTGTATATCACATGGAGAGTAATTTGCTGTGTAGAGAAAACAATGCCACATGATAGGACGTCTTTGTTCATTTTTTTGTAAGAACAACCTAGGAAATGGCATACTAAAAACTATGTTGAATGAGAGTCCCATGGCACCTTAAAGACTAACAAATTTCTTCAGGCATAAACTTCCTTGGGCTGCAACCCACTTCATCGGATGCATACTCGTGGTGGAAATACTTCACTTAACAAAACAAAAGACTCCTCATGGAATCTGAATTAATGATAACTTTGGAGAGGGGGAGGTTAAACTATGCCTGGGGCTTTTTGGCAGGAATACCTGTTCCTAACCCCATCCGCCTGGACAGAGCTCTTTCTGTTATCCGAGAGGCCAGTTCTGTTCAAAAGACAGTGACCCTTGCATGTGGGCTGCCTTTTGCTCGTACAATAACGGGAATGACACTTCGTTACCCCTGAATTTAAGGCTGAAGGGATTTGTAACTCACTAGGAGGCAAAGGGATCATTCTAGCCAGGCAGTCCCATGCTGAGCACCTAGGCAGGGCAGGTTTGCTCAGGCAAACGCAGTCTGGTCTTGAAGCTTTTTGCCTCCTCTCCTCCCTGCTAGCTCATCAAGGGACAGCTCATTCAGACCCTGCTTACAGCAGCAAGGTGCAGGAAATGGACCTGAGCTTCTTTGCAGAGGGTCCCTGAGCCAGAGCTCAGTGGAGACGGTAAGCCTGGGATTTTTACCAGCCCCTGTGGGAGTGAAGCAGAAGATGGCTCGTGGCTCCTGGAGAGCAGGACCCTTGATCCCCTCCCGCCCAGAAGGAGCGCCATGATAGTGGCCTGGCTGGAGGGCTGTGTCACAGAGGGGATGGATTTGAGCTCCAGAGAGGAGCTCCAGAGGAGAAACTGCTGGGGCGTGACTCTATCGACCTGATCAAACTAATTCCCTGAACCACCAGGAGCAGTGAGCAGAGCATCCCCCGACACTCATGATGGTGGATCCTGTCTTCTGCTTGTGTGAATCTGAGTAGACACCAATAGAGGCGCACAGATGTACACCCATAAGGACTTGAAGCAGCAACTTTTTCAGACCAAGTGCCCTGAGATTGTCACAAGAGGCCCCGTAGCGGGGTGATTTCCCTGCTCTGGTAGGAAGGGGGTTAAAATCCCAGCAGAAGGGTATAGCCGATGGGAGCAGGTATCTGCAAGGCCAATGAGAGTCTGAGAGCCCAGTGTATAAGAGGGCAGTAGCCCCTGCTCTGGGCAGTTTTCTTCTGGCTTGCAGGACTAAAAGTGTCCTGTAGAGCTGGCTGCAGGAGGCAGGACCAGGGATGGGTATCTGGGAATGCTGGCCCTTATCCCAGACCCTGATAAAAAGCTAGAAGGAACTTGGGGGCCACATGGATGTGGCCCAGGGGAGTTATTGAACTGTGTGGGGAACTGAGTTGGGGGTTGAGATGGTGCCTGGTTGGAGGGCATAGAGTCCCTAGTCTGAGGCCCAGAGAAGTGGGTGGGCCTGGGTCTCTCCCGCCTCCCTCAGACTGCCAGTGTGCGGTGATTGGACTGGTGGCCACCAATGCACAGTGGCCTAGGTGGGATTAGGCTGTAGCCCAAAAGGGGGGAACTGAAAGGGACTTGGCCAGAGGGTTGAGGTCTGGAGTAAAGTCCGTGAGAAGATGGAGCACGGGCCACCAGTAATGGTGACCACATGAGCAGTTCCCCAGAACATCCCCAGGAGGCACCCGACCAGCGGGTCACAATCTGCCACCCATCTACGTGTCTGCACATTGTGTCTTCTGTGGCATTGCAGACTGAGCCTTTCAAGGTTGAATGTCACTGGCAGAGAGTTTGAGCAGGGCTTTGTGACGCTCTCGTCAGTTGGTTAGAAGTGGACAGACCAGAGCAGAGCTCTTGCGAGTGCCGGACACATCACTGAGCCACATCTTCTGCCTCACGTCTCTGTTTTCCCTTGATTAAAATGCTGAACAGTGCCTCTTCCCTTGAGACCCTGGTCTCCACTCTCTTTTGTTTCTCTTTTATCCGTTCTTCTTGTCAATCAACAGTTAATTCCCTCTTTCCACCAGCATTAGGCTCGGCCTGGGAAGCGTAATCTGATAACCTTGAGATAAGGGCTTCTAACCATCTCCTCACAACTGGGCACCCTCTCTGGTTTCCAGTTGAGCACAGCTTCCTTAGCATAATGTGGTTTAGGCTTTTCCCCTCCTTCAGCTGATTTCAGGAGCATGGTGAATAAGGATGTAAACTTGGGGGAAGCTGCTCTGCATAAAGCACAGAGCTTCAGCGCCACTGCCAGCCCATTGGGGGCCCTATGCAGCTATTTTTGGGGCTCCCCACGTACTAATAATAGGGGCATCCTTTGAGCTGCTCAGGGCCCTAAATGATCCTTTAGTCTGCTTAACACACAAGGAGTCTGGTGGCACTTTTAAAACTTATTCTGGACACCACAGGGCGCTACACAAGTTCACAGCAAGAGACAGTCTCAGCTCAGAAGAGTTTGCAATCACAGAATTATAGAAACTGGAAGGGACCATGAGAGGTCATCAAGTCCAGTCCCCTGCACTCAGGGCAGGACCAAATACCTTCTTAAACCATCCCTGACAGGTGTTTGTCCAGCCTGCTCTAAAACACTTCCAGCGATGGAGATTCCACTACGTGCCGCAGGAAATTATTCCCGCGGTTAATCACCCTGACAGGAGTTTTTCCTAATGTGCAACCTACACCTCCCTTGCTGTAACTTAAGTTCATTACTTCTTGTCCTGTCATCAGCAGATGAGGAGAACAATTTTTCTCCCTCCTCCTCATGACAACCTCTTAGATACTGAAAACTGTTATCTTGCCCCCTCTCAGCCTCCTCATTTCCAGACTAAACAAACCAACTCTTTCAGTCTTCCTTCATAAGTCAAGTGTTCCAGACCTCTAATCGTTCATGTTGCTCTTCTCTCAACTTTCTCCAGTTTGTCCACATCTTCCTGAAATGAAGCTCTCAGAACTGGACACAATGCTCCAGTTGAGGCCTAATAGCATGGAGTAGAGTGTAAGGATTTCTTCTCACAGAAGTGAGAATGGATGATTCATACCATTTGACAGTCTGGGAAAGTGAGGCACAGGAAAATTAAGTGATTTGAGCAAGGCCTGCGAGGAAACCTGTAGTGGAACTAAGACTTGACCCCCCGTGCTGTCTCAACCCCGTGCTGTCGTGACAAGCCCACCCTTCGTTGCTGTGATTATGTTTCTGTGCAATGGAAGGGTGCAGCCAGAAGCGTTTTCAACTCTCAGCACTGTTAAATGTCTGGTGGTTTTCTGGCTTTCTGTTGCAGTGGTTGGGAAGGGGAATGCTCTGTGTTGGTCAGTTCAGGGCCATGAACGTGTGTGACTATTGAGCGGGGTGGGTGTGTACGGGTAGGGACAGCTGGGTGTGTGTGACGGCAGATACAGAGATGGCTACAGAGCCCCACGCTGGTCTCTTTCACCTGGAACATTTATGTTGGTCCTCTGTTGTGCTCGCTTATCTGCTAAATGCCTCCCACATTGGCTGTGCCCAGTTTGCTCGGCAGGGAACAGACTCAGAGCAGTCACCAGAAAATGACAGCAGATGATCTGTCCAAGAAGATTTTAGTTACCATCAGTATTTCTGAGCCTGGCTCCATGAATGGCAGCCATCCTGCTGAAAAGTGGAACCTGGGCGTGACACCCTGTGGTGCGTGGACCCAGATGATGAAGCTGGGACATGAATTTCAACTCTCATACAAATGGCCAGAAAGGCTTAGACGCCAGGTGGAGCTACCCGTGTCCTGTTGCTAAGAGTGGCCAGCAACAAAGCTACTAAGGAAGGTGTGACAACCCTCAGCCAGGCCGATGAGGGATAATCCCTCTACTTTGTGCTACCATCTCAGGAGCTAGGAGAAATAGCCAATTGTTGGCTACCCTGTTGATTACCTTTCAGGGTTGGAGCAAAGCTCCTAAGAGACAGGGTGTCGTCACAGTCTCCGGAGTCTGATCAGCATCAGCAAACTACTCCATGAGCCTCCCAAATGTCTCTGGCACCCCTGGGGACTGAATCACAAGTGGGCTTGGGCCAGTTACCTTGTTTGATGAAGGCGCTCAGATATGGAGGGGGATAGAAACCTATATCGAAACAAGCAACGGTGTCTATGGACCACATTGTCTTCTAGTGGATGCAAAGAGAACCACCCCACTGTGCAGCATAGGTCTCCTAGGGGAAGTGCAATTCGACGCATAGATTATAAAACCAGAACGGATCACTGCTGATCTCATCTGTCTTCCTGTATAACACAGGCTGTAGGACTTCCCTGAATTAACTTCTGGGTGAACCAGAGCAGATCTTTCAGAAAAGCATCCAACCTTGATTTCAAACTTGCCAGCAATGGAGAATCTGCAATGACCCTTAGCAAATTGTTGCAGTGGTTATTTGTCCTCATTGTTAGGTGCATTCCAGCAAGCCTGCCTGCCATGTTCATCTCCTGGACGCTAGGTGCGCTGGCAGGCAGAATTTGCCCTCCGCTCTGCGTGCCTCCATTCTGGATCTTCTCTATCTTGCTCTAAAAGGGGTGGAGTTTGCATATACCCACTTGCCTCTTTCCGGCACCAATGGCCAGCACCTGGGGGTCACAGCACCTCTGCTTTGGTGCTATGGCCATGCCTGGGGGGAAAGCTGTGGGAAAGAATGAATGGGATGCAACAAGATGCAACTATTTAATTAAAGAGAAAAAGGAGTGAATTGGGGAATACGCACTGGAAATAAATCAAATAAAAATGCACAACAGCGCTGCCTTTTCGTTTGACAATTTCAGGACCGTTCATAAATTTGCATATTTAATTAAATGCCACAAGCAAATGATTTTCCATTAGACGCCAAGTTAGTTATTGAACATCACAAGACTCCGGCACTCCTCCTTTGTGGGCAAGGCCAGATAACAGTCCCTTGACATTCAAGCAATAGAAGCACATTTGCAGGGCTTTGCATTTTGTGTTGAGCAAGCAAGGCACTGAGGTTTTTAAATTTATTTTTCTTAAAAAAAAAAAAAAAATCTTCTGTAGCTTCCCCTTCTCCTCCCAGGGATGTCTTTGAAAGCACATATCTGAAAAGTGTGAAGGAAACAGAAATAAATGGAGAGATACAGGAAGGAAAGGAGAAAATGGGGAGGGGAGGGACCACAAAATGCCAGTGAAATATGTTCTTTTCTTTCACCTGGTTCAATTTAGGAGCCAATCTCAGGTTGGTTTGGGGATTGCAGATCTGTGGGATTACGGGAAAAATGTTTCCCCTTCTGTACTCTGCACAGCCCCCTTTATAGGGAAATTAGCATTCAAGGGCCAGGAGTGAGATGCTGTTTTATGGAAATAGAGGTCACCGGAGGGAAGGCATTACAGCACATTAGCACCTCTCTACAGCTCTTACCAGAACACTCAACCGTTCTAATCTTAGTCTTTGCCTTGTTCCTGGGGATCAGCTTGACTGCATTAAGTGGACTGGGGGCAATCAAGTTCAAGTCCCGCTGTGACCTTTCCCCGCCTGATAGAACGGAAAAAATCCACTATTCTCTTTCTTCCCATTTTAAGGAACGTGTATTACCTCTTGAAGTCAGTTGCATTAGACCCACACAGAGTGGAAGTGTTGTGTAGTGGTTAGTACCAGAAATTCCTGATTTCCTGGGGTATAAAGGAGGATGTGGTGCTGCTCTCTAGTAGCTAGACTGACAAAGATGCTTGAACCTACAATTACTGTCAGGAAGAGGGAATTCTTCTTTAGGTCAAGATGTCTTTTCTTCTGGGGGTGAATATAGCCAGTGGATTGGGACTGTGGGGAGCTCAGGGGATCTATACCCAGGGGATCTACCTGTTGAATGAACACGGGCAAGTCACTGCTCTAGGCCTCCCCCTGTGTGTTTGGATTGTAAACTGGGGCATGTTCTTACAATGCATTTGTACAGCGCCTGACACAAAGGGGCCTTAGCCTTTTCTGGGGAGAGCAGGTGTCTCTGTTCTCCTCTGCTGTAAATAATTAAGAGCCACAAGCAGAGGGTTGCAAGTCCAGCTGTGCATTTGACACTTACATTGTCCTTGCGTCTGCTGCAAGTAGGTTTTGTTACAGTGGGGTTCATGAGTCGGATGACTGCCTCTCTCCCACAAAGCCATAGTCCCTAAAGAAGTGATGCCAAAGCAAAATGCCTTTGAACATGTTTCTGCATCTTTGAGAGACATAAGGATAGACTCAAATCCCTTTCCCCAAACTCTTTGGCTGCTCATTCTTTTCCATTTGAAATACCTGGTCCTTGATTTTCGCCTCTTCCTGGTGCCCCATGGCGAGGTCTTGGACAGATCTGAGTGACAAGAGCACATGAGGCTGTAACTTGAGCTGGGATTAAAAACCACTGATTCTTTTTCTGAGGGAAATTTTTCCCCCCTCAAAAACAATTTCCCACAAAAATTGTTCAGGTTTTTCAACAAAGAAACAGAATCTAAAAGCTTCTGTCTTTGAAAGTCGTTGTCAGTAAAACTGTTCAGGTTTCCTTTCAGAATATTCAGATCAAAAGGAAGATTTGCCAGGAAGAGCTTCACTGGAGGGTGTGGGAAGGTTTGGATGAAATAAAAAGAACTTCATAGCTTGAGCTGCGCTTCATGTTCCCCGAAGCTGGGAGAGGGACGCTGGACCCAAACTGAGAGGTGCAGTGTGCTGATGTTGGGCTTAGACATTCCTGGTTAATCACTATTGAAGGGTAAGCATCAAAGGGAAAGGCTCTGCTTCATATTCTCTTAAGAGCATTGAGGAAACTCTGTTGTTGATACAGCCCTAAGACAAATTCTGGCTGAGTCAACATTTCCTTCTGTGGGCTCTCCAGCCCAGATTTTGTACAGTATAAAGAAAGAGGGCAAAACCAAACATTTGGGTGTGCGTTTTTGTTCCTTTGAACATTCCCATGCTGCTGATCCCTATCTGCAAGCCTGGAGATAGTTGTATTGGTCTCGTGGGATTGTTATGAAAGTTAATTAACTGGCACAGTGTGTGCTTTGAAAGCCTTGTTGGATAAAAGGTGCCACACAAAAGTAGCACTTTAATATTGTTAATATTCTTCTGACCTCAGCGTTCCACTCTTTCTCTAGTGTTGGCGCTCCAGCAAGTGGTAAGCTATGTCTGGGGCCTTTCAGATTAAGCTTTCCAGTACGAATTGATGACATGCAATCATTCCAAGTGACATTGGCTGGAACAGAGCTGGCCAAAAAGCATAGAGGGCAAACCCTTCTCCCAGGAACCTCAGTTTAGCTGTAATGCCTGATTCTCAGGGAGCAATTCTGCCTCAACAGTTGACTAATCCAAGTCCAAAGAGCTGACTTTCCTGCTGCTCCCGCAACTTTATCTTACCAAAAAATAGCAATACCACAAACATTTCACCCAAGACTAAAAACTTGTTCGCACTCTAAGAACTTAGCAGACAGTATGTAACAGCAGGCATCACCAGGTGGCGCTATAACATTATTGTTCTACTTAAGTCAACAGTGAGTGGAGAATTGACAATGTGATGGGCAATATGAAGATGGAATTGATTCTTCATATGAACCGTAATTTCAGGTCTGGACAGGTTAACAGCTCCCTGGAAACTGATGAAAGCCACTTACTCCTGCTTTTCTAGTGAAGGGAGGGAAAACTCTTTATTTTCTTCATTGTATATCCCTGAGAAGTGCATTGTCATAAAACACTGTTTGGCAACCTGTATGGTTCCAGGCAGCAGCTTGTTGCCTTCTGAAACTGTCAGGGAGTGATACTGGTCTGTGGACCATTGTGAAACACCATCGTAAAATAACTGAATCTGTACGAACAGCCAGCTCATCTCCCTGCCACTACAGGAGAGCCCTCCCCAGCATCTTTTTTGTTGATTATTAGTTATTCATAGGGCTAGGGTTTTTAATTGAGCCCATAAGACTGGCACAATGGGATCCAGTGTAGGAAGCTGAAGGGTTACAAATTCAGCCTATAAGAACGCACATTTTTTTTTATGATGATGGCAAGTAACCATTGGAACAATTCACCTAGGAATCTGGTGGGCTTCCAAAGTTAATCAGTCTATGTGTCCATGGCACCAGTCCAACGTGTGTGTGACAGCATCCCTGCTTTGAAGAACAGCCCTATTTACATTCTATTTTGGAGCAATGCCATAAGGTCTAATGGTTAGTGCACCTGACTGGGCATCATGAGCGCTGGGCTGTGTTCTTAGCTCCACCAATGACATGTAGTGTGGGCAAGGGAAAGTCATTTAATGCCTCTGTGCCTCAGTTTCCCCATCTGTAAAATGGGGAGAGTTCTCTAGTCCTACATTACTGTGGGGCTTAATGAGTTAATATACCCAAATGAGCACTGAGATGTTGGCTATGAAGGACTGTATTGTTGCCAGGGCCGTAACGTGGTGTTTTGCTGGCCAGGGCGCATTCCAATTGGAACGCGCCCCTTCCCATTAGCAGTTCTTAGAGCCAGCACCACAAAGCTGCCCCTTTAATAGAGCGGCTCTATTGAGCTGCTCCGGGCCACCCAGGGCTTTGCCCCATCGGCCCCGCTGTAGTTATGGCTCTGATTGTTGCTGTTCTACAATGGACACACAGAGGTACTGAGAGAATCAGAAAGGGGACCAGGATATGTGAGGCATATCTTGTACTCAAGTTACAGAGTTCAACAGGTGTTTGGAAACGTATAAGAAAGGTGTTTGTGGCTGTGCTTGCAAACTGAATCCTGATTCATGGGTAATGGTCTATGGAAAGAGTGCCAGAAGCCTGCCCCATGGGCTCAGCCAAGAGCTAGCCTGTTCTGTTTTCCTTGGCAGCATCTATCATTGGTACCAAAGTCAGAACACGGGAGGTGGATCTTGTTGGCTGAGCTGGTATCATTTTACAGCCTAACAACTAGAACCAATGGGAAATGTTTTTTTTTTCTTTAATTTTTCCCTTCTGAAAATTTTGAGTTTCTGCAAAAAAAGTGAAATCTTGGCTGAAAGTGGAAATATTTGGATTCAAATTTCCCCTCTGCTGCCTCCAGAGTTGTAGTCTGGATGTCTTCTGCTCCCATTCTCCTCTATAGGTCAGACACCCTGGCTGGATCCAAGTCCCCTCAACTCACCTCTTGGCGAAGGATGGATGTGCACCCCAGCTGTACCACAGCCATGGTGCTTTCCCGGGCCAAAATAGTTTTGACTGAATTGTTGACCAGCCCTAGAATCAACCCGTCTCATTAATGTGATATTCATTAAGCATCAGTTATTCTTTCAGAGGAATCTCTGTGCATCCTTATCTAGCTTACAAACCCTGCAAGGCCAGAGCCCATGGACCTGCAGGGAGCAAGACATCCAGAGAGGTCTCTGTGACTTAGTTGCGTGAGCCCTTCACCATACAGAGTAACTGAAATGCTGTTTAGGAACTCCCATGAGTCTCTGCACAAAGTACTGTGGCTTCTCCTATCACCTTCCATGGCACACCTGGACAAACGATGTATTGGGCATGCCTGAGCCACCTGCTGCCATCGGTCATCTTCATTACTCTTTGCCGGGTTTGTGCTCCAATCAGCATTGTCCATTCTCATCACCAGCAGCTGACTAGGGGAATCTCTACAGGACCATTGAAATAGCATCACATTGCTGACTCTGCCACTGGTCTGCTGGAAGGCCTTGGGCACATCCCCTATCCATGCCTCCGTTTCCCCATCTCTTAAACAAGCTTCATGATATTGAGATTTTTTGCAAAGCACTTTGAGCCCTACTGGTGCAAAGCACTCTGGAAGAACTAGCAATTGTGATGAACGAACCATCTGAGACATGAAGGCTATGTCCACATGTACATTGTTATTTCGAAATGAATTAAGAAAATGTCAGTTCAAATTAAGGAAAAGCTCAAAGCAAAATGGCATGTTCAAACACAGGACTTGCTATTTCGCTTTAGGAGAGGGGCACCATGGGAGGTGTGGTAACATGGCCCCCTCCCTGGGCCATGCCCCCACCCAATATAGGCTAAAAGAAAGGCATCCTCGGAAGGAGAAGGGCAAAAATGTTATTTCAAAATAATGGTTACTTCAAAATAACACTTCTGAACGGCGTTATTTCGAAATAACCATTTCAAAATAACAGCCGTTTCAATTTAAGGAAGGTTTAAGCTATTTCGAAATGACGGCTCTTATTTCAAAATGACGGAGCCTGTCATTTCGACATAAGAATATGTCGTGTGGACCTAATCTCTTTTATTTCAAAATAACCAGTGTTATTTCGAAATAAAAGAGACGCGTGGACATACCCAAAGAGAGGCTGAATGATTCGGGACCTTAAGGTGGCTCCATAAAACATCTCGACTTCTAAGCTGAGCATGGCTGGGAACAACCAAAATGTTGTTAGCAGTTGATGAATGTTGAGGGCCGGGGAGGAAGAAGCTGATGGTCCCTGCCCTAAGTTAATATGAATTCCCAAATGCTAGCTGGCTGCCTTGTTCATCTCAGTGGAGAATGCAAGAGCTGAATGGGCAATGGGGACTGAATGCCTACAGAAGGCCAATCCAGCTGAAGAAGGATGTCGTATATAGTGAAATCTAGGGCATCAGGGCTATCCAACAGATTGGCCCATGTAAGTGATAGCCAAAGGAAAAGCAATTACTGGCCATTATAATAGCAGGCCAGTATGTTTTTTCAGTCAGTTTTACCAGCCGTGCAGTCTCCGTGCTCTTTTGCTGTTTGAATGGTCCATCCAAACATCTCTTCCCCTCATCCCCACCATTTCTTGCAACTTTCCTAAGCTGCTTCTGAGTGCCTCATCCCCACTTGGTGAGGATCAGGGATATGAGCGGAGATCTATTTGAGTCTGACTTTGCCACTGAGGTGAACCACAGAGCGGTGAAGCCAGAAATGTTATGGAGGCTTTGGGAAGTCTAGTGCTCACCTTGTTTTCAGGGCATGCGTGAGCTCACCTGGCTGCTTGTGAAAGGAGAAATGAGCTGGACTAGTGAAGGTTATATTTTATAGGTCCCAAAATGTCAGACGCTGAACAGATACTTTTTCCCAGCCAGGCTTCTCCTCCTCAGAGTGACATTTTTCCCTGATACTGGATGAATGTTTCCTCCCAACTTCTCGGTCCTTGATATTCCTCCTGCTTCAGCCAATTAGTCCTATCCAATAAGATGTTCTACCAGTAGGAAAGGGCCCTCCTATGCAGGTTGTTTAACAACAAGAGCAGGAGGTGAAGGTGTTTCATATGGTAAACCTGGACTTTGTGCGTCTGCCCATGCACTCCTACCCCCAGCGTCTCCAGAAGATCCCAGGAAACATCCAGCCAGAAGGGTTAAGTGTCCTGGAGCTAACAATACCCCAGGCAGATTGCTGCAGCTGCCATTGGCCCAGCGTCACCACTGCTTTGCAAGAACTCTTCCAGGGCTGGAAAATAACCATATACATTTGTGTGTCAGCTCAGATATAAAGGGCTTTCACCTCTCCACCTCTGGGCCTCAGCCCCTGTCCTGTTACTGTGGGAGACTGATGTGGTCCTGTCCTCCAACGTCCCCTCAGGTGCAAAACAACCTCATTTCTCGGTACTCCTCTCTCTCCTCTGTCCACATTCTGCACCCCAAGCACCAAAGGAGGAGGTTCCCAAGGGGACATATTACACCATACAATGCTCTCGTATTGTCCCCGGAAGATGGTTGCAACTGGTTTTTGTGTTGACTTCCCACAGAACAGGGATATTCAAAGTTCAAGAGAAATGGCAATGACTTTTTGTTTCCTTGATCAGTGCATCCTGTGGGATGGAAGAAATGTATGACTGTCTCAGCTGACCCATTGCTTCCATCCTCAGGCTGAGGATGTACTGGCCAGAGGCCAGCCTCCTCTTTGTCTTTGCAAACCCTCCTCTGCCAGGCTATCCTAGCTGGATGTGCATGCTGGCTCACCAGCTGTGCTGTCTGCAGATGTGGCACCACAGGAGCCACAGCTGTAATGCCCAGCAGCCTGTGAGTTTGGAGAGCCTGAAGGCCTTGACAGACAGATCTCAGGTCATCCTAAATGATCACCTCCAGGAGCAGATGCGTTTGACAATGTGATCTTCGGGTCAACAGATGCAGGCTCCGGAGGAAGTGAGCTCTGTGGTAATGGCATTGTCTCAGCATTTCTCTTGCTCCCTCTCTTGTCAACTCTCTTCCCCACAGTGGTCTAAGGTGGGTAGAGAAGGACCCAGCTTCTCAAAAAGTCCTGACCCAGCCAAGAGTGCTCAAGGGACTTTACGCTCACATCTGATATATGGAAACAAAACCATTCTGAATTTGTTCGTGGGCCAGGAACAAAAATGCTTGCCTTAGCAGACACTCGGCTCCCCCATCTCTTCTACGAGGATGGGGCCCCAAGCAGTGCTAACCAAATGTTTACTGAAGAAATAACAGCCACGGATGGGGAGTGATATTTACAAGTTGTTCTTTTCCTAATGCTGCTGGAGAGACACGTATTAAATTGGTTCTTAGGATGCGTATGACACGACAGGGAGCCGGGTATAATAAGGCACTGTGATCATAAAACCAGCCTTTCATGCTCATAAAGGAATCTGACTCTATCTGGAGTTTGTCACCAGGGACTGTGCCTTGGATTTTTTTTTTTTTTTACCCATTATTATGCTTTTTCAGGAGATGACTGTGTCCTATGGAAATCTCTAAGTTACAGTCAGAGTTTAACAAAACTCGTCAGCTCAACTCTGAGCTGAGCTCTGTGCTGCTTGAGGAAAGGTAGCAGAGGTCTTCATGTACCATCTTTGAGGCCCCTCCAGGCTGACACCCTGCACCCCCTATACAATCATAGAAACTGGAAGCGATCATGAGAGATCATTGACTCCAGCCCCCTGCACTCATGGCAGGACCAAGGACCCTCCTAAACCATCCCCGACAAGGGGCTTGTCCAATCTGCTTTTAAACACTTTCAGTGATGCAGATCCCACAACCTGCCTAGGCAACATATTCCAGTGGTTAATCACCCTGACAGTTAGGAATTTATTTCTAATGTCCAACCTAAACCTCCCTTGCTGTAACTTAAACCTGTTGCTTCTTGTCCTATCATCGATGGTTAAGGAGAACAATTTTTCTCCCTCCTCCTCTTAACAACCTTTTAGGTATGTAGCAGAGGGGAGCAGTTAGGCAGCCGCCGAGAGGCAGCTGGGCGCCCGCACTCTCCCTACTGGCCAGAGGAGACCCGGCAGAGCGGCCGGGCCGGAACCAAAGGGGAGGGCGCCGGGAGCAGGAGGACTATAAAAGAGGGCGGACCCAGCAGCCATGGAGGGAACCCAGAGGGAGGCGGCTGCCACTCCTGGCAGACCTCCCTCCACCGGGAGGAGGGGAGGCTGAGAGGCGACCAGACTTCCCACCCGCAAAGGGTCAGAGCGAGGAGCCTTGGGCAACTGCACCCCTGGAGAAGACTCCTCCCGGGGAGGACCTCAACGAGCTCCCCTCTGCAGCGAGCCTGAGCCCTGTGGACCAGCCCGACACCGGGGAGGACCTGGAGGAGCTCCCTTCTGCTGAGGACAGCGAGCCCGCCCTTCCGGACTCGTGTGACCTGGAGGAGCTGCCGTCGGCCGAGGGGGCTGAGTTTCCAGCCTTGCTGCCCGAAGATAGCGAGGGCCTGACGGGTATGCCCTGGGGGTCCTATCCAGAGGATCACGAGGATGGCGTGCCCCAGGTCTCGCCGGGCAAGGGAAGGAAGTAGCCCAGGGACAGTTGTAAGTCGGTGTGTTTCGGCAGGAGCCCCACTGACACAGTGGCCCTTCGTGTGGTCGCTGCTAGGGCCCTGGGCTGGAACGCAGTGGAGTGGGCGGGCCTGCGTTCCCCTTCCCTTCCCTTCCCTGCTACCCGCCAGACTAACTGTTGGTTTGACTTACCCCAGCCGGGGTTGAAGGCCCGAACTTGCTATCTGTTTGCTTGCCTTACCCCAGCCGGGGTTGAAGGCCCGAACTGGCTATCTGTTG